>CM060951.1:61903267-62340417 GCA_030765055.1 Mantis religiosa | reverse complement strand
AGGATAAGGGAAAACCCAGGAAAAAACCTTATCCAGGTAACTCACCCTGACCGAGATTAGAACTCGGGACCTCTTGAACGTGGGACAGACACGCTACCATCTATGCTAGCGAGGCGGGCATACGTTATCCTTGCCGACTTGGGAAACCACATCAGAACCACCTGAATGTGAGCCCTGCGCATTACCGCTTAGACATTTCGCTCGGTAATGAATATATTTACAGTATCTTTAAAACCTTCACCCCTTGGCATTGCTATTACCAAGTGCCATTCTCACATGATATATTCTCTGCAGAAGAGTTATTCTAAAATATGTATATCTACTGCTTGCGTATAACCTATACACAATCCAGATAAAAGTTATTTCTTATAACAAAATATGTGGTTCTAAAGATTCCCGCTATCTGTCCAGGGAAGGTGTTAATCAGAAATGATATACGGTTTAGTCCAAACCACTTGAGTTCGCGAGAACCAGTAATTTAATTCAACGATCCCAAAAACTTAAATGAAAAAGGAGAGGTCAGATTTAGCTCCGTCTACCGTTCGAAAGCCATGACGCATTCACGAGACCCGAAAACGAACTTCTCTAATGAAATGTTTAGTGTTTAACACCCGCTTTTACCACATACGGCACCGCAGGTACATGAGATGAAGATGGAGCACCCGTGAAATGAGACGGCGGGGGAAATCGGAGGTCCCGGAGAAAACCCACCCCAGCGCCGTGTTGTCCACTACAACTCTCACTTTGCGGTCGACTGGGATCGGACCCGGGCCGCCTTGGTGAGAGCCAAGCGTTCTAACCACTGAGCCACGGCGCGGCCGAACTTCTCTAATACTTTATTACCTGAGTGAAGGAGAAATGCATGAAACAAAGGAGTTAAAGGACAAGTTGACATCATTAACTCACAAAAGACGTTAGGTACCACTGGTTCAATGCCATCGCAACTTTATAAGTTCCACGGGCCCAAATGATCTACATATAAGTACCTGGCCTTCTGGCCTTAAAGTTTTTAAATGTTAACATTACGCCTTATCACAACTTTTAGAGCGAACGAAATAGTAAAGTGCAAGTGACTAGTTTATTATTACATTGCATACATTATCACCTATTTGATACTTGAATAGTAATGAACGGGATGAATAAATTTTGTAATTAACTTCGAAAAAATTTAAACATGAGCTACATTGAAACATATCACGGTTGCGATGAGTCAGGCATAAACAGCTGGCCGCAGAGAACGTCAACATGTGTTTATTGGCGGAGTCAAGAGAGCCAAAAGCGAGAACAAGTCGTCCGGGTGCTCCCGGACGGTGGACAGAGCGCCACGGTACCTATCCGCTGAGCGGATTTACCCGTGCGGTCTTATAGAATTTGGTCTTATGTCCAAAGCTTGGATGTCCTTGTTAACTGATGGACCTGATTCGACCTCTGCTAATGCTCATGGCGGCGGAATGAGCATCCAGGTAGGAGGCCAGTGCCCTAAGCCGCCACGCTAGGAGCGGCCTGCGTTGCAGAGTCCGTCCAGTGTGGCGGGGCCAGGAGTGAGAGGTCGGGTAGTTGGGGACCATTTAGGTTGTGGTTCGCATTTGGGTCACACAGAGGGACCTAACTGCCGGGGGTCAGCCGACAGGCCAAATCCAGCCCTAGTGTGGCCGGGACAGGGTGTAGTACTGAAGGGATGAGAGGCTGGTCTCACCACCCAAGGGCGTCCTTGGAGAGGCGGTAGCTCTTTCTCCTTCTGGGCACACGGTGGTCATATTGCCCTAGTGTGTTAACTAGGTGGTTGGGATGGGATGTAATTCTGGCATACAATATGCGCGAGCGTTCACGCACAACGTCCTCAACGTAAGGTATGCCAGAATGGGTGTGTAGGATGTGTGAGGGAGACATACGTTCGGTGTCATAGATCATCTTAAGAGCCCTGTTCTGCACGGCTTGCAGTCTGCGGATGGTGGTACGAGCCACCGATCCCCAGATCCCGCATCCATACAGGATCAGTGGCGGGATGATCGCACGACACACCCGTAGCTTCAGGCGAGTGGGCATGGTCGATCGGAATATGGGGTACAACTGCCTGAGCGCTGCATGGCCGAGGCTCATTTTTTCACGGACATGTGGGGTGAAGGTGAGGCCGCGGTCCAGTCGGACGCCCAGGTATTTGGCAGATCGGACCCAAGGGATCCTTCTCTGCCTCAACCGCAGGTCTCCTTCCGGGCGCCAGCGGAGGACCTTCCCCAGCAGTAGGGCAGAGCTCTTCTGTGGGCTGATGGCCATCCTCCACCTTTCGCTCCACGTGCCGATGGCTCGGAGTGGTCGTTGCAGTGGAGGGAGGCAGTAGCGGACGTTTTTGTTCTGTGCCAAGATGAGGACGTCATTATCATATTGATACAGAACAGTGCGAGACTCTGTTGGGAAGGCAGACATGTAGGCAGTAAAGAGTAACGGCGACAGTACACTGCCTTCCGGGACTCCTGCCGCTATGGATCTGACGGAGGAGAGTTTACCTTCGATCCGCACCCTGAAGGTTCAATCCCGGAGGAAACTACTGATCAGGGCGAAGTATGAGGAGGGGAGTTGTGCTTTCTTGAGCTTGTACAGCAGGCCCTGTTGCCACGTTGTGGCGAAGGCCTTGTCCACGTCCAGAAGCACCGCGACGATTTTGAGGTTGTCCTGGAAACCCAGGGCAGCCTTTTCTACCAATCGCAGTAGCTGCAGGGTTGTGGAGTGGCCCCGACGGAACCCGAACTGGTGATCCGGTAGGAGGTGCCTTTCCTCGAAGAGAGGAGTCAGGCGGGCCAGGAGCAATCGCTCAAAAACCTTTGAGACGATTGGAAGAAGACTGATTATTGGCGGAGTGATGCAACACACGTTTATGTACTTCCCCACTTAAGCCTGGAGGGTGTAGCTGTCAACGGGCCCTTAAACAGCCCCCCTTCACTCAGCTACCACTGAGAGATAATGTGAAATACGCATGCGCGCACATTATACTTCTTCAAGTTCTACAAGCAGCAAGCTTACTTACTGTTCATTTAAAGCAATATCGCAATTCTATTGTGGCATATTAGTGGAAAGGGCTCAACGGCAGGAGTTGGGACCCGATAAAAGAAATTCTAACTTTGTGAACTCTTCCTCACTCCGATTTCACTTAAAATACACGTTTTAAGAACCTAAACAAAACTACTTTTAGGCAACTATCAGCGATTGTGCGTGGGGCTTGAGTGACGCGCATGATATAGAAAAGCTGAATATATCTCTATAAAAAGGTGTTGGCTATCTTTATATTCTCAAAAATGGCTCAATTTGTGTTAAAATACCCTTGATATTTACATGACTAATAAGATGTTATGCTACTGCTGTAGAAAGGGATGCGTTTCTGTACGGTATGTTTGCTGCCGATTCGTACGCAAGGTTAGCTTTTTTTAAAAAAAAAAAAAAAAAAATTACGTCCTCCAACGTTGTCATATCGGACGATGAATGGAATGGATGAAATGATGCTCAAATGAGTCCGGGATACATGGAGCTTAGAGTTACCCGACATTCGTCTTACAGGATAAGGGAAAACCCCGGAGAAAACCTTATCCAGGTAACTCACCCTGACCGAGATTCGAACTCGGGACCTCTTGAAGCAAGGTTAGAATGTTGAAACGGATAAGCTAATAGCATTTTGTTAGTCCCACGTGATTAATTTGATTCCTGACTATATAGAAATTATTATTTTCATTAAAATTGAAATAAATAACACAAAACAAATTCTAACACAAGTTTTTCTTAGCATGTTGATTTTTTATTTACGTCCTCCAACGTCAAGTCATATCGGACGATGAATGAAATGGGTGAAATGATGCTCAAATGAGCCTGGGGTCCATAGAGCTTAAAGTTACCCGACATTCGTCCTTAAGGATAAGGGAAACCCCCGGATAAACCTTATCCAGGTAACTCATCCTGACCGAGATTCGAACTAGGAACCTCTTGAACGTGAGGCAGACACGCTACCATCTATGCTACCGAGGCGGGCAGATCGTCTTGATTTACACCATCATTATAAAGTAAAATATTATGTTATGTTTATATTAGTGTGAAGTCTAATCGTGCTGTACTGTAAAATATTCAGAACTGTACTTTCTCTATTGCAATTTTAATATTCCATATTAGGTAAAAGTCCATTTTTCGTACAATTTCTGGCTTGGAAACAGCGCATAACAACTGTTGTATCAATATATCCATTTTGTCAAAGCACATCTCCGTTCAACAGACATTTCCGGCCCAAGGCATACCGTCTGGCCGTTGCAACCCCCAGTTCCACACACCATAGGCGCCATAAATGAGGTACAGTTCTGGAGGATAGGACGCGATCTTATGAAAGGGCACAGAATGCAAAGTTACTGGGATATATATAATATGATGCATATAATTAAAATTTTATTAAGATAAGCAAGCCTTTGTTCAGTTTTCAGTGTAATTTTTCACTTATAAAATTTATTTCAGCTTCACTGTCACTTCGCTTGTAACTTTGCTGACGCTGATTTCCACTGTGCAACTACGATTTCTTTTGTCGCTTTGTGCCTCACTGGCCTCACTTCTCTCGGATCGCAAACGTTGACGACACTACAATACTGTGGCTCCATCTCAATCACACTCATACCGTGGCCGACTAATACAACTACAAACGTTTCTGGAAGGTTCGCATGAGGAGAAAAATATGCTTCCAAAATTACCTCTTTGCATCGAGAACGCTTGGAATTTACGCCAGGGGGAGAAAATTGTTTGTTCCTTATCTCTCCAGTGGTCACCAAAGCGCAACTTCCACACAATTAGCTCCGTCCATAGCTGATGCGTCACAGTAGAGATGCATTTCAATGTACTGCCCAGCATTAGTAAAGATCAGGCATAGAAATTTCTAAGCACTTAGAAAATAAGATTGAATTGCCATAGGACTAAAAACAAGGGCGTCATGGATAAAACATCCCAAACTTCTAGCGTTTGCAGAGGCCTCTTAAAAGGTTTTTTTCTTATCACTTGATACCGAAATTAAGAATTGCAATGTATAAAGAATCATGATGGATGTCAAAGGAATGTTGGTTCTTTGTTACAACACGTGCAATGGCAGTTGAGTCGAATAGCAGTTGGGGGAGAATAGTTGTTATAACAAAAGAAATGTAAGAAACAGTGCCCTTAGCAGATTTCTAAAGGATAGCACTTGACTTGGTGAATAGGGCATTCTTCGGATCCTTCATAATGGCGACAAAATAGCCACAAAGGGAATCTTTGGTTGAATAAAGAGGGCTTCCAAAAAGTGAAAGTGACACAGATACACCCACGCACATCTGTGGACATTGGGTCAGTTCGTGGCTGGCAAGCCATTAAGCAGTCCACGGCGTGAGGCCGATTAGGGCGGTCCACTTCTTCTGTCTTGGTTGAGGACAGACCAGAAGAGGTGAGAGAAGATATTTGTCGGTTCATATGTACGTGAAGAACGAATTAAGTTTATCGATTAATAAGCATTCCACCTTCAGTCTCTCTGAACAGTGATCTATTGGTAATCCTTGGTCGGCAACTTCAAGTTTGATGTTCTGAGAAAAAGAAGCAGTCAATAAATCAGTTTGAAATGGGCATTCCAGTGTCAATATAACCATCCTTCTCACACATATCCATGCATACCCTGTGAGAAACCTCATTGCTTTACCCTGAGCTAAACATTATTGTATCAAACTGTAGCGCCCAAGTGGAACTAGTTGCCCACCAATAAATTGTTTCACACTCATTCCTGACCTTTATTGTGTTGCATTCTTTGTAGTGGAAAGATTTAAGTGTGGGTAACTTGTAGCTAACTGCTTAAGAATTCCCACGCATGGTAATGATAAACACGTTTGGCAACTACTTCACAAAAATGTTGATGCTACCCTTCTCCGGTTTTCTTTCACCTTTAACGCTTTCAACCTGGTAAGTCGTATCGGACGATGAATAGGTGAAATGATGTCCAAATGAACCCGGTGTCTATAGATCTTAAAGTTATGCCATATTCGTTTTCTCAGAATATGGAGAAAACCCCTGAAAAAACAAACTTTTCCGGATGTCACCCTAATCGAGATTCGCAATCACGATCTTTTGAATGACGCATATGCTACCCCCACACCATAGATGTGGGTTGTATCTTATCTATTTGGAAGTATATTGGCTTCCACACCTAAAATGATAAGTAAACTTGAACTCCACATTTCAGTGGTTATTTCCCATACCACATTTTTACTGACTTAGAACGGAAGTAATCTAAAACTGGAATGTTTCAAATTACAACAGAGCAGTACTTTATAGTATCTAGTGTAAACATACAAATACCACGAATATTTTATTATCCAACTTTGCATGTCAGTGTTTAACATAGCTTTGTCATTGTGCAAAGAAGAAAGCCATGACAGCAATTTTCGTTTGTAATAATCTAATTCTCAAAAAAGATTCTAAACTCAACTCCCATGCCGTATTCGTTGTTCATATTGCACTTTAAGTGATGAAAATTGCACTTGTGTTTTAAATAAAGGTAATATTTAATGCAAACAATTAAATTTATTTGCTTAACTACGCTGCTACTCACGTCGAAATTCCAGCATCCCCAACGGTTCGGTCTTCCATCCTGACCCTAACAAAGGAACTATAGCAATACTCACATCGCTACGCACCTGAAAATTTGATGGTATGTCTTGTAACTAAAATATTTATGGGTGCACACGATTCCACGTTGTGGTCGCCAATTTGATACAAAAATATAATGGCGTGCAAGTAAATCGGCGAGCAATGAGGTTTCTCTCAGGGTATGCGTGGATGTGTGAGAAGGAGATTTAAATAACACTGGAATGCCCGTTTCCACTTTATTTATTTACTGCTTCTTCTTTTAAAACATCGAAATGAACGTTGCCGACCAAGGGTTACCAATCTCAGTTTAGAGTTACTGACTGCAGAATATTTATTACTCGATAAATTTATTCGTTCCTCATATACATACGAACCGACAAATATTCAACACGGAACCAGAGGACTGCCCTAATAGGCTTCACGCCTCGGACTCTTCTCATCGGCCTGACGCCGAAGACTCCTCTAATGGCTTCCTAGCCACGAACTGTCCACATCGGCTCCACGCCGAAGAGTGCTTGAATGACCACAGCTGCGCGTGTGTGTATATGTCACTTTCACACTCAGGAAACTCCTTTTCAAACAAAATCCCTTTGTGGCTGTTTTGTCGCCATTGTAAATGATCCAAAGAATTTCCTATTCATACCAGTCAAGTGAGCCCCTTTAGAAAACCGCTAAGGACGCTGTTTCTTACATTACTTTTGTTATAACACTTTCCCCCAACTCAACTGGCCTTGCCCTTTTCGTAACAAAGAACCAACATTCCTTAGACATCCATCATGATTCTTTACTTCTGGCAAACCTTAATTTCGGTATCAGTCTGCTGTATATAAACAATGTTTACCAAAAAAATATGCTGCGGAGTAGAGCCGCAACGCCCAAAACTGAAGCCTGGAAAGGTCGCATGCGACCACTTGCAATCAGCTGCTGGACATCCCTCGTCAGCTCTGTTCGAGTGTGGGGGACGGCGCTCCTTACGTATGGCATTTGTAGACCGCTGCCGCAGGGGTAAACAATCCCTCCCGTGCAATGCTATGTTATTATGTCTATATGTTTCTACGTATTCTGGACCCATTTTCGGGTACTTCCAGTTATACTCCGCACTCGATTTTCGGCACACAAGCCCCATATAGACTAGAGATGATGCCATCAACGTCTCAAGCGCGTACATATGACCATAGTGATAGTTCCCTTTTAAGGAAAGGTATAAACTCACATGTGTTAGCAATTGGTAAACTACTTGAGATGCAAACAATTAAATAAATAAACAATTAAATACCAACTGAAGACAGGAAATAATATTTCAATAAAGTTCAACGCCTCTGATTACCACGTAGGCACCACAGGCGGTGGACATTGATGATACATGAAATGAAGATCGGGAAAGAACATTTCGAAAGAAACCTTCCAGATATAAGTTAAGGGTACCCCTCCATTTGTGAACAGCGAGGTAAATATGGAGACATGCAATCAGGGAAGATAGGCCGGCGGGATTTGAATCGCAACACACGAATCTGTGCCTGCCTTATGACTTTGGCCATCCCTGTCTGTGGGATTGGCAATTTTTATCTAGTCATCAGTTATCAATCTTTAGAAGAAAAAAAATTGTTTCTTTAGTACTTGTTTTCATCTGTGGAGCCTATTGGGAGAATGTTCGGACATAAGGAACAGAGCGCCATCTCCAGTCAATAATTATAAAATTCAAATACACCATGACTCGATCCAGAGACAGCAAAGACAAAGTACGCACCATTCGACCATAACTATTAAGGCCCAAAAGTTAAGAATTTTTTTTTTTTTTTTTTTTTTTTTTTGAGTGTCCGAAGAAGAGATTCAACTTAATGTATACTCCTTTTCTGTTGCTGTAGGCAATTGGTTTCCTTTATTATTGTTTTTCCCACCTCCCAACTCTGCTTTCTTTTGACTACATTTGTATTGGCCGTTTCTCAATTCGAACACAACAATGAGATGTATAAAATAGTTTAGGTTCAATTTATTTATTTATTTCAGTACATACAAAATTTGCAAGTGGTAAACCGATATTCTCTTTTATCGTGGTTTTGTAAGAAACACGGAATTTCAGAGCCAGTACACACTTATCCGCTTTTTAAGAATATGGGACTAAAGTTTTATATTCTTTGTACAGCTACAACGAAATATAAAATAGTATATAATACATCTTTGTCCTGCGCCGTGGCGTAGTGAACTAGAGCTTTGGTTCCCTGCCTCGGAATACGCCTGGGTTCGATCCCACCCCAGGAGGGTGCGGATTTTAAGAGCGGTGCCCACTCAGCATCTTGGGGAAATTTTAGGAGCTACGATACGTAGTGAATCCTAGTCTAGAAAGCCAACATTTCCGGCTGGAGACGCCGAGATGCTGACCACATCACCTAATATCGGTGGGAAGATCGTCCGCCTTTGTTTTGCGTGTGAGGGTGTGAGGCCGACAGTCGGGTTGGTCGATTCTGGCCCGCTCTGATGCGGCTGTTACGCCATATGGTTATATAATACATCTTTATCTCGAATAACAGGAATTCGATAGAGGAACAAGTTAAAAAATGAGTAGAAATAGTGATGCAAGTACAATGCAAAAAACCGCGCGATTACATAACTCAAAAATATGCAATCCGTTCAACACGAGCTTGTTATTTAAGCTTAGCGTCTTTCAAGAATACATGAGGTTGTGTGTGTGTGTGTGTGTGTGTGTGTGTGTGTGTGTGTGTGTGTGTGTGTGTGTGTGTGTGTGTGTGTGTGTGTGTGTGTAATTTACGTCCTCCAACGTTAAGTCATATCGGACGGTGAATGAATTGGGCGAAATGATGCTCAAATGAGTCCAGGGTCCAAGGAGCTTAGAGTTACCCGACATTCATCTTGAAGGATAAGGGAAAACCCCGGAAGAAACCTTATCCAGATAACTCACCCTGACCGAGATTCGAACTCGGGACCTCTTGAATGTGAGGCAGACATGCTACCTTCTACGCTACCGAGGCGGGCGAATACATGAAGATTTTCAATAAATAAATATATTATTTGAATGGCCCCTGGCGTTTGAACAGTTATTTTTGGCCCAGCATGCTTCTTGTTCAAAGCAGAAACTGTTTATTCAGTTTTCAACCCATGTCTTCATAGCGTGGACTGACGGAACAGGATTATGGCACCCAAATTGACATTTTCCGTTATAATTCGATCTCAAACTATCCCTTACATGAATAAACATTCTTTAAAAATCGTGATTAAAATCTGTGCGTTTAGGAAATCTGAATAAAAAATAAAACGTACGTCTTAAATATGTTGGGAATAGTTCATGAAGTTCTTTTCAATCTGAATAACTTTTCAAAACGTGAGAGATAGATAACATAAAAAATGTAGGTAGATCTCGTTAAAACGAAATATTTTTTTTCTGTATTTAACCATATTGAAACATCAAAGTTGGTATTTAATTTACTCTTTGTTTTCGAATTAATGCTTCATTGAGTTTTTTTTAATTCATGGATATAATATCTGAATCGAATTTTTTAGTAGAATGCAATACTTTCTCTACTTATCTACTTTGAAAAAGTATACAAAATGGTCTGTCTAGGGCCATAAGGATAACTGTGTCCATTTTATCGCGTTTTAGATAACTATACACATAATATTAGAGCAGCAATAGTGGGAGAATAAATGCATGGAGGAATATAGCAATGCAGTATCAAATGGTCGTCAAGCATATTAACTCAGATTAAGGTCACAGACCTCATTAAAGTCTACAGCTGGTAAATGGGGGCTACCGTCTAGTCCACGAAGAGATGCTACAGAAACAATAAAACAGATAAGAAAGTTGGATGCCATTCCATTTTCAAACAAACACTGATAACGACTCCGCTAATGACAACAAAGTACATTGAGAACACTGAGTACATCCAATTTACACGATTCCAAAGGATTTACAACCAGTAAACATGAGTAACAGGAAAACAATTTATGCTTCCAACTCCACTATTACGTTAGATGTCTTACTTTACCGCGTACATACGAGTAGTAGGGTAGAAAGTTATTGATTTCTATCCAAAAGTTCGTTACAAAATTATCAGAGGAAATACAATTTTCGAGGTCCATGAATTCTAGAAAGGAATAGTTTGGTTTTCTCAAAATATATATTGAGGATTCGGTACGGAGGGTATTCGGTACGTAGGCCACCATGCTGGGCCCATTGTTCCTATGCCCCCAAGTGGGGGCACACCAGGGAGGTAGGATGAGGCGAAGAAAACAGAGGGCAGCCGACCCAAGGAGGCACGATCGTACAGAGGGCAGGGTCCTTAACAGTTTACTTGGATAGAGACCTCCCCCGACAGGCCAGAACAACGAACTCGCTCCCCTACAGCGGGATGACAACGAGCCCAGCAGCCGAGCCCTAATGGTTCCTGGCTGGTGGTCCAGAAATGGCCCCAGCAAAGGAGCGGAGACCGGCAACCGACCTACCGGAGGTCGAAGTTTTCCTCAGAGCATATCATCCTGCCATGCACCGCCGAGACACCCACCGACACTTCTGCCCTGAAAGAGACCAGCAGATGAAAGATGATATGAAATGATAATGGAGATGAAATGGAGGGACAGGAAATTCGGGGGATGTAATTAACCTACCCAGCATTCGCCTAGCGACCCGGGAAGCCCCCGAAAAACCCCATGGGTCAGGTAGGTCGGCCACGGGAATCGAACCCGGGCCTCCCGAATGCGGGCCTCCGACGAAACCGCCTGAGCAATCCCGCTCGGTTATATTGAGGATATTTACGTGACGAATAAAATGTATTGCTTCAATCTCTCTGTGTAAAGTCCTCTTCATTCGGAGTTGGTAAACGTTAAGAGTTAGCCAAAATCGCACAAACTATAATTTTAAAATGCACAATTTGTTGAAATACATTTTCATGTCGAAAGCCATTTCCAAGATACCTATCGATATAATGGTTTAAATTTTTGTACACTTTATCCTACCAATATTCAGTTTTTCTCGCCAACGTACGATATACTGTTTTTAAAGTCAGCATTGAGCAGCAATATGTAAACATTTGAATATCGTTATTTCGTTGCATTTACAACTAAATTTGTAATGAGCTATTTCTGCAAAGCCTTATCTGGCTTAAAGTGAAGTATCTACAGTAGAACCTCGTTTACCCGGATCAAATGGGACCAGGGCCGATCCGAGTAATTAACGAAAATCCGAGTGAGAATGACGGAAAAACGTATTTGCACTGTACACAATATAGCTACAAAGTAGTTGGTAATAAAAAAAAAAGGCAGTAAGCTTCTGCTGTCTCAGTGTAGTGCATCGCTTAGGAGCAGCGCGATCTCGCATTTGCTTTAACATTAGAAGTTTATTTGGCTTCACTCTCGAAATAAGCATCAATTTCTTTATTTTTGCTACTGCTTGTGCAGGAGTCATAACCACAGCTGGTCCATCAACACTGTCTGAATCAGAATACTTCATTTTCATTAACACTGCATTATGCAATAATGCATTCCTCTGAAATCGGTTTATAACCTCCGTTATTGTCAATATGTTCATCAATATGGAACAGCCATCGATATTTTTAAACATGTCCAGGAAATATTCTTCCACACTTATTTGTTCTTCTTCCTTAATATTGTTTTCTGGCAAATCACACACACCAGGCCACAACGTTTTCCATGACTATTAAAGTTTCTCTTCCAACCTGTCTCAAGCCCCCAAGCAGGTAGAAGGAGTGTAATGAATTCGCGCGCTGGCAAGAGAATTCAAGTAATATAGTTTCTGAGAGTAGCAACTTGTGTATAAAACAAGTCTTCATCTATTGCGCTAAACAAAAGATATACAGGATGTTACAAAAAGGTACGGCCAAACTTTCAGGAAACATTCCTCACACACAAAGAAAGAAAATATGTTATGTGGACATGTGACCGGAAACGCTAAATTTCCATGTTAGAGCTCATTTTAGTATTTCTCTTAAAATGTAAATTGAAATCATTCGTGCAGACAAATGTCAAAATACCCATTGTGGTTCATGCACGATGGAGCTCCTGCACATTTCAGTCGAAGTGTTCGTACGCTTCTCAGCAACAGATTCGGTGACCAATAGATTGGTAGAGGCGGACCAATTCCATGGCCTCCACGCTCTCCTGTCCTCAACCCTCTTGACTTTCATTTATGGGGGCATTTGAAAGCTCTTGTCTACACAACCCAGGTACCAAATGTAGAGACTCTTCGTGCTCGTATTGTGGACGGCTGTGATACAATACGCCATTCTCCAGGGCTGCATCAGCGCATCAGGGATTCCATGCGACGGAGGATGGATGCATGTAACCTCGCTAACGGAGAACATTTTGAACATTTCCTGTAATAAAGTGTTTGAAGTCACGCTGGTACGTTCTGTTGTCGTGTGTTTCCATTCCATGATTAATGTGATTTGAAGAGAAGTAATAAAATGAGCTCTAACATGGAAATTAAGCGTTTCCGGACACATGTCCGCATAACATATTTTCTTTCTTTGTGTGTGAGGAATGTTTCCTGAAAGTTTGGCCGTACCTTTTTGTAACATCCTGTATATTTTCCGAATCTGGTCCGGGTTAACGAAGTTTTACTATACATAACAAAATAGGTGCTAGCAAGGATAGTTGGTAAATTCATTAATTAAACCAAAGAGTTAAAGAAGGTCATATGAATGCAACATTGCATTTTTTCCTCCACTACTTAACCGCCTACACCTCCTAGCCAAAATTATCATTATAATCATCATCGTCTTCTTCATCTTCATCTGCACAAATTTAGGACAACATGTTGCAGCTTTAAGTTAGTATGTCCTTAACCCAACTTTCTGATATACATTCTTAATCGGCGCAAATTGCTGTAGTTAATTATTGCAAATCTGTTTTTTATATCTTTTAAATTACTAATTCGCCCGCCTCGGTAGCGTAGATGGTAGCGTGTTTGCCTCACGTTCAACAGATCCCGAGTTTGAATCTCGGTCAGGTTGAGCTATCTGGATAAGCTTTTTTCCGAGGTTTTCCCTTATCCTGAAAGACGAATGTCGGGTAGCTCAAAGCTCCAAGGACCCCGGACACATCTGAACATCATTTCACCCATTTCATTCACCGTCCGATATGACAACGCTGGAGGACGTAAAATTACAAACATAAAAAATTACTAATCCACAAGGTTTACATATTATCTTATCCTATTAGTGTTCATTCAAGTTTTGATCAACGTCATTAATGTTTTTAACTTAATTGTTTAGGTATTAAAATCAAAATTGGACTATTGTTTCACATCTCGAATGGAGTCGATTATCTGATCACGAATGCACTGAATCTTCGTTAACTCTCGATATAACAGTCCTGCTAGTCCACATACGTTCCCCTCTCTGTTAACACATTTAAATTCTGCGGATGATCAGAAATCGGGTCAACAATACTTGACCGAGGTAGTCTTGTGAAACCTTCCGTTTGGGGCTGTCGACCCCAAACGGCATAAAGGCTCCCTAATGTAACCAAGAAATGACACCGAATGAGGTTGTATGTGTCCTAAAAAGCACTAAAATTCCTAATGTAACAATCTCTTGCATTATAATCCATAAGCCGAAATTTCGAGATATAGGAAGCATTTATTGGATAACCAAATATTTAATAATATCGGTGTGTATGTGTGCAAGCGCGAGATAAAAATTCTCAGAAATGGTTTTATTACTTGTTTGTAGAAACGGATTAGAACTTAACATAAGCTAAAGTGATAGTCAAATCTTTTAAGAGCATATCGCTGTGTGACGGGTTTTATGTCTTCTCTCTCCATGATCACGAAAAAATATGGCAATTTTAACAAGTATTGAAAAATCAAACAACGAAGAATACATCGGAAATGGTAAACGCTACAAAAATATGTACGTTCTTGCCATAATTGTGTATTTTAACGAGATTTTCTATAAAGTAAGAGTACGACAGTCCGATTTTCTTTGTCTCATAATCAGATACTGAACTGTAATGTAGCATGAAGAGGATTTCACAAGCTGTCTTCCAATATATATTTTATTTGTGAAGTGAATATCTTAAACATGTGGTATTTGAATTCAAAATCCTTGATTGCTTTTGATAAAATAAATATCGAAAGATGTTCCATGTAAAGAGTATTTGAGAGTGGGCGGGGGCTGTTTGTTGAAAATCTTCGTTTAAGTTATGATGTGCACACATATTGGAGTTATATATGAATAACAAAAATTTTTTGTTCCATAGTTTTTGGAGCTGTAAACGAAAATGATTAAAATAGGACGACATATGCCTACAGGCTCTTCATGTGTTTACATCTTCATCAAAATTTCAAAATTAGTTTTTTTTTTTTTTTTTCCTATTACTTTCGTCTCCATTTTTCACTTTTAATGACAGTTACAACTTAGCCCAAGAGTGAAATCGGGTAATACGAATAAGAAACCTCCCTTAAACCTCTAGTTTTATACTTTTTAGAATTTGTTTAGACTATATCCGACCCTGTGATCCGATCAGAAGAACATTGCTTCTCAATGGTGAGAGAACTAAGTTTCTCTCTTTATAATATGCGTATTAGAATAGATTAGCATAATATTTGTTCATATAGAGGTTATATCTCCTTAAAAATGACAATTTAATACTTCTAGTTTAATACTTATTATATTCATTGTCATTTAATCAAATGTGTAATCCTAAGCTTTAGGATATGCAAAGAATTAGCTATTCATTTTATAAAATATTTAAGAAGCTTAAAAAGAAATCTGTTCCATAGAGCTTAGAGTTATCCGACATTCATCTTTTAGGATAACGGAGAAATCCGGTAGAAAACGTTATTCAGATGACTGACCCTGACCGAAATTCGAATTCAGGACCTCTTGAACGTGAGGCAGACACGTTCCACCTACGCTACTGTGGCAGGTTATTCTGTTTATTATTTAACCATGTAAATGTTCTGTTAAATCCAAACAAGTGAAATTTAAGTTAGTTGTTCAATGTAATAGCATTCATATTTTGTTTTCCTTAAATATTTTGTGAAATAATGGTTGGTTTTAAGCCAAAAATAATTCAGACAAATGTGGCTTGTTTTTAAGCGTAAATCCCAAAAAGATTTTAAAAGTGGGTTCTCATTTTTAAACAACTGAATGTGTATACATAAATAATAAAGTGTAAGTAAAATATTAATAAAATGTATCGATAATAAAAAATCGTTTCACCACAAATTGTTTTGTTGAAAACATTGCTTTCAAAATGAAAGCTGGAAAAGAAAGAAACATATAAGTAAATAAATAATAATAATTTATGACACTGGCTCTATATATACTTAAATTTAGTATTCATTTTACAAACTATTTTCAACCGCACCTTTAGAATGCTTAGTAACAAAACCGATTTTAGAGACTCTTTCCTATCAGTTTCTTATATTTTAGTATATATCAGTGAAGCAGAGGGATTTACAGTACAGTAAATAAACAGCCGAATATAAAATAATAAACATTTTTCTTTGTACTAAGATCTTCGATAGTTCTAGCTGATATAGAATATATTATCTAACACGTAACAAAGGTATGTTATGAGGTTCATCTAATTTGAGGTCGCTTCATATTTAACTCAAACGGAAACAGTTCTTTAAAAATTAAAATACACTAAACAGCAAACATACCTTAGGCACAGTATTCCAACGTGGTCCTGGCGCTGCTCCACTGAGGGTTGCAGACCCGAGTCCTTTTTCAATCACGTATGCAGCCGCTCGTAGATTTGCTCGTGCGATTGACAACATTATTATCTTCCTGGTGTTACTTCCTGGACAGAACTGCAGACTGCAGCAATGAAAGTACTTGCAGGCACCAACCCCTAGCAGCCACAGCCAGTGACGCTATCCCTCATTTGTTTTCTGACCTCGCTTTCACTCTCCCTCTGTCCTTTCAACCGTTGTTTACCAGACTGCCACTGCCGTCAGTCGTAACAAGTGGCCATAAAGCCAGCAAGCTGCACTGGGACGCCAACCCATCTCATTAGCTGCAGTTGAAACACGCATGCGCAAAAGGCACAGGATTTTTGAAGTGGAGATAGAGGTTTATAATCTCTTCCATTTTATTCCGATTTTATTGCACGTTCTCATCAAAGAATTTTTGTGCAACACCTAAGCTGGTAAACAAGGGACGCATATATAAAAAGCATGGTTTTATTAGACTCCAACTATTTGTCCCTTCGTATAAATGTTAAAAAATCAATTGTTTTCCCAGTGATTGTAGGTTAATTAACATTTCCAATTACTTAAGGACATGGGTACAACTTGAGACCAAGCTTCGGGAAGCGAGAAAGATGTAACAGTAAAAATGCGTTTAAAAGTGTTTTTCATTAACCTTTTAATTTTAAAAGCATTAATAATAATAATAATAATAATAATAATAATAATAATAATAATAATAATAATAATAATAATAATAATAATAATAATAATAATAATAATAATAATAATAATAATAATAATAATAATAATAATAATAATAATAATAATAATAATAATAATAATAATAATAATAATAATAATAATAATAATAATAATAATAATAATAATAATAATAATAATAATAATAATAATAATAATAATAATAATAAAGTAGTAGTAGCATTAACATGTTCAAAATCAGTTATATCAAATTGACTGAATTTCTCATTTCCGTCAATTAGATTCATTAATGTAAAATAAGTTGCTTTAACAGTCGCACAGATTTTGGAATTTATTTTCATACTATTTATGAAAAGATCCATTTTTGTATTATAACACTTTCTGCTGCTCATAAACATTAGCAAGAATAATATTCCAAATAATTAATACAATCTCCTGGAATTACTAAACAGAAGTCGACATAATTATGTTAGCCATTATGCTACAAACCTTTGCTTGAACTAATGAGAAACAAAGGTCAATTTTAACAGTTCGGCTGCAAACCTGCTTACAACGACTATGACATTGGCACACCAAAACATGTTAAAATATAATTTATTATCATTCAACGCATACTTAATCATTCTCGCAGAGCGAGATGCCTCCGCGGTGACGTATGAGTCCCGCATTCAGGAAGTCGTGGGTTCTATCCCCATAGCTTTCCTGAGGCATGGTTTTTTTCGGGGTTCCTGTAGGTCGCTAGGTGAATGGTAGTTCATTACACCTCTCGAATTTTCTGTTCCTACATCTCACTTCCCATTTCACTCCACTTAACTTTCAACTTGTTTAGCTTTTCAGGTTTGTAAACGTCAACGGAGTTTCGATGTTGCATGTTAGGGAATATGTCTTCTGTAAACTTTAGTCCTCCGGATTAGGGGCGGTCTCCGAGTTCGGGGTACCCCTGTGGGATGTGTAACCCTGCAGAGGGGAATGAAGCTGGTCGAACTAGCTGACGAGCTGTCTCCAGGAGTCTAAATGTGAAAACTAAGGGAACCCTGCTCTCTTTTCTGGATCCGGCCTCCCTTTGCCTCCTCCCATACAACAAGGGCATAGGCACAAAAGACCTTTCCTATAAAATAGGTTGAGGTGCTAAGCCTCCATATCTTATGATATTTTGCACATTACTTCCAGATAGAGAAATAAGGACACCTGCGCACTACGACCTCTACCCAATCTATTAAGGCTAATACTTCCAGGAGAAAGAGATGAAGTGAGGAAACCACAGGAGGCCACAGGATTGCTGGCAGACCGGCCTCAGAGACGCTTGGAAGTTGCTAACAAGCCCTGAGAGTTCTTCACCCAGGCAACATGACCCACTGCACCACAGTGAACACTCAGTGACAAAAGAAAAAGAAATGCCGCCTTGCGCCGAGAATAGCATTCGCAATGCGCAAATATCCTCACCATACACTACGAACCTGGCTGGCCCCGTAGCTCAGTCGGTAGAGCACTGCCTGCCGTGCTAGGGGTCCCGGGTTCGATTCCCGGCGGTGGGGATGGGGATTTTTCTCCGACCAAGTATAAATGAGAGTGTGAATGTGTGCGAGATCTAATGATTAAAACCTAACGAATACGAGTTAACATCTTCGATATGTTCCAAAGGAGAACGGCCGCCGATATGACCAAATTAGGCGCCAGGCTACAAAATTCTACGCATGGAAGCGCCCTGGTTCGGTCCTCTAGGAAATTACGAACAGGCTAGTATATAAACGGCTAGTGTGGAGAAATGATTAACTTCCATCAATTAACTAAAAATAATAAGAGTACTTACGATAGTAAGTCGCCACAAACGGTGTATCTGGGATGCGAGAGCCCTTAGTGGTCCACCGGGTCAAATGGAGAATTTAATGTTTAATTTTTCATGTTGGCTCTATTCATCTTCCTTGTGTGTTAACCTTTTTTTTGCCATCACCAAAACCTCGAGCAAACTACGAGATCTTTCTCTCCAGCAGCATTTGAGAATACATAATATCAGTTAAATGGAAGCTAATGACTGACACATTTGAAGCAAGTTGTTTTGAGAATTAAACTATTTCGGAATCTTAGCATGAGAAATGTTAACCACTGAAATATTATTTCTTCTAATCTTCGATGTTTTCAGTACACAAAAGAAAAGATTTAAGAAATGTAAGCTCTTTTATCAACTAAGTGCTGCCTACTTCATTACTATGCTAGCAGTTACAGAACTTGGCTAGCTAACAACTTTTTTCTGACAAAATCATAACTCTTTATGCTTTCTACATATGTTTGGTTTTAACATATGGAAATTATTCATTGCAATTATTTATCTATTGCTTTATCATTTCTTTATAAACTAATTCATTTTACCAGTCAATAATGCTAGTATCAGTCGTTTTACATTCAATCATTATTCTCTATAATTAAATAGTTTGCCCAAGTTAAATTCTAACTTCTGATTTATCTGATTCTCCGTTGGCAAGTCTTTTGATTTTCATACATTTTTACAAATGTTTTTTCTATACAACTTATGGTTACATACAAATATTTTGTAAACAATTAAACTCTCATTTTAAAAAAATCCTACGGTAGATTTATTCTGCTACATATTTTTTGCATTGCTATTTTCCCTTCTGAATTTATATGAACTTGAGTTTAGTTTTCTGTGTGTTCTGTTTTCAGTTTGTTCTTATTATCTTTAGCACTGATTTTAATTTTATAATCTCTCCCTTTTGTGTGACATATTTTGATGTGGTTCCATTCTCTCTCATTTCAGTAAATCTGTTGCTGGATGGTACACTTGCAAACTATGAGGTCTTTCTCTCCAGGTATGCGTAGGGGGTGTGAAGATAACACCACCAGCCTATCTCTTTAGCACAGGTGGTAGCATATCTACCTCACATTCAAGGGGTCCCTAGTTCAAATCTTGGACAGGGTGAGTTATCTGGATAAGGTTTCTGGAGTTTTCCCTTATCCTGAAAGATGCATGTCAGCTAACTCTAAGCTTCTATGGACCCTGAGTTCATTTGAGCATCATTCCACCCATTGCATTCATCATCCAATATGACTTAACATTGGAGGATGCAAATTTAAAAAAGGTAAGACCACCATAGCTAATAAATGTAAACTATGAGTAAGCTCGTAGTAACTGAACTATCTGAAGCTCTTTCAAACTGACAAATTGCCTCTTGAAACTTATAAACTGAAGTTGTTACTGTATTATGTCGTCTAGTTTCTGATGTATCAATAACTTTACTGTGTAAAAGAACTGTTTCCATTATAACAAAAATAAGTAAGCTTTCATGAGTTGCTGAAATTTTATGCACTAAGTTCCTTTGAGTGAGTGCTAAGTTGCATAATCCAAGTGTCATCTTCAGGCACTATGGATCCTGATAATAACAGTAAATAACTTTTGCAAATTTTATTTTTTAAAGGGACCATATTCTAGAAATGCATGCTCTTTTAACAATAAGTCCTGCCTGCTCCATTGCTACCCCACCAAAGTTCTCTTGTGTGTTGCAAATCTTAATTCTTAATCATATCTGAAACACAGCAAAATTCTAAAAAATTTGTTTTCCTAAGGTTTATAACTATTTAGTGTTTTAAACTACTGGGGTTAGTGAGTGTTCTGAGTTCCATCTACAGAATTTTAAGCTAATGAGTTTCCTGTTGAACGATTTTAATGGAACTCCTAAATGTGTTAGCTACACTGATTTAACTAATTGCTCTTCTTCCTTAACACAATACTTGGCAAATGAATTACATCTTTTCCTTGACAAAATCATAACTCTTGAGCTTGTCCAATGCTTTGATTTTTTAACATATGGAAAGTATTTATTCCTATTATTTATCCTATTGTCCTATAATTTATTTACAAAACTATTAGTCTTGCCTTTGTGACTGTCCTGTTATGCTTCCCCTTTCTCTCAGTACACCTTTAAATACTATGACCAAGGGACAAAAAAAGTAGATAATGTGTAGTTCTAAGAAGTTACGGAAGTTTGCTATGTTTGATTGTGTCAGTGAGAAAAGAGCAACAAAATTTAGTGTTTTACATAGTCAAGCATGACAGATTCTTCATACAGTGCATCAGTGTTTAGAAAGAATCTCAAATGATGGAGAAAGGTACAAACTTAATTTTAAAGTGTACCGAGTTAACGCCTGAGCAAGGCTATGGAGTAAATTAATTCAGTTTCTCGGATCAGTTCAGAAGTAAAAAGATGTGAAACAGGTTCTGCTAGAATTTTTGTCTCGCTTAGAAAACACATTAGTATACCAAAAAGAACAATGCACTTAGAATATTTTGAAAAACATATAATTCATAGGATAGTTTTGAAATTTGTGACTGCGGCAAATTTTAAACTGCCAAAATGATAATGATTTCTTTATGCAAAAAAAAAAAAAAAAAAAAAAAAAAAAAAAAAAAAAAAAAAAAAATCTTACAAAGATTCTACTTCTTCTACCCTAAGAATTCTGGGCGAAAAAAAAATAGGCTTCAGATATAAAAAAAGCCAATGACAGTAATAAATTCTTTATGGAAAAGAGTGACTGTAGCATAAAGATTGAAATTCCTTCGCAAAGTGTGTGAATTACGAGTTTCTGGGTGAAGAAGTGAGGCAAGTGACTATAACGATGACGAGCCGCTTGTCATCTCTCTTGAATAATCAGGTATGTTCATTTCCATTGCTATTTATTTAGTTTTACCAAATAGCAACATTTTATATGGATTTTAAAAATTTGGCTTTAATAGCGCTCGATAAAATGCATGCTATTCTTACACTACACTACGTGCTACTATTGCTCTCTCTCTCTCTCACACCAGGCAAATAATTTGTCTATGTTGCTGCGCTCTCCTATTGGTTATTGCCATAGGCAGGTTTGATGTGGATAATATACTCAACATTACATTAACTGTTTATTAATTGAAAAATTATAATTGGTGTCATAAACTACATAATAAATTTGCTTAATATCTTCCACAACCAAGAAATACATTATCACCAATAATAACTTTTCCAATCCTTCAAGCTGAAAATACTGTGGCTTTGTGGGTTCGTAAAATTAAAAGTCTAGTTTGCAGAAATTCAAAACGCTCTTTATTTCAAGTAAAAAGATACTTGTACAACTCTGATATCATCAGCAGAATGATGTAACACAATCTTCAAGGCCATCTGCCACACGTCCACAGTCAATTCATAAGTCCATAGACAACTGGATAGCAATTTCTCACTAGCAGCTCCGCTGCACCACACTGAGCTGTCCATCTAGCTGCAATGCTTTTATAACCGAACCATCGTTTCTCGATCTTTCGTGACAGCAGGCAGAGAGGGAAATGTCCAGACATCTCTGTCTCTCTCTCTGGAAGTAACAAGCGCTCTTCCACTCCGTGGGCGTAGGTTGGTCACTATCTGTCTGTTTCACTCCCCCCCACTGGCTTGTCGCTACTCCGACAATCGGATGACAATACTGAAAAGCAGCTAGTGCATTAAATTTGCTCATTGGATGTATTGGAACAAATGGTACTTAAAAGAATGCTAACTTTACTAAAAAGCATATTATTTGTATATAGTACATTTCTATATGTTTAAGCAAAACTGTCAACCTTGTGTTATTTTTTAGAAAATCTTAAAATGTATTTGGAACAAATAGATTTTGTTATTGAAATTGTATTCTTTCTTAATATTTTGCCTAATAAATGTGACATCTTTCATGTTTTGCCAAGGTAATTTGCAACCTTTCCTTCGTATAATTTCTCTCACTACAGGTTCCGATCCTTCATTTTGCCTGTCTCTGTCGTGTACGTGGTAGCATGTCTGCCTCACATTCAAGAGGTCCGGCATTTAAATCTCAATCAGGGTAGGTTATCTTAAAGAGACTTTTCTCTGGGGGTTTTCCTTTCTCCTGAAAAATAAATGTCAGGTAACTCTAAAGCTCTATGGACTCTGGGCTCATTAGAGCATCATTTCACCCATTTCATTCAATCATCTGTTATGACAATATTGGAGGATATAAAAATACTTCATTTTTAAAATTGTTAGGTACTTTGTAGTTTGTCTTCAAAATGTAGACACACCTTAAAGTAAAGCAGAACTGGCTCAACCAATCTTAAAATGTCTTTCTGCATCCAGGCAAATTTGAACATTTCTACAAAAATTTTGGATTTATTTTCACTAAACAGCATTATATGGATTTCAATCTCTTGAGGTAGGTATAACTTCTTTCAAGACTGCAACTGTGTGAGGTTTACTTCTGTATATCTTTCCCTTGATAATCCCTAAAGAAAGAAGCAAGGTGATGTTAGACTGGAAAATCTTGGTGGCCAATATTTTTTTTGCAGTAATAGTATGACTAGGACATGTCACATTTGTTGGAAATATCCATCAATTAGTTCATCGATCTGTTAACATATTTTGTGCATATTTCCAGATAAAGACTTCCACGGTAACTATTTATCTAGCTCTCTCTCTCTCTCTCTCTCTCTCTCTCTCTCTCTCTCTCTCTCTCTCTCTCTCTCTCTCTCTCTCTCTCTCTCTCTCTCTCTCTCTCATATACACATAAAAAAACTATTACCCTTAATTTGTCTTCAAACACTCCACCCATACTTTGATCCTGCAAATGCAAAGGCTAGTGGTACTGCTAACATTTATTCACCGTTTGAAAAGTTACATATCAAATAACATATTTCAGAAAGATTCTTTACCTACAAATGAGTGTTTTCTAAGAATTTACAGAGTCAGATGAACCAAGTGTACTTTAAATTCCAATATTCTTATACAATTTTAAAACCATTATCAAAACCCTTTTTATTGATTCATCATTTGCAATACTTGAAAGCATAAGTCATGGTAGTGGACATTTATTACAATAAAATATAATTTACTACAAACTGCACTTAACCTTTTTAAGAATTTATCCATTTCTTAAAAAGATAAGTGAAGTTTGTAGCAAATTAATACATTTTATTGTAATATTTGTATTCTTCAATGTTATTATGTTATTAGCTTCTGTTTTATATATTATTATTATTATTTATTCTACAAAAGAAGTAACCCTATTTTATTAGTAAGGTATGTTAGTGGATATTTATTTTCATTGTAAAACTGAAATTTTAATTTTTATACATATATTCAAAGATAAAACTATCTCAATAAAGACTGATAATTCAATACTTTTTGAGTGTAAATAAAATGTTATGTTTAACAAGAACCCTTGAAGTGTTATTAAGCTCACACTTTTTTGGCACTGACACATAGAACACTTCTTGGGATGATCAAGTCTTCATAATAACAATTTTAATGGTAAGGGCTTCATTTACATTTTGTATTTTCACTTAGGATAGTTTCTACTGAATAATGCAAAATAAAACATAGCACTGTCAACCTTTCATAATTATTTCTTAATACAATTTTGAGGGTATGCATCTCACAAATGTAATCTGATGTTCTCTTCAACATACAGTTTGCCACATCAGAAAAGTCCCAGGGGAATGAGGCACAGGAGGGAAACTGTGGTTCTGATAACCTGCCTGGTAGTTATGACACTTGGGTCAGTTCAGTTACAGCCCATTCAAAAAGATTCTGATGCCTTCTACTTTTGTAAATAATACATACTTGGCTTTAGTACATTATGTGAATTTCTTTTCTGTAAGCCACATATTTTTTGAATGGTTCTACCCTTTGTGTAGCACACATTCTCTGTCACACACACTCACTGTCCTTGTCGCAATGTTTTGAAATAGATAAGAGTAGTACATTCCTGTCAGGACTTTCTTTCCAATGCCAAACAGTACTTTGAAGTAAAGCCAATTATCAGTACTTTAAAAACACGGAAATCACCTTCTCTGATTATGTACACACTTGAGCTAATGCAAGATGCACTGCAGCAGAAGAAAAGCATACATGGTTAATGAAGGAAACCAAAACTATTATAAAGGGTTGGATCTGTTTTACATTTTTCAAGATATAGGCATACAGTCTTTAAGTAAATCACAATCTTACCAAATAAAGCTTGCACATCTAGAAAGGAATCACACTATATTATTTTGGATGTTACTCACAACCATCAAGAAAAATAATCACTTGAATTACATTACTGAAACAGTACACACTTCAAGGAAAACATTTACTTTCTTTTAAGAATATTTATTGGAAAGATACACTTCACATATTTATACTCAACATATACATTGTAGTTAGGAAAAGGACTGGCATAATGACTCAATAACACAATAAAAAGTATTATTACTTGTGGTCATCAGAATGAAAATTAGTCTCTTACAAAATAGATATAAAATATGTGCTCTATGTATTTCATTTAGCATTCTTCACAAACTTTTAATAAGTATCATAAGTGTTGTCATAATTCTCGTAATTGTTATTTTCAAATGAGTTCTCATAATTTTCAGTATATTGACCTTCGGGTTGACCAGGTTGCCCAGGCCTAATTGGTGGTCGTGGTGGTGGAGGTGGTCTCATACCACGTGGAGGAGGAGGTGGGGGCCCTCGTGGAGGAAATGGAGGTCTACCAAATGGAGGTCGACCTGGTGGAGGTGGTCGCCACCCTGGTGGAGGTCCTCCTGTAACAGTTAAAGTGTTGAAGTTAAAAACAAAACATACATGTAATGCAACCTTGAACAATACCTCTACTATCATCTGCTTGGAATTAAATCAATTGCATTTACTTCAAATGGGGAACACTAGTACAGTAAAATAATTCACTCAAGACAATTAATCACCAGTTTATCAAACATCAATTTTGTTTAACATTTATATTAAAATATTAGCACAATCATGCTAAAGTAAATAATGAGAACTTGTGAATTTCAATTATCCTTATGGTTAACACATTTCTGTTTGTGATTCTCTCTTAATATATTAATTTTAAAAATATTCACGTTTGATTTCCATATATATTCTATACACAAAGTTGGGTTCGTAAAACACGTAATCTTGATGCATATTTTATTACAGAATATTGTCACAAACCCATTATTTACAATAGCCCGCCGAAGAGAGATAAGGGACAGATGGTACCGCTCGAAGAAAACAGCTTGCCTAAGCAGATAAACATAGCACAGAGATAAAGGTCTGCGGAAATAAATAAATAAATAAAGAGATAAATGGTACATTCTAGTGACATCTTGATTGTCTTACAGAACATTCAATTTCTTATTAATATTTAGATGAGTCGTATTTATTACACATCTGCTTCACTTTCGTACCTATTTTGAGGACATGTTTCGCAAATCATCGTTTGCATCTTCTGCTCTTATGCGTATAAAGCTTGATCCAGTGGTGTGGTGGGTGTGGGTAATTCTGGAGTTGCTGCTGCCATCTGTTGATTTAGTGATGAACTTAAATGTGGGATTCTCTTCTGGCGGGATTTCAAAGTTCATTAGTTGGTTTTTATGCTTTTCTATGTATATTCTCTCCCATATGACGAGTTCACTATGTTTTTGTACGTATTTTAGTAATTCTGTGCTATCTTCAATTTCATGATTTTCAGACCAGAAATGAGCTGCTATTGCGGACTTATCAATATTTTTGTATCTTAAGTGCCTGAAGTGTTCTTTCTTTCTAGTGCCTATGTTTCTTATTCCACACAATTCCACACAAACATGCCACCATCAACAGTCTCACACACAGATTAGTAAATCTACCCCTCAGCCAGCAAGAATATCAAAACGAATACCATCAAATCTTAAAAACTGCAATTAAAAATGGATATGGAAAAAAACTTGTAGATAAAAAACTAAAATCATTCAAACTTCAAAAGAGATTAAAACAGATCACAGCTCTCACACCAATAAAACAAGAAATTAGATTTGCTAAATTTACTTACCACCCCTGGGCCACAAAAAAGTTCCAAAAAATATTGAAGAAATACAATATAACATTGGCACCAAAAAACAATTACAACATTAAAAACCTACTTCACAGTAA
Source organism: Mantis religiosa (assembly GCA_030765055.1). NCBI lineage: Eukaryota > Metazoa > Arthropoda > Insecta > Mantodea > Mantidae > Mantis > Mantis religiosa. Next base: position 62,313,459 of record CM060951.1, on the reverse strand, counting down.
TAATACTGATAAGATAAAACCAGAGGAAAAGTCAGGCATTTACAAGATTAAGTGTAAAGACTGTGAAAAAATTTACATAGGGAGGACAAAAAGAAACATAGGCACTAGAAAGAAAGAACACTTCAGGCACTTAAGATACAAAAATATTGATAAGTCCGCAATAGCAGCTCATTTCTGGTCTGAAAATCATGAAATTGAAGATAGCACAGAATTACTAAAATACGTACAAAAACATAGTGAACTCGTCATATGGGAGAGAATATACATAGAAAAGCATAAAAACCAACTAATGAACTTTGAAATCCCGCCAGAAGAGAATCCCACATTTAAGTTCATCACTAAATCAACAGATGGCAGCAGCAACTCCAGAATTACCCACACCCACCACACCACTGGATCAAGCTTTAGTCGCATAAGAGCAGAAGATGCAAACGATGATTTGCGAAACATGTCCTCAAAATAGGTACGAAAGTGAAGCAGATGTGTAATAAATACGACTCATCTAAATATTAATAATTATTTCGCTTCACTGTGGTGTTCCAATACAGTTAAATCTCGATATATTCAATTTCTTGTTTATTCGAGAAATGTCTAGTAATATGAATCTTGGTATATACAAGGAAGCTGCGACTCGCCAAGGGACAGTTGAAAAGACAGTTGTAAACAGGAACTGTAACAAGAGTTGTTGTAAACAGTGGAAGTTGAGTAAGCTCTTTGTTGTGGTCAACGACCTTGGAAGATTGTATTTGTGTGTTAGATAATTCTGCTGGTGGACAAAGTGTATTTCTACGGAAATAAAGAACATTTTAAATTTCTGCAACTTGGACTTTTAATTCTACAGACCCACAAAGTCACAATATGTTAGCACATAGTATTATATAATTTACATTTGGAAAAGTAGATTTGTCACAACCTACAATTAGAACATAGTTCAGAGATTATTTCAACATGTCATAAAATTATAAGAAACTTATCTGCATCATTTGAATGTATTACTACCAGCTCTCATATTATGACCACAAGCCAATAATTGCCTGCAGTGATCCTCAGTTTTCAACTGACAATGAGGCAGCCAAAGCTTACTAAGTTGATAATTCATAATTTAAAAAATAAATTTTACAAGAATAAATATTAAAAGCAGAAGCATTATTAACAGTGAAGTATTCTTCATTTTTGAGTTCGATTTATGATTCACTATGTTTACACTCAACTTCACTTACTATGTTGTTATGTAATTGAAAACTTTTTCTTTCGTATAAAGAAGATAGAAGTATTAACATCAACTTCTTAAGATAAGTGGAAGTTTATTAGTAAATATTTTTATTTGTATAATAGTAAGTGAAGTTGAGTGTAAACAAAGTGACTCATACATCAAACTCAAAAATATACAAGAATAACTTACATACATACATAAAAAAAAATAAATAAATAAAAGGATAACAAGGGAAATTGCAGCAACATTAAAAGATGATTGAAAAAAACTATTTGTCGGCTTTTAACACTCCAACACTTACATTTTTATACTATTGAGGGAGTTATTGCTTCCGGAACTATATCCTCAATAATATACAAATGTAAGTGACGAAGTCTTAAAAACCGACTACAAATAGCTTTTTCAATTAATTTACATGTCTGTCACTAAATGTCTTAAATCATGTATAGTTAAAAGATGAGTTAATATGTGCGAATGCAAGTTTTATTTGAAAGTTTCAAAAAATATGTGGGCTACAGCCATTTTTACCTGTGCCCCATTTTGGAACCCCAGAAAATCTTATGCACCCTTTTTTGTTTTGCATCTTTCAAATATTTTTGACAGTAATCTGCAGTCTGTGCTTTAGTAAAAGGAGATTTTCGAATGTATATACTGTTTCAAAGATTTCGGTACATGAAATAAAAATAACTGCCTTATTTAAATACCTAATGATATTGCTTTCACTTGAATAACACTTTTCACTTCTAATGCTTTTTATGTGATGAAATTCACAAGAAGAATTCAGAACATCAATGAGAGGTAGAAATTGTTTATTTTTAAGTATTCCTGAATGTTTGGTTTCAAACTAATTAAAGCACATCTAAGGTCATTCTTCATGTTCAGGGAACTGTCACTTTTGGTTTTCAGATGGTTAGTGTAGAGAATTTGGTCTGAAATATAGATAAGAGCTGTATAATAATTCTAAAGGTTTCTTTGCCACTCTTGAATAAACAGGAAGGAAACTAATAAATACATAAAATATGAAGCTAGTTACAGTGAAGCAACAAATACTATACAAACTATAATAATTTGTAACATAAAACTTCACTTATCTTAAAAGAAAATGATGAACATTTTCTTAATTGATGAGGATCGCGATTTCGTGAAAACTCATTTACATAATTTTCTTTTAAGGTAAGTGAAGTTTTATGTTACAAATTATTATATTTGTATAGGAAGGAAACTGTCCCAAAATTCTTCCAAACAAATTTGTTGAAAATTCACTTCAATTTTGGTGCCTGATTTTCTAATTTGCAATGCCATCTTCTGAAGACAAATATGGAAAATAAAATTTGAACTCTTCTTGAAGCCATTCTAGGTGTTCGTTGACATTGCATTGTTGTCTATCTTAAAGTTCACTGAAATAAGGTAATAATCAAAAGTTAGTAAAGGGAGACCGAGGCAATGCTTTCACACTTTTAACTTTTTCCAAGAAGGCCTTTACAGCAACATAATTATGATATTCATAATGATTGTGGTGTTTCTTACCTTGTAGATTTAAATTCAGATTATTCAAGGTTTCAAAGATGTTTGCAAGATATGCTAAGGAAAACAAAGCTGTCATCACTAAATCAATGATGCTCAATTTTCCTTGAGTCCAAAGAAATAGTTCTATCTTCGATTTCAATTCATGCAGCCTGTTAATGTTATAGGTCTTTGAAAGCCATCGGTCTTTTGTGTGAAAGATTGATGTTCAGCACCAAGATCATTACACAGGACTAGGAAATTAAGAGTAATCACAGCACTTAAATTAACTACACTAATAGCTGCTTTCAGTGCAGTGTTCAGTTTCTCAGATCAAGTTTTAGAAGCTAAGGCTTCTCTGTGGATACTACAGGAAAGCCAACAAGATGAAAACTTCTTTCCAATGTGTAAGGACTATGATACAATGAAGCACAAAATTAATATAATTCTGAATCGAAGTAGTACTCAATGCTCCATACTAGCAATAAATGGAGCATTGGGTACCAGTTTGACTCAAAATTATATTAAACATTTATTTTTTAGGCAATATTAGGAAGCCAGAATGTGAACCTGATGTGCTAGTGCTCCATCAGCATAAATTCCCATAACTCTGCCCCAAGACAAATCATATTCAACCAAAAATTCATAACGCCAAAAATTACATCAGAACCATTTGATATTTCTAAGTTTTAGAAAACAATAGTTCTTCTATTCTTATCCACAAATGAGCAGTATACTATTGACGCAAGGTGCCTTGGCAAGAGAGGGAGAGAGAAGCAGGAGTGGGGGGAGATGGATGGCATTAGAACCACGCCTATACCAACGCGCAGCACTAATGACATGTCGAGGAGAGACAGGGTGGGGAGAGAAGTAACCAGAAATTTCTGGACGCCTTCTCCTGCTACCTTGAAAGACTGTGATTCTTCGCTAACAGTTGGGAAACCTCTAGATACTGCAAGTTTTGTATGTAAGTGATGCATTTGACGAGTTAGTCAGTTCTTGGCAGGAAGCCATAAACAAATGCAGTGCTAGTGAACAATGTGTAGACAGACTGGAAGATAGTGTACGTGTTGTCAGAGGTGTACGTAGCGTATTTCTATGGAAAGAAACAACGATATGAATTTGTGCAACTTGGACTTTTAACTCTATGAACCCGCCAAAGTCACACTATTGAGTGACACTGTTGAGCTGTACCAGTAGAATCATCACTAGAGGTAGGATTTTTATGTAATATAAACATGCAGAATTTGTACGTATTTATGTAATACTATTAGGTGAATTATGTACTATTACATAAAACACTTTAAAAATATGTAATATTAGTTTACTTTGAAAATTTAATGATAATGAATTAATGATGTGGTAAACTTTACATGACCTGGAGATTCCTCATTTTATTAATTATATTTTCCCAAAATAAAAGGTGCAATAATGAATGAATTAATCAATTAAGCATGTCCATATTATAGCAAGGTTAAACAAATTCCATTATTATGAAGATTTGGAATTACTTTATAGTCACTGTTTAAATTATCTGCACGCTAAATATTACTTTGCAGAACCCAATTTGCTTCATTCTGAATTGCAATGAACTATGACACATCTCCTAGTTTTGCACTGTCATGGAATGTCACCGGTCAGAGAGGATGTGCTTATACATTGAAAATGATCTCTCCACGTCACAGGAAGTTGTTGGTGCAAATGTGAGCAAATAAAATTTTTCAGGAGAGTTATAATCTGAAGGATTCACTTCTTCGCCAATAAGGATCTTGCACACTGCAGTCAGTATCGAGAAGTAAGGTTTCTTTCCATCACAGACTCAAATTTCTGTAATACTTGTATTCCAACAGTCCCTTCCACAGCACATAACTTGGCTTTCACATCTTCAACAATGTTCAATGATTCCTTTAATGGCATGCCAAAGAATGCTCAAACGTACGAACTCAAGAATAACTTGCTTTGTTGGTTTGATCTACATCTCACCAATTGTATGAGATTATAAGAAAGAAATTTCAAATGATAACTTTCTCATTTTCCGCAGGAAGATCTCACTGGAGTCCAGTTTCAGGCAATTTAAAGAATTTATTCCTCAACAAAAAGCTCTCAGTAATGTGCAAGGCAAAGCTACAAACTCTACAAACAATGCACTCCCTAAATGTAATAAGAATACATTTGTGAGCTGTCTGGCTGCATGTTTCTGACTTCTTCTGAGCTGGCTGGAAACCCCCCCTCCCACCTTCAGCAACAAATCCCTCATCATGATTTTTATCTTTTAGGATATGTATCTAAAATTACAGGACTATTGTCTTTAACAGAATGTCCACATTACCATTTCATTCTATGTGGTTATGGCTGGTGTTTCTCCTCCGATTTAACAATACGATTGATAAAACAATTTGTAGTCAGTTTTTCACACTACATCACATTTTGATTTTCTGAACGAAGTTTGAAAGTGCAAATAATAAAATTCTTCAGACTTGGTGGAAAAAATTAAAGACACAGACAAGAATGACAGACTGGCTTCATTTGACGTCACATTATTCCTACTCATACCAACAGAAAAATTACATACACTGTTAAAAAAATATCTAACTACAGAAATGGAAACAGTAGAAGCATTAACAAACCTATGCATTGAATAAAACTTCTTCAGCTTAAATGGTAAATACTGCAGGCAGAAATCAGGGTTATCTATGGGCAATTCACGTTCACCTTTTTTGGCAAATTTATTTACCAGTTCATTTGAAACACACATAAAAATGAGTTTACCATTGGTACCAATATATTGATGACATCTTTGCAATAGTTCCAAATAGACACTTAGACAATGCATTAAAACTACTCAATTCTGCAGGAAAAAACTACCAAATTCACAATAGAAGGAAGTCAATGGACAACTCTTTTGGAATCTAAATATTATCAGGAATAACACAAAAATAATATTTGGAATTTACAAAAAGCCAACAATCATAATTATAACCTAGTCGCACATAAACATGCAATAATAAACAACCTTACATGCATACTAGTTAACATGGATAAAGCAGAAGAGTACAAGGAACAAAAAGCCACATTCACATGGCAAAAGAAAAAGGATACCACAAAAATCTGGTATTTATGAAATTAAAAAAGCTAAGCTTCTTTTCTTTAAATATATACAAAAAACCAATTAAGGAAGCAAGTACATTCACTAGAGAAAAAGAAACAAACAGTATGTTCAGTGGATCCACATACCTCACAAAAACATTTAATAAATTTAAAAAGATCTTTAAAGAACAAAATATCATCTAGTCACCTACAAATAGATACTCAGCATTAAAATTGTTATATTCAAAACCAAATGATGAAATCTCACCAATAGATCTCAATCAATAGATCCGGAAAATACCAGATAAGTTGTAAGGATTGTAAAAAGTTCTACATAGGGCAAACTAAAAGAAACCTAAAAACCAAGTCAAAAAACATTTTAGAAACATCAAATTGGAGGAGAAAGACAAGTCAGCAGTAGCATTTCATTTTCGGACAAAACCCATACCAAACTAACAATGTGTGAGAATATCTTTGTATGGAAATATAAAGACTGAGCAATAAACTTTGAAATACCACCAGTTGATAATTTGAAATAGAATTTCATAGTTCTACCACTAGAGAGAAGACTGCAGGCAGTAGCAACAACAGCCAACAGTCAGGCCTTTGTGATTCAAAATGGAAGCACCAGCTCCCAAAACTAGTCCCTCAAAAAATGAAAATGTAAGTGATGAAGTATGAAAAACAAATACAAAGTATAAGAAACTGAAAGAAGCGTAGACTACAATTTTTTTTTTTTTTTTTTTCCAAATTAGTTTAGATATTTCTGTTGCTGAATTTCTCCAAACCAACACAATCATCAATACACTTCTCAGATATAAACCATGATTTAGCAGTGAGATTAAACTTTGTAGATTTTAAACAGAGCCAATGTCTAAGACTTAGGTGAAGATATATATTGCAAAATTAAAGAGCCTCATGATAAACAGCTGCAATAACAAACTGTAAAATCTTTTTTGAATCACAGCAGTATTTTGTCATTTATATCAAAATGAGATTATTCTTAACTTCACTTTCTATACCAAAACTTAATAGGGCAATATATCGAGATTCAACTGTATTGGAACACCACAGTGAAGCGAAAAATTATTAAATTTTAGATGAGTCGCGTTTTTTACACATCTGCTTCACTTTCGTACCTATTTTGAGGACATGTTTCGCAAATCTTCGCTTGCATCTACGGCTCTTGTGCGACTGCAGAGTCGCACAAGAGCCGTAGATGCAAGCGAAGATTTGCGAAACATGTCCTCAAAATAGGTACGAAAGTGAAGCAGATGTGTAAAAAACGCGACTCATCTAAAATTTAATAATTAATAGGGCAAGTTTCCAAGAGTGTCTCCATCATCAGCCTAAATTCACTGATGCTTTTCCTCCTGTGATTTGCAGATATCATTTTGGCTGGAGTACTACATGATGAGATTCTTGTCATATGGGAGGACGTTGTAGTTTAACAAACTGTGTTTGTTTCTGCATATGAATAACTGACCCAAATGGAGAGTTCTGCTGGTTTTCTAAGGGCCTTTAAAAGTTTCCAGTAAGTTCTGGTGCAGAAAGTGAAATTAGAATAATAAGCATGTTAAAGTTTGCATATAAATGTTGCACACTGTTTTTAGATACACTGAGAAGCGAGAATGTTTATAATCATTTCAATTTCACAATAATTTTTGCTGATATTAAAGTAATTCTGGCCATATCGTATGACATTAAATGAAGTAGCAATCCCAACATTAATTTCATCAAAGAAGACAGTCTTTCATTAAGCAAATATATTAGAAGATCAATTTTTTTAATAGATATTGAGGTTATAAATGAGGTCAATTATCAATGATTTCATGTGATGACATTACATATGAAAAAGGAGATCAATAAAATTTCAGTTATATGTGCAGCACTATAGATGAACACTGACAAGATCATACGAAAGATACACATGAAGTTGGAAGGATAATTTTCGTACTCTTGTATGTATATGATGATCCAAACTTACCATGTGGTGGTGGTGGAGGAAAGCTCCCTTGGAAAGGAGGTTGGTGTGGAGGTGGTGGTGGAAACTGCCCTCCAGTTGCACCTCCTTGCCATGGAGGCGGCATCATCCTTGGTGGGGGTGGAGGTCCTCCTTGTGGTGGTGGTGGCATAGGTGGCATATGGGTCATCTGCCCCATAGCCTGCTGCTGAGGTGGAGGTTGTTGCTGCTGTCCTTGTGGAGGCTGTGGAGGTTGCGATTGTTGCTGTTGTTGAGGAGGAGGTGGCGGCTGTTGTGGTTGTTGCTGTGGAGTAGATGTCGGAGGCATAGGTGGAAGTGGTGGTGGTCCAGGCCTACCCATGGGAGGTGGTGGCATACCTGGTGGTAGAGGTGGATGACCTGGATGATGGAGTGGAGCAGGTGGAAGAGGTGGTGGTGGTATTCCTGGTGGCAAAGCCATTGGTGGAGGAGGCACTCCTGCAGTTGGAGGCGGAACTGGAGGTGGTGGAGGTGGATGCATTCCTGGGGTAGGAGGAGGAGGTGGTACCATTCCTAGCATTGCCACCGGTGGCGGTGGTGGCACCAACTGTGGAGGTTGTGGCAAGGGAGCTGGAGGTGGAGCATCAGCAAACAATTGATGAGGACGATCAGCTTGTGACAATGGGTTCTGTGCAGCCAGAAGTCTCTCTGCTGCAGAACCATGTCGCTCTCCTTTTGCATCCTTTTTGAATGCATAGGACACAGAGATTGGACGATTACAAAGATACTGTCCATTCATGGCCTCTATGGAGGCATCTGATGCATCAAAGCTTGCAAAGTTGATGAATGCAAATCCTTTTGAATTTCCAGTTTCAGGATCACGCATGATCTGTAATGTAAAAGAAAATCATACATAAAGATTGCAACTTCCCTCTGTGAATTGTGTTAAGGGTACTGTTTACATAATTTAAGAATTATGCAATTGGATAATTTTAACAATTACATTGCTGTCCACATTCTTTCACTCAGGAATACTGCACAAGCTAGAACGGAAAAGCATGGAATTTATGCTTATTGTAAAATGTAAACAATTATTTTACAGTTAATGCTTAGGAAACTGCAGCAGTTTGAAATTAGATTAATAATTTGTGCTAAACCAGATTATTAAAACAACTATATATTAGAAAACAAAAATAAGCAAAAATACCAAGTATTATTGGGTGTACAATAGGATTTATTAAGTGCTAAACAAAATACGTATTGGGCTACCCCTAAGGGGCCCTGGTCCCTTTGTTCATAGGAAAGATATTCAATACATTCAATGCTTGGTATATGTTTACTTCTTTTAACAGATATGGGTAATAGTGGGTTTAAGTTGCCTTAGTTATTGCCATTTGCCAAATTTTTGTTTACCTTGCGTATTATTAACCTTTTATTTAAACTTATTAATAACATTTCACTCAGCTCTGATTTTCTTAATATTACTTTTTCAGCATTACTTACACATCTTCCCTTTTCTATTACTGGTCGCCAATCTAGAAAGTGATTGACATTTCGTATAGAGAGAGAGGCGGCATTGCCACTTATTACTGCCATGTGGAGAGAGCTATAGGATTACGCGTGCAAAGGTGATTCAGTTTCGACTGCAATGGGCATTTAGTATTAATTATTATTATTATTATTATTATTATTATTATTATTATTATTATTATTATTATTATTATTATTATTATTATTATTATTATTATTATTATTATTATTATTACTACTACTACTACTACTATTATTATTATTATTATTATTATTATTATTATTATTATTATATTATACTACTGTACACAAAGACAACAGAAAAGTCGTGAATCTGCATGCAAACACTAGAACATGGAAGAACAAATCAATGTAAAGATCGTCGTAACAAAAGAGGCATACCTGTGACATTTTGATGCTTATTGAAGTTGCAAAATACAACTTATATACTTTTTTCCAGGAGTTTCTAATTTAGACCCCAATGTCTAACTTTCTTCTTTAAATTACTTTTCTTTCCCAATCTTAACCTCAATGTTCTTACTGACACCTACAGCACGTGAAGTCCTATCAAGCACCTTAGAGAATGGAATAATAGGCTCCCCTTTCAATTTCTCCTCTTCGAAGTATTCTCTCACAGAGCATAGTATTTTCCGTGCCTGTCCTTTAATTGGAATACCTTTATCAAATATAGTTTTGTTTGGTTCCCGAGCACTTTCAGGTTTTCGCTTGTCACTACTTTTAGACATAATTAAACATTCTTTAAAACACAATTGTAAATGATCACAACACACGCACAGATACACGAACTCACACACACGTAAACCAAGGCAAATTCCACAAATAAAATGCAAAGGAACTTGCCAGTACAGGATCTCTTAACTGTTGTATATAAAATAAGAGCAGCAACACATATGCGAAGGCATTCTGTTTATGCATCGTTATAGGCAGACATCAAGGTATTATGATTACTGCAGCATTTGCGTAACTCGCTTGCCCGTACGTCATGCTAAGCACACATGTTAGAATATCGTCAACCAAGATTTAGCATCTAACGTTGTCATGGAAACTTCTCAACTCTAACTGGTTCTTCTAATGGTTACTATGACAACCATTATGATGTACTCATTCCCACCCATTAATTTAAAGCGTTTTTCCATGTGCTTACTGTCAATCACATTCTAGTTCGGTGACCAGTATAAATATCATGTGCCACCTTTCTTAATCCTCCTTCCCATTACTTATTATTTCGTCTCACTTGCTCATATATTTTCCTTTACCTCTCACTTCTCTCTTCCCTTTCTGCTATTTGCCTGTCCATTTTTTGTGGCTTGTCCATATGCTCCTACTTCTCAATCTCCCTTCTTTATTTCTAACTTCTTTTCTAATTTGTTTCACTCTCTCTTTTCTAATTCCCTGTGTTTCCACAATTGTTTCACTCTTTATTTGCCATACTGCATTTACCTCTTTTGTTCTTCATTTCAACGACTGCCATTTCTGAGTTTTCTCCATCTCTTCTATTAACACTACTTTCTATAGACACTTTTTCTAGATATTGAAGTCAGCTTGTTTATTCCTACTGAGTCATCACTAGGATGCTGCTCTGCTTTCTTGATGTTGCCTGTGTCGCTTCTCTCCTCAGCCATCTGCCAATCAATCCACAGTTTGAAATTTCATATACCTAAATGCATTGTATCCTTGTTTCCTCACCTTGCTCCTTTCTTCAATCAGTTTCTTCCTTTGCTTAAATCCCAGATATAAATAGATGTTTCTCTTAACTTTTTTTACTTGTTTTAGTACATACTTCTGTTGCTAATTCTGTATTGCTGACTTTTGCCAAGATGTTTCTTTTGCCTTTAAATTTATCAATCCTAAATGAAGCCTCTCATATTTATTCCCAATCACTTTGCCAATGACCTCTGTACCACCTGAAATGCTCTGAACCAATTTCACTCCTTTACTTCAGAAATTATTAGGATGTATAGTCCAATTAACTTGAGGTGGCAGCTGGATAAATGTATAGCTACACTAAATGAATTAGTCTTGTTACCAATCCTGAAAGAAGGCTGAAGATGATTTATACATATGGAGTAGTTGATACATGTACCAGTAATGGCTGAAAATGTATAAAATCATCCTCAGTCTCCTTTTCAGAATTGGTAACGGACTAATTCATTTAGTGTACATCTTTACCCAGCTGCCACCTTACGTTAATTGTACTGTACCTTCTCATATTATCTTCTATATTTTGCACTCTTTCTATTTTCATCATCTTTGTTTTTATTACTTTCAGCTCTTTAGCTTTAATCTCTAACTTTCCCACCTCCATTTCTGTTCACTGCCAAGCTATTGTCTCTTGTAACTTCTTCTACTGTCTGTTTCACAGCTGCCATGTCATTTATTTCCTTTTACCTCTCTTTCATGGAAAACTGACTGCAAAAAGTTTTTCAATTAAAGATTTGCTAAGAATTGGAGTAACCACAAACTCAAGAACCCTGATAATGTAACGCTTGTGCATAATCTAAAAATTGACCTTTAATGAAAGGAACCAATCAAACTAAATGATACATAAGGTAACAAAAACTAGAAGTATTAAAATCTACTTCTAAGAAAAAATTTGACATACTAATTAAATAAATAATTAGGATTCTAATGACCTTTTATTCCTCTGCAGTCAGCATCTGATGTTTTCATGGAAAACTGACTGCAAAAAGTTTTTCAATTAAAGATTTGCTAAGAATTGGAGTAACCACAAACTCAAGAACCCTGATAATGTAACGCTTGTGCATAATCTAAAATTGACCTTTAATGAAAGGAACCACACTAAATGATACATAAGGTAACAAAAACTAGAAGTATTAAAATCTACTTCTAAGAAAAAATTTGACATACTAATTAAATAAATAATTAGGATTCTAATGACCTTTTATTCCTCTGCAGTCAGCATCTGATGTTTTCAATAAATTTCCCCGGGTTACACTTGATTTGGCACATTTGTTTCACTATTACTGTGCATGTTGGATAAATGAGAATGCACAGTGATATAAAGAGCCTGGATTTCTAAGCAAAATGTTTAACATTTTCCACACTTAAAAGAAACTTTATACTTCATAAGAAACACCTAGATCAGCAGTTTTAATTATTTTTGCATGTGCTTATCTACGATTATTTTGCAGGAAAACATTTTCGCTTACTTATTTTACAATGTTTAATTAAAATAGAATGTATTAGCCAAAACTGTAAGTTAAAAAGTGCAAATTTCACAGTTATCTGTGATTTATCAGTGATTCACTATTTTCTCGGCTAAATACATAAAAAAGAAATGCTAGGGTATAGTCAGGTGTTGTGAAAAAATACTACAAGGTGAAGAAACTTGCTATGATCAGGTAGAGGGTCAATTCATCAGTCAGTTATCACTTGAAATATGATGTCATGGAAAAGGATGGTGATTTCCCTAATTCTAAGCTGCAGCGCATTGTACAACGATGTGATTTGCCGAGTTCCAAGCTACAACATGTTGTGCAATGGTCGTTAGTCCAGTAAATAAGGTGAAGGTGTGTACGATTGCTCACTGTTGCAGCTACAGAATGTCACCCACAAAAGCCTTCCAGTCAACATTCCCACACAAATACGTAAATAAATTTGGAAAAAATATTTTCAGTGAAGATGGCAGTGACTTATTTTATCTGGTGTGTGAAATGTTTCTGAAAAGCAAAAATATGACATTGTACAGCACATTAATAACCTCATGGCATTAGGAGAGGTTTAAGAATAAATCTAAGTTAAACCAGCAATTGATTAAAAGCAATGTTAGTGAACAATGGAGTTCTAGTGATACATTTTCCAAAGAATTGTGTTTAGCATTAGTGGGTTCCAACACTCTGTTCTATGAATTGAATAATGTGCAGCTTCATGTATTTTTAGAATCTGTATTGTGCAAAAACTGTATACCAGTCTTTTCAAGAAGTAATTAGTAATATTCAGAATACACTGAAGCACAAAGATATATGAATTTCTATTGATGAAATCATAGATACATTGGAACAGTACATGTGTGATAATGCAGTTGGTATTCTGAAAACAGGTGGTAAATCATTTCCTCCACCGAGTAAATCATTGCCAAATTTTTCAACAACTCAATAGCTTTCTTGTGACCAGAAGGGATACAGTATGACAATGCTGCTCCACATAGATTAAAGCAGGAGCTGCCTTCCTCTGTAGTATAGGTGGTAGCCTGTCTGCCTCATGTTCAGCAGGTCCCGAGTTTGAATCTCAGTCAGGATAATGTTAACTGGATAAGGTTTTTTCTAGGGGTTTTCCCTTATTCTGAAGGATGAATGTTGGGTAACTCTAAGCTCTATACAGGGCTCATTTGAGCATCACTTCATCCATTTCATTCATAGTACGATATGACTTTAAAAAAAGGCCTTTATCATAAATTAGTTCACCGGATGTGCCTTGCTCATGGTCTGCAATATCTCTTGTGCAAAATGTGCGCCCAATGGGTGCCCAACAACCTTCCACCACATCAGGAAGCATGTTGAATGGCTCACTGTCTTGGTCATCTACAGCGCTATGCTAAGGAAGGGAATGAGTTCCTGGCATGAGTGGTGGCTGGAGATGAGTCATGGTGTCATCACTTCGAACCAGAATCAGAACGACGAAGTCTCTCGTGGAAGCATTCAGGGTCACCACCACCAAAAAAAGCCAAGGCCATCCACATAAGTGCAGGAAAGGTTATGCTGACGTTCTTCTATGACCAAGATGGCCCCCCTTCTGATACACTTCCTGCAGCACGGGACAACAGTGAATGCCCAGGATTACTCGTAATCCTTGACCAAACTTTACCAAGCAATCAAATCAAAACGACCAGGCAATCTCACCTGGGAGGTCATTCTGCTCCATGACAATGCAAAGCTTCATAGGACCTCCACAGTTGCAGCACTCCTGCAGAAATTCAAATGGAAGGTTCTCTGCCACCCTCCATACAGTCCAGACCCCTCTCCTGTGATTACACCATTTTTGGTCCTCTTAAAAAGGCTCTGAGGGGCAAGCAATTCACCTCGGACGACGTTCAGCTGTACATGCGGAACTGGCTCACTTCGCAGCCCTGGAACTTTTATGAGACAGCCATTCACTGCCTTGTGTCACAGTGGGACAAGTGTCCAACAGCCAGGGCCAATACTTCTCACATACAGGTACTGGTTTCTGTAATTATGTCTCCAGCTCGTTTCTTTTTGAACGCACCTTATACATGAGTTACGATGACAAATTAATGTAAAAAATATATGAAAACACAATAAAACCCTTTGACTACACTCCCGCTTATAACGCTATCCCACTTATTATCCTCTATAAGCGGTCATTGCAATTCAAGTGCTTTACCTGGAATCCTAACTATCAGCACATTTTCTTGAAGAAATTTATCAAAAGGCACACTTTGAGTGTTTCCTAAGTCTTCCTTTGAATTTTGTGCAGTACATAGCAAGTATAGTAAAGGCACAAAGTCGTAAAGGTAAAATGTTTTTCTGTAAATGAGAAACTACATTCTGCAGAAGTATGACACAAATTCCACCCTAAATAAAAAGAATTCTGCAGAATCTCTAGGAGCTCCCTCATCTAATCTATGAAATGCAGTACAAAATAATGCTATTGTCAGTGCAACAAGTGATGGTTGTAAATGGAAGAATGTAAAAGGTGTTAAATATGAGGACATCAAAGAAATTTCTATTGAATGGATTCAACAGTTTCAAAATGTTACATTACTATTAGGTAGCCCGATCCTACAAGGAAAGCTCAAGAATTTACTGGCAAACTGGAAATCGACTTTTCTGTTTCCAATGATTGGTATGATAGATTCAAGTAAAGACATGGCTTAGTATATCGCAAATCAATGGTAAATCAAATAAGATGTCATTAATGTGAATGAAAATCTGATATTTCATAGCACAAGTACATAGCAGTTAACAAATGAAAAATGTTTCCATAAGAAATGACCTCCTGTTATTAATTTTCAAGAATATTGGAACTAAATCTAAAAAAATAAAATTGATTATTAAATTCAGCCAACAAAATTGCTTTTTCATACCTAATATATCACATCCCAATTATTATGCTGTCCCAATTATTAAGCATTTAGGCCACAGTCCCATTGTGCATTGAAAAGCGTAATTATTGGGTTTTATGGCACAAGTGTGATAAATATGTTGTTAATAATAAATTATATATATACATACACAATATATAATAGCAGAAAATTCTGCCTCAAAATAAATTTGCCATATTACCTTAGGAGTTTGAAGAATTACTCCAAAAGCTGAAAATGTGTCATAGAGAAGCTTCTCATCAACCTCTGGATCCAGATTTCCAATAAAGATATTTGCACCAACATCTAAATTCTTTTGGTGAGCTGATGCCTGTAACAAATAAAAGAAAATTAACAACATTGTAACTACAATTCCTTTCTTGGAAGTATTGAAAACAGTGTTGTTATGATAAATTAAATTTAAAGGGAGTCGATTAATGACACTAAACAACACTTTTAAAAGTTTACTAAAAGTAAGTGTTGTTTAGTGTCATTAATTGACTCCCTTTAAATTTATCATTGTAACTATTGTAGTTCATCCAAAAATACAATATAGAGATTTCATCAGACATATAGGTTTTGAGACTCCCTGAAACCACAAAGAGAGAGACAAAAAGAGAGAGAGTGTGTGCATGTTTTTTGTGCTAATAAAATGACAGCAATAAAAGAAAACTGTTCTCAATTTCCAAACAACTTGATATCATTTGGAAAGTTGAAAAGCATCCAATACTAAAACCAAGTGAATTGCCTAGAAGGCATTATTAAAAATGTGGACAATATGCACATACAGTACAGCTTTATTTTGTTTATCATTTTTATATACAAACACTCATGCCCAAACATGAACAAAACTCATGCTTAAAGCAGGAATTGAACCCCTTTTTACAAAATGAAACTCCACTTCCACTCTAGTCACAATGGGCATGAGAACCAGATAACTTGCTTCCTGCCACAAATCTATTATTTATTTTTCTGAAAATTAAAACATTTGTAAAATGAAAATAGTGCAAGCTGTGTCTGTGAAAAGCAGAGCTGTGCTGCATTCCATCTATAACAAAAATTTTATAATGACAGAACGTAAGCTTTCACGGCCGGAGTCCATAATACAATTAATTATTTCCGGGCTGTTTTGCAGTGGTCTGTTGGCATAAGAACGTCCAAACATTTCATCCACAATTGCGATACACATCCTCAGTGGCACGGTCGAAGTTTCCTTGCAGAGAATTTTGCTGCGTCTGAAGGGTTCAGTGCCTGAATCGCACTATTTGTACTGGTTGTTGGGGGGCACAGCCTGGGTAGTCTGGCAATGGTATCCTCTGATTGGTCCGCGTCATTTCTGGTAGTTAAATGACATTTCTTACTCTCAATAATAGGATGCCAGTTCCTATTGAGCTTTAAGGCTTCTTCCTTTCTGTTGAAATTATTAGGATGCTTATAAATCTCAATGGCCTCCTGCTGAAGTCGTGTGTGGTAATGTTCTGTAGTGGAAAGGAAGAAAAAAATTTTACATGTTTGAAGTGCTGCGATGTTCCATGTTGATCATTTCGAAGCCCCAGGTTGGGGAGCCATTTGCAGAGGAAAGTATGTTTGCACAGGTGCTGACATGGTGATGTGGTGCAATGCTGCATTGCATTATCTCGAAGCTGGATTCTGGAACTTACCTAGGTCTTACTATGAGATCCAATTTCAGGGTGTGGTCAAAGATGAAGAGTGATGGTGGATTTGTGTGAAGAAATAATTTTTCAATAATTTCTTTTCCAAATTATATTTTTAATTTTAATTGAAACAACTCTCTTAAACACTTCAAAAATAATAACTTTTATTTGGCTTCAATATTGTATATTATTAAAACACTTGTGTAGCTTTTGCTATGTTATATACACTGCATCAGTTTTTGCAGACTTATGGACCTTCACATACATGTCTATTCTTTACGACGGTTAAACGTAGAAGCAAGATTACTTCAACCAATCTCGATTTACTGGTCCTGCTGTTGCTATGGCAAGTCAACATTTTACTATTGGTCAACGTCACAACCAATTATAATTATGTTTGTTATAATATTCAATAATATTTTTCTAACTTTTCTTTTAATTCACTTTTCTACACTATTTAACACTCAAAATATTTCTTCTAAATTTCCATTAATTTTGTTATCAAAATCGTGATTAATATTCAATTTTCTTTTCTTCTAAATTTCAAATTACTTTCAATTGTTATCTTATACTTTTTTTATCCAGATTTATTGAACCCTATTTTACACAGTGGTATATTAGGGTTAGAGTTGATACATAAAAATATACAATTTTAATAAAAATATTTTAAATACTAGAAGGAAGAAATGGTGTTTTAATCTAATGAATATTAATTTAAACTATTTCAGATGTTTAAACACTGAGTTTATAAAAATCATGAAGTACTTATACTGTTGTGGCTTCTTTAGCAAAGATGTGAGAGCAGAAAATTCAGTTCCTAGAGAGTCTAGCTTGAATATTAATTCTTGTCTTTCTCTCCAAAAAATAGGACAACAGAAAAGGAGATGAACTTAATTGCTAAGAGCTCTGACTGGAATACAGAACATATATACTTATATATGTAATATATATAATAACGTTATATATATATATGTATATATATATATATTTTGTTACCCAATCGTCGTACTTACAATCAGCTAGCAGGAAGGGCTGGTCTACAGAGGAGGACTTATGGATCGAGGCCACACGTGTGACCAAATGGCTCTTGCTGGGAGGAGAGATGGACAGCGTAAAAACCACGCCTATGCCAATGCACAGCACCAATGATGTACCGAGGAGAGACGGCTTGGGGAGGGAAGCAAACAGAGATCACTGGTCCCCCCCCCCCTATCTGCTCGCCTAGAAGGATCGCGAAACACTGGGACGACTTCGCTCGGTTGCAGAAACTTCCAGAAACAGCGATCTGTCTATATAAGCGATGCAGTGGACGATTCAGTCAGTTCTTAGTCGGATCAAGAGAGAGAGAGTTGTACTGCAAGTCGCTGAGTAGCGAGTGCAGTGTGGATTGTAATTGTGAGAGTTATGTAACTGTGAGTGTTACGTAACTATGAGTGTAACACAATTGTGAGTGCTACATAATTGTCTGTGGTATGCAATTTGTAAGTGTACTAACTGTAATTCGGTGGAAATAAAGAACTATTTGTATTTCTGCAAATTGAACTTTCTACGTACCCACAAAGTCACAATATATATTATCTTATACTTCGTCTTCTATCCGATACATTCAAAAAATTAATTTTAAATAAAACTAAACCTAAAATAATTGTTTCACATCTCATATCTTCTAGTAATCAACTGCAAGCAGAAGGTGCGATGAATGACATTTGGCATAAATTCTCTTCAATGCACAAAGAAAATAGGTCACATATGCAAAGTTTTCATCAATAAATATGGACACCTTAATCTAGAAACTGTGTGCTGTATCAGTTTTCACCTAGTTGCAATAAGGAGCTAACCTTTGCATTATGACTGAAAGACATAAAAGCATACACTCCTCTTTGAATGAATTAAGGAATATGATCATTCCTACCTTATTCACTCGAATTGGCTTTCCATAGAGCTTTATCATATTCATTATCTTTATGGAATAATCTGCATCTTCTTCACCCATAAACTCCACAAAACCATATCCTTGATGCATTTGTGTTACTCTGTCCTTTGGCATGTGTACATTCACTGAAAAGGAATGAAGTTTTATGTACATAACAATGATCACACTCTAACTTATATATTGTAATGGGAATTATTAAAATATATAGTACTCTATAAAATGACTTAACATTATATATCAGAACCAAAAGCAGGCAAAGTATTATTTTACAATATTTTGTATTTAAATTTGAACTTTGCCATTGTTAAATCCTTTCATGGAAGTGTTGAAAACAGTGTTGTTGTATAAATTAAATTAATTGGGAGTCGATTAATAACACAAAACAACACTCACTTTTAAATTTTCCCAGAGTGTTGTTTTGTGTTATTAATCGACTCCCAATTAATTTAATTTGCCATTGTTACTTACCCCAGGTGAAGTAAACCATATTTTTTTTAGTCTTGTTAAAGATATCACAACTGATTGTTACCAAATCTCCACAACATAAGACTGGTTTGGCAAATATTTAGTTCTATAATAAACCCTCACAGATTAGAAGTAACAGTGTTAAAAATGGTTTTCTACAATGAAAATTAGCACAGGTTGATAAAAGTTGTGTTAAATGCTAAAACCACCATGGAGAAGGAACCTTGGGTCTGCTGGTTATTGAAAAGATTTGATGTGGTAATTACTGAGCGTAAAAGATAACTAACCATTGAAATTGAGATTTTATTTATATATGCTCTTTAACTACGTGGTTTTCAGCATTCCATTCATATTGGACGTGAAAATTTGCTTGATTTTGCTCAAAGGCAACGTGAGAATTACAAGAAGAGAGCTCATAGGCGTTCAACACTTCTAAGACAACATAAATGGAATGCATCAAATGTCAGCAGTAACTCAAAAAGCTAACCTAATGTTCAACTATTGCAAATGAAAGGCTAACATTTAAGCTCAAGATTTCATGTACTTAGTAATCGAAATTCAAAGTGAGTAAATAGTTGTCTGGGAAATCTTGAATGTGCACAATATCTACTACATTTTATTCTTGCTTTGTAACAATAATATATGTTATACTGCTCCAAACATTGTTGTTCATCTGAAATCTAAATGCAGCTTCCACCCTAGAATGGTGACAGTTTCCGATGCTAGCCACAACTTAAAACAATGGTATCTATCAGATTGTTGATTGTTTTCAATTGGATGTGCTATTGCTTTAATGTTGTGCTGTCATCTGCAGTAACGTGTTCTGTATGGCATCATATAGTGCTATTGGAGTTTTTAAAAAGGCACTATACTGCTATCCAGAAACAAATGCAGCCTATTATTCTTTGTAGAACTACTTGTTTACCCTGAAATTTGATTATAAGTATTACAAGTATATGAAGTCTTGAGTTTGAATTTTATCCTTTCTTTTGCTGTACCATTTGCATGGATTTTGGCTGAATGTTAGAACTTTTTGAACTACTGATGACATTTGAATCATTCCAATGTTGTCTTGGATATCCTGAATGATTACGAGCTTGAGGTACTCTTGTGTGTTATAAATCAAGGATATGGGACCACTGGCTTTACTTCCCCTCCAAAAAAACAAACACACATGTTAAGAATTTTTACACTTGAAAAAAACCATTGTCCTTCACTGGTTTCGAAACTGCAACCTTGGGAACTAGATGACATATAGCTGAAGAGCCAATCAGTAATTTTCAATTACTCTTGTGTGTTGTAAATCTAGGATATGGGACCACTGGCTTTACTTCCCTTCCAAAAAAACAAACACACATGTTAAGAGTTTTTACACCTGAAAAAAACCATTGTCCTTCACTGGTTTCGAAACTGCAACCTTGCGAACTAGACGACATATAGCTGAAGAGCCAATCAGTAATTTTCAATATTATATTAAAGATTCAAAACTATTTTTTGTACTTCATGAGTCTCATTTAAAACTGAAAATAGAGGACAAGAGAGACGTAGAAGAAATCGTCATTCAACTACAAGAAGTGACACATTATGTTAAACTCTATCTATGCCAGAGAGAACAGAAAAATAGTACTGCAGTAAAATCTATATGTTTGGATCTTAATTTCCATTGTTAGGTCTATTGATTTTCAGCTCCAATCTGATGGAATACAATAATTATTTATAATAGTGTACCAAGATCACCTTCCAACAGGCTGTGGCCTGTTCAATCTATAACCGAAGAAATAAACAGCTTTTGAACATATATTATTTGGAGCTCCCTCAGGTTTACAATTCACTTATGAGAGATTCTCCAAAGTAGTTAGTAAGCTAATGGAATAACAGACCACTTTTAGATGCAATTTGTAGATGAGAGTGAGAACAGTGCAGAAAGAGATTCAAAAAATAGTTTCAGCTTGGAGGCAAGATGAAGCAATTAAATGTTGGAGCAAGAGCCACTGAATTTAACTCAGCAACACTAACTGTTCATTAAAGAGCAAAAGATACTCTTAAACATCAATGCTTTATGTAGGAAAACATACTGCAATCTGCATTAATAACACTAGGGAACACGTTTTTTGTACCCGAAACAAAATAGGCTAATTCTTATGCAAAATGACTCGCTGATTCCAAAAATGTCTTTGAAAATGCTGTATCACGTAATGTTTTTGAGATATTCTTATTCTTTTATATAAAATTACAGAAATGAGGTATGATACCAACTCATATTGACTTAATTTAAAATAATAGCCATTGACTTTTCTAAATACAGCCTAAAGGCAGTGTTGCTTCATAATGGCAATTTACTACCTTCAATACCTTTATTTCATGCCATAGGAATGAAGGAGACATACGATTCCATGTCCATAATTTTAGATGCCATTAGTTATCAAAACCATGGCTGGGAAATTTGTAGTGACCTCAAGGTAGTTGCATTGCTAACGGGACTGCATGGAGGTTTCACAAAATATTGCTGTTTTTTGTGCTTATGGGACAGTAGGGCAACTGACAAGCATTTTATAGTGAAAGAATGGCGGAAAACGGAAGACTATACCCCTGGAGCAAGCAATGTTAAGTATGTGCCTCCAGTAGACCCAAACAAAGTTCTTCTCCCCCCACTTCACATAAAGCTCGGGTTAATGAAGAATTTTGTTAAAGGTTTGGACAAAAGTGGAAGTGCATTTGAGTATTTAAGAAGTATCTTTCCCAAAATAAGTGAATCTAAATTGAAGGAAGGTATATTTGTCGGTCCTCAAATAAGACTACTTCTTAAAGACAGGGTTTTTTAATCAAAGCTTAAACATATTGAACTGGCAGCATGGAAATCATTTAAATCAGTGGTGGAAGGCTTCCTAAGCAATAACAAAGAAGAAAATTATGAAACTTTAGTCTCAGAACTATTAAGGAGCTACAAAGAAATGGGTTGCCATATGTCACTTAAAATCCACTTTTTGCACTCTCACCTTGATAGTTTCCCTACAAACCTAGGGGCTGTAGTAAGCGATGAGCAAGGTGAGAGTTTTCACCAGGACATTTCTGAGATGGATTGACGTTACAAGGGTTATCGCTGGGATTCAGCCATGTTCGGAGACTATTGTTGGTTCCTCAAACGGGAGAGTCAATACAAAAAAAATCAACAGTGAAACACTTCTGAGATAATTCGGGTATTGGTTTTCATCATTATCTTGTGTTTATTTATTTTAATAATAATTAATAATAATTATTACTATTTTCAATGTTATTTGACAATAAAATACTTATTATTTTCAATTAATCAAATATGAGTTATCACATCACATTTCTGTAAGTTTTCATAAAAAATTATGAATTCCTAAAAAACGTTACGTGATACAGCATTTTGAGGGGCATTTTTGGAACCAGCAAATCAGTTTACATAAGAATTTGCCTATTTTGTTTCGGGTATATAAAAATTTTTTTTTTTTTTTTGTTCCCCAGTGTAATATGTATCTATTCGAATAGATACATATTCAACAAATTATGGTAATATAGCTGAGTATTTACTTTATTATTTTTCAGAGCTTGATCACATGAACATTTTGCCATAGTGACAAACATATGATGTTTTAAACTTCAAAGGCAATGCTTACTACAGGATCTAAGAACAATGATAGATGATCTTTTCTTTTATTCTTCCCTTAAAAGCACTGAATGATTAATCAAAAAAACTATTTGTAGTCGAGTTACGAAGTGTCAATAAACCAACTACAGTTTTTTTTATTAATTTGACTCACTGTTACTAAATTCCTCCAATCATGCATACCGAATGATTAATTATTAAATTATTTAAAAGCTATATATTGCAAAAACCTCCCTCCAAATCACTCTGCTATTTTATTGGGAAGTGAAATGTCTTTTATAAAATTAAGGTAGAATAAGACTTACCAACTGGACCCGATTGCACAAACAGCTCCCACATCAATGCCTCTGTAACCTTTTCATCAAGACCTCCCACATAAATGGTGGCATCTGCAAGAAAGTAATCCATCTAAATATTTTTTTACACTAAAAACAAAAAAATATTCTCCTGTGCTACATTCACATGACTTAACCAATGATTTTTTTTTTTTAACAGAGATTTATATTTGTTGAGCAGTCTCTCTTAGCTTAACAGTTATGCAAAATTATTTCAAAATAAAAGAGTACTTCACACACTATTACAGGATAATTAAACATATACATTTTGTTTTATAAATATCTTAAATATGGTGGTGAAATCAAAATAATTTAAGACATTTTTAAGAAAATAAAACAAGAACAAAGAATTTCCATTCCCCATTAACTTGGTGTCAGGCATTTTCTTGGGTATCATAGTGCATCTTTGGAAGATGCTAACTTAAAATATCAAATCTGAATATTTATCCAACATTGTGACTGATATTCTCTTTCTCCGTCTCTCGCACACATGTGCAATGCAGCAACTATGCCCAAGGTTAATAAGTCGTCACCTGGCAGTCGTAATTGTAAACATATATGCTGCATGCTGGCCCAGTGTAAAAACTATAAGGGATGAATGCCAGATAACTAGTACCTACTAAATACTTTGCCATCTTGAATGTCCTGGTAGCTTCCAACAGCTTTGACACTTTCAGGGCACTCTCATATGCTGACCAAGTACTGCAGAGATTCACAAAGTAAGCAAGTTAGGAGTGCGTTTAAGAAAAAGAAGCTAATCTCTGAGCAAATTTGTGAAGATTGTAGTGACATACGCTGAGTATTGTTACCACAAAGAATTAAGGACGATTTGTGTTTTACTTTCCAGCAAATGAACTGTCAAGAAGAAGAGACCTGTCAAGAATATTTTATTATGCTGTTATGTAGTAGAAGAAAGTGAAAGTGCAAACAAAGTTGAGGTAAACAGACTAGTTCACATTAGTGAAGTGACAGTGAGCTCAGCAAAGTCTCAGCACTACTTAAACTAGGTTATTCTAATAAGTTATTAAATATTAAGCATATATATCTGGTCATCAAGATGTATGAAAAGGACAATACAATAATCTCACACTGCATTTCCTTTACATCATCTTAAAGTATATTATATTAATATCGGCATATGCATTGCTATTGAAACTCCTTGCATGCATGCTTCATTTAAATAGACATTATTAGCTTTTCTTCTGTTATATTTATAACATACAAAAGTTTATTTCAAAGGTATTTATATTATCATGAATGAAACATCCAGATCATTAAATGAATATGCATTATACCAGCAATATTTTAAGTTCTCTGAAGATTTTCATTCCTCAATACAAAGTAGCATTGTTTTCCAATTTCGTTATCCCTAAATTGAATGGACAGACATATGAGTACATACATTTCAAACAAAATGTTAACAAAATAAAGCTGATATTATTGTCTGTACTTCTCAAGTGACAATTTATTCTTCTTTTACACAATGTTAAATGTTCTTAACACCTTATGCTCTGTTAAAATTGGGAACTGCTTATGTATGCATTTTGTTGTTGTTGTTGTTGTTGTTGTAATTTACGTCCTCCAACGTTAAGTCATATCGGACAATGAATGAAATTGGTGAAATGATGCTTAAATGAGCACAGGGCCTATGGAGCTTAGAGCTACCTGACATTCGTCTTTCAGGATAAGGGAAAACCCCGGAAAAACCTTATCCAGATAACTCACCTTGACCAAGTTTCGAACTCGGGACCTCTTGTATGCTTATTATGTACTCTAGAGGACTATAATGGATACATGAATAAATAAAATTAATCATAATAATTACAGAGCAGCTTTGATATAGTGAAACTTGTGGCATAATCTCTGCAACTATTTTCACGTGGTTACATTGATACCACCATGTTATCTATTAAATTTGCAAGTTTGTATGTATTTAACATTCAAAATGATGAAGTGTCTTACATTCTCACACTATTTTCCCTTCATTTTCCTCTTTAATCATCTAACTGTACACTCACCTGTTTCTATAATTTGCTAGGTCGCTAAAAGACCTTCCTCTTAACGGACCTTCGACAATGCATAATACCAGCAACATCACAAATGACAGAACTAAGGAGAACAGAAGAGAAGGGAAGAAATAAGAATGAAATTTTACACAACCGATGCAGTACTTTACAGGAACTGGATGGGACCAAACCAGGCCATGCTTAGTGCTATCAACAGACTTGCTGTACATGGTTTCCATCACTAGCTTCCATCACTAAGGGAAACTATCATGAACCAAATGCTCAATGCATGTGCAGTTTGTGTGAAAAAGCACTTTCCACTACCTTTCCAAGTGTGAAAGATACTAATTCGATACATGTAGGAGAAGATTGAAGATGCTCCGTGAAACAGCTAAGAATAACTCAAATCACAAATGCACATTCATACACTTTTACTTCTTATTAAAAGTTTGATTGATTTTCTTTCCTAAGGTTGGTGACATTTCATTAAATGCTATCCGCAGTGATGCCCTACTTATTCTGGTCTGCCCATACTGAAATTGTATCTATATAGCCCCTTTAGCACTTCCCATTAACTCTATTAGCATGATTTCCCAGTGAATCCATCAGGCTGCTTGGAAAATAGGAAGATCAACCTTTCCAGTACACTTGTGAGCACAGAACACCAACCTACGAAGTATATTTCGTTAACGGGATTCTAGCGAAGCTTTATTTCTGGGGGTCCGATAGTACCTGAGAACGTTTTTAGCCATATGACAGTGCTTAGTATCAGTTTTGTGAGATACTAGATACAGAAGTTAAACCATACCACCCAATATGTTTATAGAGTGTTAGTTATGTGTGTGCAGCACTTTAATTTACAGTAATATTAATCAACGAAGCTCATTCTATTCGTTTCACTGGCTAGTTTCTATTAGATTTCTCAAGGATGGGGTTTTCTTTAAATTAGCAAATTTATTTCAGCAATTACAAATATCATAAAACTCAGCTGACCACGTGGCTTGAATTTCAAGAGCGATTTCAAGAACATCTCATAAATACAAGTAACAAATAAACCAAAGCAAACGGCAGAGCACAATGATAGCTGGGGAAGATGTCCAAAGTTACCCTTTCTATTACATATACCTGCTTACCTTGATTACGTTCTGCAATTGGACCTGCTGCCATTACTCTGCATAAAACCTTCTATAATTAGAACATTTCTTTATATTATGAATATTGGTAATTAATTATTCCCTTCTGCTTTACACTATTTATAAATTCGACTCCATTTTACTTTAGCTCAATTAGCCCAGGCTAGCCACTGTTTCTGATTGAAAATTTCTACTAATCTTCAAACAAATTTTCTCTTCTGTGTGTCATACATTCAGACAGATGATTTATCATTGCATTTCTGTGGCTTAAATTACGTGTATCTTTCCATGGATTAAAATTTTGTAATTTTTTAACAATAACAATGATATTTGTAGTCAATTTATGTAATTATGTAATTTTCTAGCGTTCATGTACAGTTACACTTATGGGGAAATTTAGTAGCAACATAATTTAATGTTTCTTCTAATGTTTACGTCATACATCCACGTGTAATGGAAATTGTAGTGTGTTTGTGAGGAGTGCAAATTACAGATTACCGGTCTGCTAAAAGATATTCTCTTTGTCGCTAGGGAACCATCACAAAACTTCTTTGAAAATGGGTAAGGCATATGGGTAGAGTTATAAGTTAATTGAATTGTATTGGAGATGAAACGAACTTAATTTGCAACACATAACCTCCATGACATAATGAGCATGTTTTGCCATATCTTGTATATTCCTATGTATTTTATGTCACTTTATATGTTGCTTTAAAATATCACAGTTTTAATTATTAGAATCTCCAAATTATTTTTCATTAATACTTATCTTTCCAGTAACGTTTAGCTTTTCATTTAAGTTTTATTTTTGTGTTTAAACAGAACTAGTTGTAGTACAAGCCACTATAAACTTTAAAATGAGCGGCATGATTTATTTCAGCTGCATCAAGCGGTACCTCCTTTGTGCTATCGTCTGTGCTGACTGTGTTGCTGTTTTCTGGAATGCAGATGTATCGGCAGTGGTTGGCTTCATCTCAGATGCATACTATATTGGGAGGATATTTGGGTTCTATCCTTTTTATTTTAGTGTTAACTGTATCCTTCTTCATACATATTTAGTGTCTTGAACGGAATCAAATATACACAGTGTCATTACACAGTAATAACAGCATTAACTAATAATAATTATGATTAAAATCTGCATAGAGCAGTAAAATAATTTGAAAAGGTTGATTAAATTTAATTTTTATGCACTAAATAATTATATGGTACTAAAAGCCTGTAACATGGAAAATTCACTTCATTAATTTATTGAGAAATTAGTATCATTTCTTAAATTAATATTTGTGGCTATGACTTTAAAAGTGACTGCAAGCTAAATACTTGCACTAAGGATCCAGTGTACCTATGAAAATAAGACCATTTGATATTCCTTCATTTAAGAAAATAAAAGAAAAAAAAAGGATATACACATCTGGTTTGTATATTTTTAGGAGTGCATGCAATTTCCATTAGATAACAAAGCAGATAAAGATGGCAAGTTAATTATTCTAAGGAAGGAAGGTTACATTACCAGAATAAAAAATCTATTTCATGATGAAATATACTCTGAAATGAAAACAGATGCACTAACAAGTCAGATAAAAATCTTCTGCAGTACTTTAGATAAAGCTAAACTTCACACAAGGGGGGGGGGGGGGGAAACCTTCCTTCAGACTGGACCATCCCACCATACCAAGATCTTATGCACTACCAAAAATTCATAAACGAGGCAATAAAATGAGTCTTATAGTAAACAAAATTGATTTGCTCACAACCTAATAAAATAGTTAATACAAAAAAGTTTTCATTGGCTGGCCCCATACCTTAGTCGGTAGAGTGCCTGCCTGTCATGTGAGAGGTCCCAGGTTCGATTTCCAGCTGGGAGTGGAGATTTTTCTCCAACCAAAATGATTCCCCATCTTCCCCAGAGTCTGGAAGTATGAATGAGAGTGTGAATGTGTGCATGATCTAATGATTAAAACAGAAAAATCTGAAGTACCAGCAACCCAACACCATCGCGATATATTCCAAAGGAGAATGGCTGCCGAGAGGACCATTGCAGTCAAATAAATGGAACAGTTAAAAAAAAAAAAAACTTGTCATTACCACAATACAATAATTTAAACATTACAAATTCACATGACTTAATACATAGAAAAATAGAATATATAGTTTTAAAATTAGAAGATAAATTGATATCTTTTGACGTCACACTGTTCTTCACTAATGACCCTATAGACAAATTCCTAATCCAGCTAAAGAAATCTATAACAACATTGCTCTAGAACAAGTCGACGACCTGTCTAACCTCATGAATTTTTACACTACTACAACAATAGGTACTTATCAGCATACTTCAGGCAATGGGCAATCTACTTTCTCTATTCCTGGCATGAGTAACCTTGAAACACTGATAACCATCTCCTTTCCACACATGTACAAAGTTTGTCATAAATATGTAGACATTATCTTTGCTATAGTACCAAAAGTTTCGTCCAAGATTCATTCAAACTACTTAATTAGCAAATCAAAGCTATGCAATTTATGATAAAAAATAAGGTTAGCACCTTATCTTTCTTAAATTTAAAAGTAATTAGATGTCAAAACAAAATCCATTCTGATATTTAGAGAAAGCTTACACTATCTGAGACCTACATACTATAAAAAGCAATAGCTTCAATCTGATTCCACACAAACATTTTGTAATACAGCTTAGGCCACAGACTTAAAAGAGGAAGAGTATAAATGAGAATACAAATACATAGTCAATACTGCTAGAAACATTGGCTTTGCCAATTGAATTATTACAAAGGAATAGCAAAATTCAAAAAGAGAAACAGAAATACCATAAAACTCACCCTAAAATGGAAATTCATTACACCAAATCTACAGTTCGGCTGACCGTTCTCCGGCTCTGACATTTCTCGAGGGGTGGGGGGGGGAGTGGGCTATTGCTAGTTCTTTAGCAGGAATTTCAAGCAGAGGAACAATGCGTATTTTAAATATTTCACGCTTTTTCATATTTCATGAACCAGTAGCCATATTATTATAATAGTGATAATAGGGTTTACAAACACTAAAAATTGGAATTCATGCACGCACAAAATAGGAAACAAACTTCACCATCGCAAGCATCAAAAGCAAGTGTATCCACGTGGTCCACACAAAATTAAAGTGGCAATATGGGTTGGATTTGAAAGCCACGCCAAGCAGCGACAATGCTGATTGGCGCTAGCAGACAGTTTTAACTTCCTGACCACGACACCGGATGTATAGACTCCCAGTACTACCAACAGAAGCAGTTAGCATGTGTAAAAGGTGTGAATGAAATATTCAAATAAAGAGGCGCTGTAATGAATATCTTGCAAGATAGTGAAATTGCAAATTGGATTTCAATGTTTTAAAGCTAATATATGGTCCTATTAATACAAGTCCTTAATACATAGTCCTTAGACAACGGAATATGGTCCTATGTTTTCATTCTAAGGATAATTTCGTGGATATGTTTTCAAGTGCTCATTACTGTATGTTGGTATTATTAATCTTCCCCCTCTGCCTCCTGCAACTGCAAAACGTCAGAGCCGGAGATCCAGCAGCTGTACTGTAGTTTCACTACAAATAACTAGCGGGCCACTAAGAGTCAGTCAGCTGCATCTATGATGCAAACAACAGCCCTTGAAATCAGTTAATCTAAAATTAAATGAAAGCAATGTAAATTTTAAAACAATCTGATTCAATGTAACCATAAATCTTAATTTTGTGTCTGGTGAGTAAAGAATATATAACTTTGATAATAGTGCACATTACACCATTTAAATTAAATGTTGTTTCCTTAGGTATGTTGAGCAGTGAATCTGTGAATCCTGCTCAATAATGTGACTCAGTTGGAGAATTTAATGGCATACTGGCACAGTGGTTAGAGCAACCAGACAAAGAGCAGGAGATCTGTGGTTCAAATCCCGGCTATGGCATTGAATTTTTCAGTCTGACTCTACCTTTCCTTCACATCTAGCGTGAAAGAATCATTAATTTACAATAAAAAATTAATTTATCTTTCCACTCTGCTAAATTGCAAATTAATAACAAAATAAAATCATTTCAACAAGAATTTCTTAACACTACAAATGCAGATCAAAAATGGAAATCATTCTTGAAGTCAAGAAATACATCCCAAATTACCCACAAAGAAAGTCAGTAGCAATATTCTGCTTAATTACCGGTCATGACTACTTGGCTGCACACCTTCATAAAATAAATATATACAATACATCACAGTGCATCCTTTGCAAATAACTAGACATTATCATTGATAGAAAACATTTAATAATATTAATTTTTAGATGAGTCGTATTTATTACACATCTGCTTCACTTTCGTACCTTTCGACTCATCTAAAAATTAATAATTTTTCGCTTCACTGTGGTGTTCCAATACAGTTAAATCTCGATTTATTTAATAATATGTTCAATTACAAAAAAATAAGCAGATATTCTGACTCAAGTAACATCCTATTATAGGGATGGTATAGGGAGAATGGATAAAGACTAAGATCTAGAGCATTAGCTAATAACAAAATATTACCTATATTTATACAAAATGTGTTTAAATGTAATAGATATAAAATTAAAACAAATAAAATATTAAAAAATAAAATTATAATACAAGATGGCAATAGCTTGTACATAGAGATATTTCTAAAATTTTAAATATTCGTCTACTGTTTAAATAGTGTGTTCCTGCAATTTACTGTGGATTTAAATGCACTGTGTTTTTTATACCTTTATTAGCATTTAAGAAAACAATTATATATTTTTATAGCAGAGTTAATAAAAAGATGGTTACTGCATTAAATGCTTCATTTAAACTTAAGAGTATGCTAATGACATTTTTTATTACCTTGATTCATTCAAGGTTAGAACACTTTTGAGTAGAATGAGTATATTGGACTCTTCATTGATCTTATATCTAAGCTATTGTGAAAGTAATACTATTCTTTCAGTAAAAAAAAAAAAAAAGAAGTATTCTGTACATTATTTTTTCGGTATCTTTTATAAATACAGATGAAATGGAATTTAGGCAGTAATTAGATGTCCCCTTTTTTCTCTCTTTATGGTGGAGTATAAACTTAAAAGTTTTTAATACTTCTGAGAATGCTTCAACAATGGATGCATTACTCAGGTGAACTAGAGGTCCAATTATGTATTCAGTGCAATTTTTTTTATACTTCATATGTCATCATTACCTGTAGTATTTTTTCCATTTATTATTTCCTCAAGTGTTACTTCCTATAAGGTGTTGAATTTACTTTTACTTAATTTGGAGTTACCTCATGTATATTGTTAATTTATTATTAGTTCCTTAACTGTTTATCAGGCAGTTGGAAATCTGGAGTCTACATTATTTGGGAAAGGATTTCAGACAAAGCTGTTTCCAGAAAGTAAGAATCTAAATAATATTGCATCATAAAGTAATCTTAGAAATAGGAAAGTAGTCTTTCTTAAAATGCATATTAACCAATGTCATTTGTTTAATAAATTCTTTTGGTTTACATAATAATGGCATGATTACTGTGCAGAAACATTTTATATTTGTCCCAAGTTAAAAAGTATATAATAGGCAAGGCCTTATTTTACTGAATGCTTTTGATCTTCATACATTTCTATCTTCTTGTACCTGGAAAATAACTCCCATGGTGATCAGATGCACATCACCATTCATTAGATCAGCTCATGTTATTAAAACCGTAGCTGTGACGAGGGCTCATTATAAATTTCCATTGGCATAATTTTAAAAACAAATCTGTTTCTAGCTTCTTTTACATACAGCCTTTGAAGGAAAAGAAAAGAAAAAAAAAAAAAAAAGAAAGAAAAAGAGCAGACTCTGGAAGCATCATTTTTCTAAGTCCACATCGCTTCCATGGCACAATGGTACCACAGGTTGCATCTCTTTAGCTTTGTTCTACTAAATCCTCTCATAATTAAGTCTCAGTTACAAAATGTGCACTTATAGCCAAGTGGTTATGGATAAGTATATAGGAGCTAGGCCTATAAAGGTTTGAATCCTGTCATTTTGATTTTTTTCTTATTGTAGAAATACAAAATGAGTATTACACACATTAATATAACTTCCATTGCTAAGGTTTACTGAATTTTATGTTTATGTTCACTTATAAAAAGTGAAACACTGTACTCTGTTTTTAAACTAAATAAAATAAATATTTTAATCCTCTATGTAAAATCAAATAAAAATGGAAATTAACTTAGTATTGGGTGTGTAAACCTTCTTTTTCCTGTTACTGCCCTCATTCTGTAGGTCATGGTCAATAAGGCAATTTTTTAATAACATTGCATTTATTTTGACAATGACAAGAATATGTTTGTGTCTATGTAAATGAATTCATCTTCTGCAAGAAAAAAATAAGGCATTACTATTAAAGATACAATAATAAAAAGAAACCTGCACATCAAGGATTCAAACTCATATTGGTCCTCTTATGAGACACATATGTTTCACTGCTTGGCTACTATGCATACGGCCAAGCTGTAAAGCATATATTGGAAAAACTAATTGTTCTTTCTCACTAGCTTTGTTTAGGTCAAAGTATGGAAAGGTAGAGTCAGACTAAAAAATTCAGTGACATAGTCAGGATTCAAATCATTAAACTTTTCAGTCTGATTCTACCTTTCCAAGGCATATATTGTGTATGCAGCGCCATCGAATGCTTTCCAAATTGAACTTTGTTTATGGTAGCTGCTGTTTTTTTGGTCTAAGGCTGTATAACATTCATTATTTTTGATCATGTAATCTTATTTCTGTAGTATAGTGTATTTCTACTAATTTTGTCATACTCTGTGGATTGCCACAAAATCTTTGAATATCTGGTGAAATGTAACTAAGGCTCCAAAATGCCTAAATAAATTGAGCAACAAAAAAAAAGTAAAGGTCACAGCACATACATGATTATCTTAACGGCTATAGTCTATTTAACTATTTCATTTCCAAATTTCAAAGTATATTAAGTTCCTATTTTATAATAAGTGTAAAATAATGCAGTGCATATAATTAGGTGAATGTAGGAATGTTAAACAAAAATACTGTAACATAAGAATTGACATAACCATTAGAATTAAATATTTTGCTACGTAAGCTGTTCTTTTTTCACTTGAAGTTTAGCATCCTTTAATCTAGGTCATATTGAAAGAAATGTAAACTGTATAGAAAGACTAAGCAGTCTTCAATGCAGTGAAAAATGTTTTACTTCTGTAATATAGGTAGGATAAATTCCATATTGATGTATATTTAATAGTAACACAGTACTTGCTAGATACATCTTAAATATCTATGTTATTGGGTTGTTATAACATATAATGGGCTTATTTTTGGCACTTCTTTTTTAGCCATTACAGGTTTTTTTTTTTTTTTTAATTTATGTCGTCCAACATTAAGTCATATCGGACGATGAATGGAATGGGTGAGATGATGCTCAAATGAGCCCAGGGTCCATAGAGCATAGAGTTACCCGACATTTGTCTTTTAGGATAAGGGAAAATCCTGGAAAAAACTTATCCAGGTAACTCACCCTGACCAAGATTCGAACTTGGTACCTCTTGAATGTGTGGCAGACATGCTACCATCTATGCTACCGAGGCGGGCGCCATTACAGATGTTTATTACTTTTACTGTTGATATCAAAAGATCATTTTTGTTATGACAAGTCAGGTTTATGCAAGAAATGAATCAGTCAGTAATACAAAGTAATTTACGAGCTTCCTGTATATTTAAAAGCCAGTTGTACATAAACAACTGAAACTAATGTTTGAGAACATTCTAAACTGTAGTTGTATATGATTTTTTTTTTCAGTTGTGCTTTGCCTTGCTATTGCCATGACAGCTTCTGGAATGGTTCATAGAGTATGTACCACAACATGGTGAGTATGTTCTTGGAAAATCTGAGTTGTAAGTTGAAACACTTCACTAACAGATAGATAGAGTCAACATGAAAAATTCAATGCCATGGCCGGGATTTGAACCACGGATCTCCTGGTTTCCGTCCAGTCGCTCTTAACCTTTGAGCTACCATGTCAGGACGGCACGTTGGCCATGGTAGCTCAAAGGTTAAGAGCGACTGGACGGAAACTAGGAGATCTGTGATTCAAATCCCAGCCATGGCATTGAATTTTTCATGTCGACTCTTATCTATCAGAAACCTTAGCCTATATATAGCTAGTGTGGAGAAATGATTAATTTCCATCAATTAACTAAAACTTCACTAACATTTGAAAGTAATGAGTCGGTAATTCAAACACAGACATCACTTAAATTATCCTTACTTAGACATGTTTCGGAGAACGTTTTGTCTCCATCGTCAGCAGTTATCCAACTGGTTGGATCCTTGGTTGTGTTTGAATTACCGACTCATTACTTTCAAATGTTAAATACACCACTGTTTCTAACCTTTTGCTTCAAATAATTTCACTAACATTTTTTGTGTTTTGACTAGGTGAAGTCACCATCATGTTTCCTATACTGTTCATTTACTTTTTTTGCAGGTCATCTGTTTGATATTACAGCAACACTGATAACCAAAGCTTTTAAGGCAGAGATGAATGTTAAGCCTGCATTTCAAATCCTGCGAACCATCCTCACTGACTGATATTTCTTTCAGGTTTTCCTCCATCTTCATGTAAATCACAGGGTGGGGGGCAGGCTATTCTAAATTCCTTTTCCAGTTTTTTTATTCATGTGTAGTCATTGTCCACTGATTTCAGTCTCATTGCTATAAAAATGGGCTGAAGCTCTTAATTAAACAAAAACAAAATATGATATAGTTGAGTGCTATTGGATTTAGAATCTAAGATATACTCTATTTAAGCAAATACACCTGACATCAAGTTCCTCAATAGTGTTGTAAATGGATTGGAAATGCCCTAACTCTCCAATGGTTTACAATATATGTTGAGTTGACATCTAAATAGTTCACATGGTACTGAATGGCTTAAATGCAGATATAAGCTATTTATTTTGGCCTCTATGGTCCAACATGTTTATTGTTTTATTGTGAATTTATTATTTATGAACCTAAATTTGTTTGCTTTCTTTTCAGTCTGATGTTCTCTCTAGTCGGTTTATACTATGTGAATCGGATTTCTCAACAAACCCATGCAGTACCTATACCTCCACAGCCTTTGCCTTCAAAGAAGAAGAATAAACAATAAAGTATGATACTTTTTTCTGTTATTGAGCAGCACTACATATATTTAAATTCCTTAATCATTTTGAAAACGCTTGTTGAGAGATTACTGTAGTAAATATACCAATTTGCATATTCTTAATAAACAATTTCCTGTTGCAGGTTGGTGTTGTGATGAACAAAACAACAGGAAGAGCAGTCAATTAAGACTGTCCCTCACCTTTGTGCTCATGTCATTTTTCTTAATAAAAAAAAAATACAGTCGGATCATCACAAAATATCTTGTATGTAAGAAGTTGCTAAAATCAGATAGTAATTGTAAGAGGATCGGTGAAACTAGTTTCAGTTGTGCTGTTGGAGATAAACAATCTTTGAAACATGTTCTGCATGAATACATAGCAAATGAAACTGAAGTGTCACCAATCCACCTATCACAGTTATTCAGTTATTTTTATAATTGTTTTGCTGTTTATACACACTTCTGATGTACTCAGTGTCACATGATTATAATTACGTTTGTAAGTACTTTCTGTCATACTGAGAGAAGACCTTTTCTCTAATAAAGACTCCTTCACAGGTTTGGTGTATTGTGTTTATTCCCATGTTACTCTTAATTTAAATACAATATTTGCATAAAAAACTTCTAACAATACAGTATCAAACAGAATGTTAATGTCACTAAGTGATGAAACCAAGATGTGCTTAACACACTTTGTCACTAAAACTCTTAGCATAGCACTAACTTACATTTCATTTCACTTTTATTAATACTCAGACTGGTCCATAAAGATCTCCATAGTGCTAGTGTTTATTTATGGCTCTGTTGTGCACACACCAACTTGTGCTGCTTCGTAATGACTTGCTTAACTGACTGATCTAATTCCAACTTGCAAGAGCACTCACTTACATATCCTTGAGTCACAGCAGGATGATTGTGGAAACATTTTGAAGTTGATTCTTTTAGAGATAGCAAAACAAAAGGTTACAAAGCTTGGCAGGCAACAGAATAAAAAAAGGCACAGGTTTTCCCAGCTTGAGATGGCAGGTATTGACAACAACCAGCCTGATCTTGTGATGTCAACAGTAGCTGATAGCAAATGATGCTAAGTCACCATCACCTACTTCCTCTTGGCAGCCTCTGGATGTAGTAGCTACATGATTAATCTTCACCATGTAGTATAGTCTCTACCATTGTTGTTGGAATGTTGGCGAAGCCTTTTAGTCCAAATAGTGTGATACAGCCACATCAGATCACGGAGCTGGAAACCATTGCCGTTGGCTTGCTGGTTGTACCAGTCTTCATCCAGTCGCCACCTGGATGTGGGTCATCTCATGTGAATCATGAAAGCAGTCTATGAGATTCTCCACATAGTTGACAGCTCACTCTTGCATCCCTGTGGAGGGGTAGGAGGAGGGTGAGCCTCCCAAATATCAGACTGCAAGGTAGAGACTAATCTCTGCTGAAGACCAAACCAGCTGTCATCATTTCAGTGGGTAGATGAGCTATAGGCCAACAAAAATGTGCACCCTGATATCCCAGTTCCTTCTTCCTCAGGTGTTTGAGGGCCTTAATGTTCTGCTTGACAATGCCATCTGACTGCTGATGGAGAGGCATCATGTAGGCTTGCACACTCGGAGCCATTCTAGCACTTCACTCATCAGGTTTGACTCCTTTCTTGAGATGCTCAGTGTCATCTACCATGTTTGAAGAAGGGGGAAAAAAGAGTGTGTGTAGCGTTCTGTGGGCTTTACAAGTGGCTATTGCACTTGATAGGCTTCTGGCAGCACTTGTGATTAGCCTAGCATATGCATTTGAAGAGGATAGCAACGGGTAAACAACTTTTCAAAATATTAGCTTGTAAATGTTGCTACAGAATTATCAATTTGCATCGAATCGTATTGCCAGTTTTGTATAATTCTAGTATAATAGTGCGTGGTGAACATTATTTCATCATTTTTGTGCATTTGACTGTGTTATTCACGCAAATTAGTGTTGTTTTGTGCAAATGACCTTTGTTGGCTCAGTGCCGTATTTTTAGTGAATCTAAGTGAAACTTTAGGATTCCCTATTAATTAAAATATCATGTGAAGTGTGATTGGTGTGCCCTTATGCAGGAAGGGCCAGCGTGCATGCATACATACCTACAGTAGGATATTGTATTTGGCCAAATTATTGGACGGTATTTACTGCCAGTTTTGTGCTCTCTTTCATACATCATGTCCTCATGTAACATGAACTTCACAACAACTTCCCCTTCAGACGATGATGTTCGCATGGCAGCTCTGTCCTATTACATTAACGGTGGTAACAGTAGCTGTTTCATGGATCGGGCACTTATAGTTGATCCAAAGTTTCCCCTGCATCCTGATCAATTAACCATTCTTTAACTGGAGATGGTAGCCCGGTTGCAGTATGTTCAGTTTGCTGAGCAACATATCCCTCAACTCCTTGCAGCGGGTTCTGAGGGTAACAACTTCCAAGTTGCAGCAGAAGAGTTTCATAAAATGTTCTGCACTGTGCTCGAATGGAGTTCATCGCTACCTACCTCACCAAGCACGAATATTCAACAACATCTGAATAGCAACAGGTCCCCACAAAGAGGAGACACCAACCACCTCAATGCGACATCACTGAGCACACCTACGTCAAATAAATTCTCTCCCCTTGCAACTGCAGCCTCCTCAGTCGTAGAAGCCCCTCCTAGCACCGCTCCAGTTAAACGTCCCCGCAGTGCTACAAAGACCTTGCCCACTGCAGTGACAAACTTTGACTCTGCTCCATCAACATTTCCCCAGGGTGGCGAAACCCCCTCCAATCTTCCTTCGTCAGCCAGAAGACGGCAGAAAACTGGACACCTTCGCTGGGTACGATAAAACTATTACCCTCCGTAATATGCGCAACACAGTTGTCATCATACCTGAAGATCCCACAGCACATCTTGAACTCCGTCGCTGGTTAGAGGATAATCAAATACCGTTTATCGCTACTCTCCTGCCTGAAGAAAAGCAGCTTCAGGTAACCATCAAAGATCTCCCTCAATATATCACTGAGGATGAGGTCAAGGACGAACTCGGTCGAAGACTTCCCATAATCAGTGTCAACCGGCTCCGCACTATCCCCGGACCCACTCCAGGCCCTCTTCCACACTTAAGAGTAGCTTAAGAGAAATCCAACGAGGCCGAAAATATCCACAAGATGAACAGGATGTTCTCTGCTGCCGTCACCGTCGAGGCATAAAACCGCCTTTCCGACCTATGCAGTTTTTCCGTGGGGCGGAAGCCTGCAGGCTACCATCTGTCTGTTCTCATTGTGGACAAACAGGCCATCGTCGTAATGCTTGTAGCAAGCTCACCATTACTAAACCCAGCTGTGCTAACTGCGCAGCTCATGTAGATACGCCAAATGCGCTGTTTGGCAGGAAGCACGATATGAACTGGAAAGCACCAAGAAGGGAGCCCGAAGGATTCCAGTTCATGCTCCTCCCCGTGTACCCAACTCCCATGGGCTACCTAAGGAGGCTTTCTACGGTGCTCGTTTTCCAGGTCTCCCAGCTAGATCCCCAGTGCAATTCCCATCCTACGCAGCAGCCGTCAGGAACGCTTCTGTGTCAGCCCCTATCCAACCTCAGGAATGTCAGCTCTCTTCTGCTCACCGTACAATACCTCCACCAATCTCATCTCCTATTTCTATACCTCCCATTTCTCCTCAACCACAATTATCAAACAATATTCAACATCACCTCAAACAGGCCATGCCTGAAAAGCTCCCACCAAGAAGGTCGACATCCTCTAAACCTGCCACTCCACCTCAATTGCCATCTACTAACGATCATTCAAATCGACAGAGAATTGCGGACATTGCAGCCTTCAGCGAGGTAACCGATCGCATTCCTCCGCACTTGCAGATTAAATTTGCAGCTGCTCTGATGGAGGCTCTGCTCACAAGATCTCTACAAACGTCACCAGAAACGTTACTTATTCAAACAGTCTTCACCTTCTGCATTTCCAATGGCTACTAGACACCAATGATACACAACATTTTCAGGACTCAAGATCTGCTTCTGGAATGCCAATGGTCTCCGCAGACAATTGGTGGAAGTTTCAAAGTTTTTGTCCATGCAGAAGGCGAATATCTTAGTGGTGCAGGAAACCCATTTGTTACCTCATTTAAAATGTGGCATCCCAGGAATTTGTTCCTTTCGCACTGATCGAGCCGACGGCAGAGGAGGTACTGCCATATACATTGACCGTGCCATTCAACACCATCAAATATTTATCCCCACAACCAATAATCTGGAGATCACCGGCATCCAAGTCGACACCAGCAATGGTCCCCTGCACTTATACTCAATATACGCGCCACCGGTTCGCTCCCTACTTCCTTCTGAATTGGATCATCTCTTCAGCTCCCCAGTTGCCACGAATTCTGCAGGAGACTTCAATGCCAAGCACTGCAATTGGAACTCCTCCATTACCAACCACCCTGGGCGCACACTCCACAACTTCGTAGCGTCTAGGGCTATCTCCGCTAGGGCTCCAAACCAACCTACAATTCACTATGCAGACCACCTGACTGGCTTAATCTCGCCCTACTCCGCAATGTGCGGCAGCACCTTACCCTCTTCACAGCTCCTGCTCTATCTTCAGATCATTACCCCATCCTCCTATTCTTCCCTGATAAGCCCACCTACAAAGCTCCTCGAGGATTCCCACTCCCACGAAAGACCAATTCGGAGGAGTTTTCGATACGATTGGAATAAATCCAGCCCCGCAGCAGCCATGTCAAACTCCAGAAGAGATAGATACCATGGTTGATCTTTTCGCCTCCCAACTGACTACTGCTATCATGAGCTCTTCCCCTAAATCAAAACCTAGCAGATTGAATATCGATCTTTTACCTCAGGCTATCCGTGAGGCTATTAAAGAAAAGAACAGGATGCGACGGCGCTTTTTACATAGTCGCTGCCCAGCAGATCGTCATGAGTTTCGCTGACGTCATGAGTTTCGCTGACTTCAGGAGTTGGTCAAACTTCAACTCCAAGCATTTCGCAACGAGTGCTGGGAAAATAAGATCTCCTCTCTTCGTGTAGAGGACAACTCCTTTTGGAGCATGACCAAATCCTTACTTCAAATCCCTCGCAAAGATCCACCGCTGCACCACGGACAGGTAGTCGCTCAGTCTGCAAGGGGATAAGCTGAACTACATGCAATTTCCTGGAAGTGACCTTTACGGCCGCTGATACCCCGGATGTAGATCATATCCACGCAGTCACTCAGGAAGTTCAGGCGTACCTTTCCCAACCCCATGATGATCTACCACCTCCCTCCATCTCCGTAGCTGAAGTGCAATGCCACATCACCAGCCTACGGCCTTTCAAGTCGCCCTGTTTTGACAACATAGCGAACGCGGCCCTAAAGGTTCTACCATTCCCTTGGGTGAAAGCATTAACCTTTCTCTTTAATGCAATCCTCAAACTTTGCTACTTCCCAAAGGCCTGGAAGCACGCAAGGCTCATTGCTATCTGCAAACCTGGGAAAGATGGAACGTCCCCGGAGAGCTACAGACCCATCAGTTTGCTTCCAACACTGAGTAAACTGATGGAAAATCTTATTATAAGTCGACTAAGGACTATCCTGAATCGACACAACATTGTCAGAGCAGAGCAATTCGACTTTCGCTCTCAGCATTCCACCCAACACCAACAAGTTCGTCTGGTTGATGAAATTTACACAGCCTTTAACAGGAAGCAGTTCGTTTCAGCACTACTCCTAAATATCACCAGAGCATTCGACAGCGTATGTCACGAAGGCTTATTCTCCCGTATCATCACCTACCAAACCCCTTCCTACTTAATACATCTCATTCACTCCTACCTCACTGGCAGAACCTTTGCTGTCTCTCACGACGGAATCTTATCCTCATCCCATCCCATTAGAGCTGGCGTTCCCCAAGGTAGTGTCCTGGCACCCACTCTCTTCCTTCTATACATCAAGACCCTACCATCCCTGCCACGTCTCTCGCTGTATCTCTTTGCTGACGATACAGCTGTCACCTCCACATCATCAGAGCCCAACCGGTGTACTCTCAGGATTCAGCAATATGCTGACCTCCTGACCACCTGGTTAGAACGTTGGCACCTACGCGTCCACCCACAGATGAGCCAGGCCATCACCTTCTCTCGAAGACGAATAGCGGATCTTCCACCAATTCTTCTAGCTGGTGAGGACGTCCACATTACATATGGCT
This sequence comes from Mantis religiosa, assembly GCA_030765055.1. NCBI lineage: Eukaryota > Metazoa > Arthropoda > Insecta > Mantodea > Mantidae > Mantis > Mantis religiosa. Next base: position 62,271,525 of record CM060951.1, on the reverse strand, counting down.
AATAAAGTTACCAAAAGAATGGGCATGCTATACCCTCTCTATAACCGACGATCGGTGATGTCTCTGCCTACAAAACTGCTCCTGTATAAGCAAGTACTCTGGCCAGCCATCACATACGCCAGTGAAATATGGGAAGTAGCAACCAAGTCTCACCTACACTGCCTTGAAGTTCTACAATCCCGATTCCTCCGCATTGCCACAGAGTCCCCTTGGTACATCCCCAATCTAGTTATCCGACGTGACCTACGTATCCCCACAAAAACAGACTACATCCATACCCTTTCACGTTCCTTCTATCAAAATCTCTCCCACAACTTCAACTCCCTCATCCGTGGTCTAGGTGAGTACGAGATCGATCCTCGAGAGCGCTACAAACGCCCAAGGCTGCTTCCAGGCACATAAAATAATACATCCGATGACTTATATAGAACTCCAACCTCATCTTCTGGCCACATGTTATCCTTCCTTACAAAACACTCCACTGCCAGTAGAGGGCCTAGCCCTGATCTGGCTTGGGACCGAAGGTCTGGCATTCAGATCTTCAATGTCCAGTCGTGTGTGTGTGTGTGTGTGTGTGTGTGTGTGTGTGTGTGTGTGTACATTTGAAAGTAATGAGTAATTGCAGCGCTCCGAATGTCAGTTTCGGGTAGACGATTTTTCGTGAAGTTTTGGTTGGTACTTCGCGGAATTACCGCTCTAATCGGTAATAAAACTGACTGCATTATTAAACGAACGAGCTTACCGATGAACCCGCGCGTTTTAAACACAAACACACACACGCACACACACAGCAGTTGGCAGGCTAAGGAACAGCCCGAGGTGGGTTAAGACGTGTACCTGCTCTGGAAACAGCTTAACCACATAGTGACGGGATGTGGATGTTGCAGGATGTCGAGTGAAAATTAGGTAGGGGGAAAGAAAGGAGGTAGCATGCTGCTCCTCAATGACTGAAGACTCGGGTGCTACGGCCATCGTGCACCACTGCTGGATTAGTTAATAAACCAATAAAAGAAATTTAAGTATCCAACAAAAAATCTGGGATGATTGTAATTTTGTTTAGGCTGGAATGAACACAACCACCAGCGTTTTTGGTCTTCTTAAATTGGAGAGAAAGTCATTCCACACCAGGGGCGGTTCGTCATAAGGGCGCGAAGGCGCGCGACCCCTAAAAGAAATCTTACGGAAATAAATGAACCATGGATTTTAGACAGTTTTAGACAGTTAAAATATGAGAAAGCTTTATAAGTTAGTAAAAGTGATGTCTTCATACCTACAGTATATGGCCGGCCTGCTGCATCTGCACATAATAGAAGGCATGCAGCTCTGAAGGTGGCAAGGGAGTGGGGAAAGGTCTTGCGCCTGTGCTCATCCGGCGTGGCTCTGTTCGCGCCTAGAGCAGTCCGTATAGTAGTTTTATATTGCTAAAATGCACGGATATCTTCTTCTTCTTCTTCTTCTTCTTCTTCTTCTTCTTCTTCTTCTTCTTCTTCTTCTTCTTCTTCTTCTTCTTCTTCTTCTTCTTCTTCTTCTTCTTCTTCTTCTTCTTCTTCTTCTTCTTCTTCTTCTTCTTCTTCTTCTTCTTCTTCTTCTTCTTCTTCTTCTTCTTCTTCTTCTTCTTCTTCTTCTTCTTCTTCTTCTTCTTCTTCTTCTTCTTCTTCTTCTTCTTCTTCTTCTTCTTCTTCTTCTTCTTCTTCTTCTTCTTCTTCTTCTTCTTCTTCACTCCAAGGGCTAGGCAATGCTGGCTGTTCCGGCTTAAAACATATCTGACCATCGTTTTCGTGGTCTTCCCGGATGTCTCTTTGCTCTGGGTTTATAGTTTATAACTCTTCTTGGGATCCTATCTCTCGGTATTCTCTCAATATGCTCTCTCCATTCATTTCTATAATTTATTATTTTTTCTTCTAAAGAACTTATTTCAAAATCTCTTATTTTTTCATTTGGAATTTTATCTAAAAGAGTACATCCCTTTACTGCTCTTAAAAATCTCATTTCGGCAGCCTGTATCTTGATTTTGTCTGCTTTTGTTAATGTCCATGTTCCAGAACCAAAAAGAAAAGCAGGTACAGCCATTACTATATAAAATTTCATCCATGTTTCTTTTCTGGTTTTAGCTTTTAGGCTTCTATTTATTATGCCACATATTTGTTGAAACATTGGTAATTTATTTTTAAGATCATTTTCATATGTATAACTGACATATGTTCCCAAATATTTAAAACTCCGTAACTTGCTCTAAGATAATATCAATTACTATTTTGGTTCTAACAGTGTCTTTACCTCGAAACACCATTGTTTTCGTTTTATTTGTGGAAATTTTGAAATTATAATTCTTACATAGCTTCTGTAAAATATATATGGCTCTTTGCAGCTCGTCTTCAGTTTTACTTATAATTATTTGGTCATCCGCAAATAGCATCGTCTTAAGAGTAAAGTTTTGTGCAAGATGAATGCCTCCGTCAATCTTAAACATCCACTCTCTAATCAGATCATCTATATAAATTATAAGATAGGAGACAAACTGCAGCCCTGTCTTACACCTTGATTTGCATGTAGCCATTTACTATACATTCCATTTCCAATATGTATGCTGATTGTTGTATCCTTATATATAGATTTTAGAACTTTAATGAGATGATTTGGGTAGCCTCTTCGAGTCGTGATTTCCCACATTCTTTTTCCTATTTACACGATCAAACGCTTTTTCATAATCAATAAAGAGCCATATGTGTTTCCAGATTAAATTCTCTTCTTTTTCCTATTATCTGCTTAACTGTAAAGGTAGCATCTGTACAGGATCATCTTTTTCTAAAACCATTTTGTTCTTATAAAAGTAGAACATCTGTAATGGTCTGTAACCTTTTACTTAAGATTCTTGCATATAATTTATATCCTGTGTTTAAAATACTTAGTCCCCTATAATTCTCACATCTGTTTCGAGCACCTTTCTTAAAAATAGATATAATTCGAGCATGTGTTCAGGATCTTGCGATTTGGCATCAATTCCAACAACTATTAATTAAATTCAAATTCTTTGATTTAGTATCGCTGCACCATATTTCAATAATTCTGCATTTATTGCATCTTCTCCTGTGGCCTTCCTATTCTTCATTTCTTTTAATGCTGTTTTTAGTTCTTCTAAAGTAATTGGATCTACATTTCCGCATATATGGTCATCATTTTCTTCTTCTTCCAAAGAGTTATTATACCACAAACCTCTGTAATGTATAATCCATTGTTCTTCTCCAATTACATTTATATTTGCTGCATCATTATTTAGATGCTTAAGCACTTTATAGGCCTTCAATGTATATCATCCTAACAGTGCTAATAAATTTGTCCCAGGACTCCTGGTGAACTTTCCTTACAATATTTTTCGCTTCATTTCGTTTTTCCCTATATATGCCCCTTGCTTCATCAGTTTGTTGTTGTATCGCTTGTAAATGGGCTAATTTCTTGTCTCTTGTTACGTTTGAAATGTCTTCATTCCATATTCTTAATCCTTTATTCTTACGACATTTTCTTTTTTTGACCAACACTTCGTTAGCTATCGTTTTTACAGCTTGTGTAATATTCTCCCATTCCTCATTGACATCCTGTCTTATTTCTTGTTTTTCTAAGTATGCAGATAACCGTCTTTGATATAAACCTTTTATGCTCTCTTCTTGTACTAGGTATATTTTTAACACTTCTTCATTCATTCTTTCATGACGTTTCATTTTCCTCCATCTTGTTAAAAGGTGTATTTTGGATACTAATAGATAGTGATCAGTTGATATATCACTTCCCCGATATACTCAGGCAGCGCTGTGGCTCAATGGTTAGACCGCTTGGCTCTCACCAAGGCGGCCCGGGTTCGATCCCAGGCGACCGCAAAGTAAGATTTGTGGTGGACAACACGGCGCTGGGGAGGGTTTTCTCCGGGATCTCGGGTTTCCCCCGCCATCTCATTCCACCGGTGCTCCATCTTCATCTCATGTATCATCAGTGTCATCGCCTGCGGTGCCGTATGTAGTAAAAGCGGGCGTTAAACACTACACATTTCCCGATATACTCTTACATCTTTTACATGTGATGATAATTTTTTGTTCGTAGTAACATAATCGATTAATGATCTACATCCTCTTGCGCTCCAAGTAAATTTATGGATGCCTTTTTTTCCTAAAAAATGTATGCATTATCTTTAATTTGTTAAAAGTTGCAAACTGTCTCAATTTTTCACCCTTAGTATTTGAAGTATCTTCACCAAATGTACCTATGGCATCTTTAATCGGTAGTTTACCTACTCTGGCATTCAAATCTCCTGATATTATAAGGTAGTCACGTTTGACATATTTACTGACTTCCTTACTTAGTTCTTCATAGAATGTTTCACTATCTTCTTTTTACCCTCTTCAGGGGCATATACTCCAATTACTGTCAAACAGCCTCTAGATATTTTAAATCTGACAGTTAATATTCTGTCATTTATATAAGTGTAAGAGTCTATCTTGTTAGCCCAATTTTTATCTATAATTACTGCAACTCCACTGACTGCTCTTTGTTGTTTACTAACTCCGCTATAAATCAATGTGTAGTCTCCTATATTTGGCGTTCCTTTAAGTTTCTTTTTCGTTTCTGTTAGAACCACTATATTAGTCGGGTATCTTATTTTAATGTTCTTTGTAGAGTTAGGAACATTAGCAGAGTGTTACAGGTGGCTTTATAAAATCCAGTGACTAAATAATGATGGATAACTTTTTAAAATCACTAATGGAAGTGCAATTTTCAAGGTTGACTCTTAAATAAAGTGCAATTGAAACCCTTGAATAGACCAACGCCCGAATTCTTAATGGGAAAAGTAAAAACTAAGAAAAATGAAAACCGGGTGTTTAAGAGACATCTTAGTTCTAGGTTCATGTATGAGAAATGTGACTGGATCTGTGGCTGCGAAATTCTCAAGTCCTTTTTCTGCTACCCATGTGTTTTGTTTGTTCCTAAATGTGTCAATTGTTTGTGGACAGTTAAGCAAGTGAGTAACATAAAATATTTAACAGAACAAATAAACAAAAATGAACATTCAGTGCACCATATGATTAGTGTGGTACATATGTCACTCCTAGGAAAACAAAACATTGCATCATCTATTGACTCCGTGTTTAATGAAAATGTTAAGAAACATAACATTCAAGAGAGTAAAAATAGACATATTTTAAAAAGGCTTATTTCATGTGTGAAGTCTTGTGCTGTGTTTGAACTAACTTTACGAGCACATGGCCAATCTGTCACCTCTTGCAATCCAGGATGTACACGGGCCTCATTCACTATACAGCTGAACTGGATACAGCGATGAAGGAACATTTAGAAACAGCCACAGTATTTAGAGGAATTTCGAAAACAGTGCAGGATGATCTCTTAGACCACATGTTGAAAGTCTATAGGGAGAAAATAGAGCAACAGATACGAGCTTCTGAGTTTGTTCCCCTTCAGTGTGATGAGACAACTGACGTTTCAAATCACTTTAGATGGTTTTGGCATTCCATTACATAATGAAGAATTTGAAACTGAGAGACTTTGGGCTTTTGTGAACCATAAAGAAAGAGATGCGGAATCTCTGAAAAAGTGCATAAGGAATGAAATCTACCTGCCTCTTGGAAAAACCAAAGAAAGGCTCATTGCTTAAACCTTTGAAGAGGCCAGTGTTATGAGTGGAAGGACTGGTGGAGTACCGGTCAAAATAAGGGAAACATGTCCATATGCGCACTTTGTCCATTGATATGCACACCAGTTGAATTTAATCATACAAACGGCAACTAACCCTAATTTCCAGGTATGCGTGTTCTTTTCAGATCTGTTGGATATTCCAGCATTATTTTCTAATTCCTCTTTGTGATCTGATATTTTAGAAAATGTAGTGCAAGCAAGATTACCCAGAGTTGCTTTAACAAGATGGAATTACAACATTCGTACTGTCAATTTGATGTACGAAAACCTGAAAGATTGTTTCGAAATTATTGAAGAGAGTTGCACTAATAGAACCACAATAAATGAAACCAGTAGCTATAGAAGAGCTCTTGAAGATCCAGATTTTATTTTTTGGCTAAGAGTTTTTCACAATATCCTACTTCATGTAGAAATTTTATACCAGCAACTTCAAAAGAAGAGCAAAGATAATGCACTTGAACAAAAATGGCCAACGTTCAAGACACGATGTAGCTCCAAAGGTACCAAATCCCATGGGCCTCCCCAAGGAAGCTTTTAAAGGTACCCGCTATCCTGGGCTACCACCACCAACAAGGATACAGCATTAACGTTACAGAATGACATCCTTATATTTAAACAACAAATGGAAAAGGAAAGATTGAATATTGATGAAGTACACAAAAACTTAAGTGAAGAATTTTCACAGCTGTAAAAGGAAAGAAAAAGTATGGACTGTGCAAGGGTTGGAGATGCCTAAGTAGGTGTGTGACGCCATCACAAGTACTGTCACAGATAGATCTGCTTATAATGGACATCTAGGAGCTGTATCTTTGCTATGTAACGACTTATTTAAGGATTTTTGTGGTTGTTTTCCAAAAGCAATTTTCACATGAGTGATACAATGATCCATTTCTACAGCAAGAAAAACTGCGAACAGAGTTGCAGCTAATTTAAAGACAATATGAATAACATTCAAGGAGCATTGAATCTTTTTCATTTCATATACGAAGATAAACTTTCGTCAGTGTTCAGTGAAGTCACAAAACTTTTGAAAATTGTCATAACGCCGAGGAGACAACGAACCTGAACGTTGCTTTTCCACTCTGAAAAGGATAAAACACTTTTAAGAAATACAATGACAAATGACTCAATGCTTTAGCAATGCTGTCAATAAATAAGGCCCCTATAAGTAACATGCAGGATTCTGATGAAAGAGGGATGGAAAAGTTCATTAAATTAAATAACATATAAATTGGCCAAAAGTACAATTCATGATAAACTGAACAAAGCCAAATACGAGAATTAATGTGTGTACATTCAATGATATGCCCGTGAATCTGTGGAAAAAAAATTACACTGGTGTGGTGGCAGCTGATATGGATTTGCGTGAGTTTGAATGATGTTCTAAAGACATCCTTTTATGTTGCATGCATATTAATATGCAAATTTGGGCAAAGATTGTGTTGGGCTTCTTGTACTTATTTCTGAGGTATATATCACAACTTGATGACTACTATTTCCGTGGGTTGTGGAGGTAGAATTTGGAAAAAGTGGTTCTTAAAATTTACAAGTGTAATAATTTATTGTTGTCAATACTTAGCAAGCAAAACAGTTTCCGCGCCCCCCAAACATTTTGGCCACGAGTCTCCAATGTTCCACACACAAGTGTCTATTTGAAACCTGCAGTCCTTTCAGTTTGCTTGTGTTTAGAATATTGAGATCTTTTTAAAATGCACAGTATATAGCATTATTTTCATTATGGAGTGAACCATTTTCTGTGGTATACTTTGTTATTTGTTTGAATTTTCAAGTACTTTTCTCAAATAGGAACTAATTGTTATTTATTGATCATACAAAGTGAACGGAATTTCAATATCAGTACATAGCGACCAGTTTTAAGACATTTGGCTATCATTTAAACTCTACTGTATTTCCATGTTCCATTTCAATTACAAGAAAATTAGTAATAAAATAATGTTCATCTTGAGGAATAAGTACCTCTAAGAATAGTTTGAAATCTATGTAAGTGTAACACATTAGATTTTTGTTTTATTTTGTCTTAATGATGTTCTAAATGAACGCAGTGAAACCAAATAACAATTACAGAATAGCTGAAATTTAGGAACATTATTTTCGCACTAAATTAAACTGGATTTTTTTTTTTTTTTTTTTTTTTTTTTTGTTATATGGACTGTTAAGGTGAGATTTACTATAACCCACGCCTTTTACGTTTAAAGCTATTAACACGAAACCAACTAATACATTGAATGAACTGCTTAAACCAACTTCACTTTTCCACTTTTCCAGAAAATTCAGAACTATTTCCCACAATGGTCCTCAGGGGTTCAGTTAATGTTATTACTTTTAGTGAAACGAAATAATTTGTATTTCAATAATCTCCCCATGTTTTCCTAACCTATCCAAGAAGACTCCAAAAAATCTCGTCCAATCCGAAATATATATTTGGCTGTTGTGCTTCTCAAATCCCCCAGATTTAGGGACTTCTCTCTGATATTGGAAACACTGTTCTTCTTTTCAAATGATTCTAGTACTTTCGACCAATCACAAAGTGGAATATTTGAAATTACGAAATGACAATAATTAGTGCAATTAAGTACACTACATACCATTTTGTCGCGTATTTGCAATTGGATTACACTCTTTGTAGTATAGAAGTTGCTAGAATGAAACGTTTTTAAGCAATAATCGCCTGATTTGTGTAAAATTCGGGGCTCATTCTTCATTGTTGCGTACACGTTTTGGCTATTGGCGGTCTAACAACTGCCCAACTGCCACTGATGCTATCGGCTGTTGTGGCGTCTCCCGCTGTAAAGAAGTGTGACTATCCTGAAAGTAAGTGCTTATATTGTGGAGAAGTGTAGTTGTTTAGTGTTTTATTAGAAACACAAGGATTATATCCATATAATAAATCGTATTTCTCTTTATGCAAACGTAGCTGGTATTACTAAAACATTAATATGTAAATGTTCGTTTCTTTACAGAGTGTTCAAGTTTAGGTTAAGAGGCATACTTATATTACGTGGATTGCAGATCATTGTGGATTTAAGGTAATATTGTAGTGTTAGAATAATGAAAACTTAGTTTAGTAATGTCATTTGAGGGTCAAACGTCCATATCTAATATGAAAAATTACTTACATAAAAAAAGGTGCATTTTCTTTGTTACAGTAACACACTTATTGGGAAATATTGACCTAACATGATCCATGTATTAAGATTAACAGACGAAACATGAGTCTGCATTTATTTGTGTTAAAGTTACAGTTGTGATAACATATCTCGATGCAAATGGACTTAAGAAACAATGAAGTGATTCTGTAATTACTAATCCTTATTTCAAAACCTTACTGTGGTGACATACAAATACCAATATATGTGAACAATCTGGGCCACTTTAACTAGTTCCCTCGCCACTACTCTCAGGTCAAGTAATTGCCCCTCCACCTACCCTGCACATCATGCATTCTTCAAAATTATCTCTTCTCTGCTCCAATCCTTTAAAATGAATATATGGATATAGAAAACATGAGATCGGTCAAATAATGGCAAATTTATTGCAGTAGTGCTGCAAGTTGCGTGTTTCTGCTGGATACAGCATTTTCTCTGTACGCGTTGATAACCTTACCTCTACTTGTTTGTGCCAATCTGCAGTGGAGGTACCCAGATTGTTCATATTGTCAATTTATTTACTTAAATTTAAAAATATGCAGGAGTAAGAATGAAGTTGCATGTGAGAGCCCTAATCACATTTATTTTATTTCTGCAGCACATTCGGTTTGAGTTCAGCTGTGACCATGTTCAGCATACAGGCTGCATGTATAAATAAACGTAATTGTTCCTTATTTGTCCTAGGATAATGAAGTACTTTGTACTACTAGCTCATGTCACAGATGCCAATATGAAGCTAACAAACATTGCTATCCAAATGATTTAGGACCAAGAGTCAGTCTGGGTGGATCAGTCAGTGAGACGCTGGTCTCATAACCTGCCCAGAACTATGGCTTTTAAGTGTACTTAAATGTGACAGCCCCATATCAGTATATTTAGTGTAGGACAAAATTCTGACACACCAGTGGCACTAATATGATGATTATGGCAACTGACAGACAATGTTATTAACAAACACAATATTTATCAATATTAGGACCAAACATTAAGGGCCATTGCTGAGGGACATTTTCTTAAGTAAAGGAATGAGTCAGTTCTGTTACTACAAAGTGATGACAAACCATAGCCAAAACATCCGTGAGGTAACCCAAAATGTCTAGGAAGTAGGAGAGGAATGCAAAATGAAATAACAAATGATAAACATCGTACTATTTATATCGATATTTAACTGTATTGGAACACCACAGTGAAGCGAAAAATTATTAAATTTTAGATGAGTCGTATTTCTTACACATCTGCTTCACTTTCGTACCTATTTTGAGGACATGTTTCGTAAATCTTCGTTTGCATCTACGGCTCTTGTGCGACTGACGCTAGATCCAGCGGTGTGGGTAATTCTGGGGTTGTTGCTGCCATCTGTTGATTTAGTGATGAACTGAAATGTGGGATTCTCTTCTAGCGGGATTTCAAAGTTCTTTAGTTGGTTTTTATGTTTTTCTATGTATATCCTCTCCCATATGACGAGTTCACTATGTTTTTGTACGTAGTTTAGTAATTCTGTGCTATCTTCAATTTCATGATTTTCAGACCAGAAATGAGCTGCTATTGCGGACTTATCAATATTTTTGTATCTTAAGTGCCTGAAGTGTTCTTTCTTTCTAGTGCCTATGTTTCTTTTTGTCCTCCCTATGTAAATTTTTTCACAGTCTTTACACTTAATTTTGTAAATGCCTGACTTTTCCTCTGGTTTTATCTTATCAGTATTATTACTGTGAAGTAGGTTTTTAATGTTGTAATTGTTTTTTGGTGCCAATGTTATATTGTATTTCTTGAATATTTTTTGGAACTTTTTTGTGGCCCAGGGGTGGTAAGTAAATTTAGCAAATCTAGTTTCTTGTTTTATTGGTGTGAGAGCTGTGATCTGTTTTAATCTCTTTTGAAGTTTGAATAATTTTAGTTTTTTATCTACAATGTTTTTTCCATATCCATTTTTAATTGCAGTTTTTAAGATTTGATGGTATTCGTTTTGATATTCTTGCTGGCTGAGAGGTAGATTTACTAATCTGTGTGTCAGACTGTTGATGGTTGCATGTTTGTGTGGAATTGGGTTGTAACTATTTGCTTTGATGTAATTATCTGTGTGTGTTGCTTTTCTATGAATGCCAAATTCTAGTTTTTCATTGCCTTTTTTGATTTTAAGGTCTAAAAAAGGTAGAGTACAGTCCTCTTCAGTTTCTACTGTGAATTGTATGCTGGGTTCTTGCAGGTTGAGTAGTTTCAAAGCATCATCTATTAGTTTGTAGGGCACTATTGCAAAGATGTCATCTACGTATCTGTACCATGTTTTAAACATATGAGGGAAGGCTTTAGTAATATGTGTTTCGAAAAAGCTCATGTATAGATTGGCCAAAAATGGTGATAGATTTGCGAAACATGTCCTCAAAATAGGTACGAAAGTGAAGCAGATGTGTAAGAAATACGACTCATCTAAAATTTAATAATCGTACTATTTGTTCGAGATCTTCTCGGGAATCAAGCCAGGTGAAAAGACAATTATAAATTGTTATAATTTATATCATAATTATTATCATTTGTGGTTATAATATTTATTAAATGATGATGATGGGAGAGATGTACGCTCCCAAAATATTGATTTCTAGTCGTCTTTTCACCTGGCGTGTTTCTCAAGAAGATCTCCAACATATTCGTCACCAGGAAGGCTTCAGATCTTATTGTCATACTTTTTCTCAACTGTACTTTCTTAATACATAATCCATTTCTGTTAGTGGTTTTGCAAAGGTAAGAAGAAAACTTAAAATCATTTTAACTGGTTGGTATCCTCATCTCTTCAAGTGCAGTATTCTCTATGTGGCACTATTTGCTGTTATTTGTGCCATAAAAGAATACATAAATTGAATGCGTGAGTCAATTACAGGATTCCGAGGTAATCAGATTCCTTCACTGTGCAATTCTTAAGATTGCCTTATTTATTTTACTCACCCTTTTTGTACGATATTTTCTCCAGCTAACTATGAAATTTCTTAAATACTAATGGAGACAGGCGGACAACCAAATACTTTGTTCAGTTGAGGAGAGAGGAAATTTCACAATAGGCTTTTGTCTGTTTGAAAATATAAAGTTTACCCATTTAACTATTCAGTTCAACAGAATGTGTTGTCATTTTTGGCATTCTTTGCAACTTTAGTGAATATATAAACTATATACTTATTATTTACCTTGCTAGATGTTAGAATAAACAAAAGTGGTAAGCATTTACAAGTAAATTAAGGCAAGGGAATGTTCTCTTTGCTTATATTTTTACAACATATAGGGTCAGTAAAATATGGTAACCTCATCTGCACAAGAGAGCTGAGAGAAATCCAGTTTCCGGAAGATCGCTTCCAGCATGCCTGCCTTGGTAGCATAAATGGTAGCATGTCTGCCTCACGTTCAAGAGGTCCCGAGTTCGAATCTCGGTCAGGGTGAGTTACCTGGATAAGGCTTTTTCCGGGGTTTCCCTTATACTAAAAGATTAATGTCGGGTAACTCTAAGCTCCATGTAACCTGGGCTCATTTCTGCATCATTTCATCCATTCCATTCATCGTCTGATATGACTTAAAAAAAGTTAAAGGACGTAAATTACAAATATATATAGTTTCCAGCATCTACTACAAGGAAAGGGTTTTAGTGCACACCTGACTACAACATTTTCCTGATACTCTTGGTTCTCTGGTGCAATGAAAACATCCATACAAAAATTTTAGTTAATTGATGGAAATTAATCATTTCTTCACACTAGCCGTATATAGGCTAAGATTTTTGATAGATAATCAGCATGAAAAATTCAATGCCATGGCTGGGACTTGAACCACGGATCTCCCAACTTCCGTCCAGCCGCTCCAACCCATTGAGCCACCATGGCTAACGTGCTGTCCTGACATTAAATTCTCCATTTGACTCGTACACCTCCCCGGCAGACCACTAGGGGCTCTCGCATCCGAGACACACCGTTTGTGACGACTCACCATCGTAAGCACTTTAGTCCCTGGCTTCATCATTTAACTCTTATTATCTTAGTTGATGGAAATTAATCATTTCTTCACACTAGCCATATATAGGCTAAGATTTTTGATAGAGTCAGCATGAAAAATTCAATGCCATGGCCGGGACTTGGACCATGGATCTCCCAACTTCCATCCAGCCGCTCCAACCCATTGAGCCACCATGGCTAACGTGCTGTCCTGACATTAAATTCTCCATTTGACTCGTACACCTCCCCGGCAGACCACTAGGGGCTCTCGCATCCGAGACACACCGTTTGTGACGACTCACCATCGTAAGCACTTGAGTCTCTGGCTTCATCATTTAACTCTTATCTTAGTAGATGGAAATTAATCATTTCTTCACACTAGCTGTATATAGGCTAAGATTTTTGATAGATAGAGTCAGCATGAAAAATTCAATGCCATGGCCGGCACTTGAACCACGGATCTCCCAACTTCCGTCCAGCCGCTCCAACCCATTGAGCCACCATGGCTAACGTGCTGTCCTGGCATTAAATTTTCCATTTGACTCGTACACCTCCCCGGCAGACCACTAGGGGCTCTCGCATCCGAGACACACCGTTTGTGACGACTCACCATCGTAAGCACTTGAGTCCCAGGCTTCATCATTTAACTCTTATTATCTTAGTTGATGGAAATTAATCATTTCTTCACACTAGCCGAATATAGGATAAGATCTTTGATAGATAGAGTCAACATGAAAAATTCAATGCCACGGCCGGGACTTGAACCACGGATCTCCCGGCTTCCATCCAGCTGCTCCAACCCATTGAGGCACCATGGCCAACGTGCCGTCCTGACATTAAATTCTCCATTTGACTCATACACCTCCCCGGCAGACCACTAGGGGCTCTCGCATCTGAGACACACCGATTGTGGCGACTCACCATCGTAAGCACTTGAGTCCCAGGCTTCATCATTTAGCTCTTATTATTTTAGTTAATTGATGGAAATTAATCATTTCTTCACACTAGCCGTATATAGGCTAAGATCTTGGATAGATAGTCAACATGAAAAATTCAATGCCATGGCCAGGACTAGAATTTTTCATGTTGACTCTATCTATTCATAGAAAAAGTCAGACAGTGCAAATGCAAAGCAGTATGGTCTGTCATAAATTCCGTAATGAGTAAGGATAACAAAAGCAATACATATGAAATGATGTCTCCTGATGACTTCAATAATTTATTATTACAGTCAGTAGAAGATATAACCTTACAGGTACAATCATGTCCAGTCATTGCACTGAATTTATAAGACTACAAAAAGAAAAGAGGATCTTTCCCTCAGAAAAGCCACAGGTAAATGAGGATTTAAGTCACCCAAAATCTAAAGAATTCAAAAAGTAGAGATATATATGATGTTTCTAACAATCTCATTGAAGAAACAATACAGTACATAAAAGCTCCTTTGACTTACTGTATTAATAGATGTTTCAGCGAAGGTGATTTTCCAAACTAAACCTTCCAAAGTAACAGCAACATATAGAAAAGGCGACTGAGAAAGCTTAATTAGCTATAGGCCCATTTCAATAATTCCTATAATTTCTAAGATTATAGAATGCTTGCAAAAAATCAATTGCAAGATATTTTTGAAGAGCAAAACTTATTCTTTAGTAATCAGTTTAATTCTCCCAGAGCAAAATAGTGTATTAGCAGTCAATACAGTTGTAGAAAAAACCTATCAGATCTTTGAAAATAGTGAATTTGCTCAAGTAACATTTTGTGACTTAAATAAGTGTATATGATATAGGGTGAGGTGGGGCTAAGTGAATCATTTGAACTTTTTGAGTCCCAAAGGGGTGTAAAACATTTTATTGTGCAGGTCAAACTGTAATGAGGAATAGATCATAGTTATAAGTTTTGTATGGTAAAGGCACATATCTTCAGATTTTTTTGTTCTTCATAGTAAACAGAAGAATTTAAAATGTTGAAAAAACGGAATAATGAAAAATTTGTGGTGCTATTTGAATCATATATGGGGCTCTGTGAATCGCTATAAATTGTAATATAGTTACACACAATATGCAAGATAACACATTGTTCCATTGGCTGTTACACACATTTCCCACAGTGAAACAGTTTAGGACCAGCAGCCCCCACACAAATTTTGTGAAACCACACCTTACATTTATCACATCTGTTCCAGTCGTCTTTTGTAACAGGTCTGGGGTCATGATATTTGATGTTGAGGAAACCACAAGGTACATTGTCTTCCTCCGACTTGGCTTCAGATGAATTCTCTTCTCGACTTTTAGTTTTCTCTTGAACATACTTAGGTCTTCCAGAACGTAGTAAATCTTTAGTATTCTTGTCTCCATTGTTGAAATGTTGGAACCATTGTTGTGCCATTGATAAACAACTATCCTAGAATTTGCATATTGATGTGATAGTTATTGCTCATGGTGTTTCTCATAGCTAAATTAAAAAAGCTGTCCTGATAGAATTTGTTCAAATGGCATACTTTTTGTTTCAGTCCATACTTAGATATGGAATAGTAAATGCTAGAGGGAAAGAGAAGCTTTAACTTCTGATTGCTGACAGAATTAAGGGCAAATTTCCTCTTGTTCCAAGTAGAAGTATATTTTTAGGTTAAGTAAATATAAGTGCAGAAAATTTAAGCAAATAGAAATAAACAACCTCAATAGCATGACATCAATTCAAATAAAAGTACTGCCCTCTCAAACAATACAATGATTATGACAATAGTAAAAAATTATTAATAATAAACAATATCTGTATTTCATTAAAAGATAAGAGACTTCAGAAACAAAGTAGATGAACTCAGTATTATTCTTAATACTGAAAATCAACTTCCATACATTTTATGCATTTCAGAACATCACCTGTAAAACAGGAATGTAAACCAATTTCACTACAGAGGTACTATTTAAGAGCAGAATACTGTAGAAAAAAGTTACTTAAAGGTGCCGTTAGTAAATATGTTTAGAAATGATTTGGTCTGTAAGGTTTTAGGTCATGATGATGATTTATAAATAAGGGCGCTCAACTCCATGGTCATCATTGCCCTTTCAAAAACTTTATTTTATTTTACTATAACTTTCCTTTGACTTTTCTTTAACTCTGCTTTGGCTTTGTTCTGCCTCTACTGTGGCTTTGCTGTGGCTCCGCTCTGGCTCTGCTTTGGCTTTTCTCTGGGTTTGTTCTGACTTTCCTCTGGCTCCACTTTGGCTTTGCTCTGGCTTTCCTCTGCCTCCGCTTTGGCTTTGCTCTGGGTTTGCTCTAGCTCTGCTTTGGTTTTGCTCTAGCTCTGCTTTGGTTTTGCTCTGGCTTGGTTCTGGCTAGGCTCCGACCCCCGTTGTGGTCCTCCTCTGACTTCGTTCTGGCCTTACACTAACCTCTTTCTTTAACTTAACTCTGGCTTGGCTCTGGCTTTGCTCTGGCTAGGCTCCGGTCACCACTCCGGTCCCACTCTGCCTAGGCTCAGACCGGCCCTCCTCTGACTTCGTTCTGGCCTTACACTAACCTCTTTCTTTAACTTAACTCTGGCTTGGCTCTGGCTTTGCTCTGGCTAGGCTCCGGTCACCACTCCGGTCCCACTCTGGCTTGGTTCTGGCTAGGCTCAGACCGGCCCTCCTCTGACTTCGTTCTGGCCTTACACTAACCTCTTTCTTTAACTTAACTCTGGCTTTCTCTGGCTAGGCTTCGGTCACCACTCTGGTCCCACTCTGGCTTGGTTCTGGCTTCGCTCTGGCTTCACTCTACTCTTACTCTAACTTCACTCTAAATTCACTCTAACTTGGCTCTGACTAGATGCCAGCCTACCTTCGGTCCTACTCTAGCTTTGCTCTAGCCTCACTGTAACATTTTTAAACTTAAGTCTGGCTTGGCTCTGGCTAGGTTCTGGCCCCACTCTGGTCCTGCTCTGGCCTTACACTAACTTCATTCTTTAACTTAACTCTGGCTTGGCTCTGGCTAGGTTCTGGTCCCACTCTGGTCCTGCTCTGGCTTCGCTCTGGCCTTACACTAACTTCATTCTTTAACTTAACTCTGACTTGGCTCTGGCTAGGTTCTGGCCCCACTCTGGTCCTGCTCTGGCTTCGCTCTAGTCTCACACTAGCTTCATTCTTTAACTTAACTCTGGCTTGGCTGTGGCTAGGTTCCGGCCCCGCTCTGGCCTCACACTAACTTCATTCTGTAACTTAACTCTGGCTAGGTTCCAGCCCCGCTGTGGTCCCGCTCTGACCTAACTTCATTTTGTAACTTAAGTCTGGCTTGGTTCTGGCTTCGCTCTGGCTAGGCTCGGTTACCACTCCGGTCCCAGTCTGGCTCTGACTTTGCTTTGGCTTTGCTCTATCTCTGCTCTGGCTTCGCTCTGGCCTCACACTAACTTAATTCCGTAACTTTGGCTTCACTCTGACTAGGCTCCTGTCACCACTCCGGTCCCAGTCTGGCTTGGCTCTGACTTTGCTTTGGCTTTGCTCTAGCTCATTTCTGGCTTCGCTCTGGCCATAAACTAACTTGATTCTGTAACTTAACTCTGGCTTGGCTCCAGTCAGCACTCCAGTCCCGGTCTGGCTTGGCCCTGGGTCTGGCTTTGCTCTGACTTCGCTCTAGCTCCGCTCTGGCTTCGCTCTGGCCTTACATTAATTTGATTCTGTAACTTTACTCTGGCTTGGTTCTGGCTTCACTCTGGCTAGGCTCCGGTCACCACTCCAGTCCCGGTCTGGCTTGGCTCTGGGTCTGGCTTTGCTCTGGCTTTGCTCTAGCTCCGCTTTGGCTTCGATCTGGCCTCACTAACTTCATTCTGTAACTTAACTCTGGCTTCGCTCTGGTTTCGCTCTGGCCTCACTAACTCGATTCTGTAACTTAACTCTGGCTCCGCTCTGGTTTTGCTCTGGCCGCACACTAACTTCATTCTGTAACTTAAATCTGGCTCCGCTCTGGTTTCGCTCTGGCCTCGCTCTGGCCTCACACTAACTTCATTCTGTAACTTTGGCTCCGCTCTGGTTTCGCTCTGGCCTCACACTAACTTCATTCTGTAACTTAACTCTGGCTCCGCTCTGGTTTCGCTCTGGCCTCACACTAACTTCATTCTGTAACTTAACTCTGGCTCCGCTCTGGTTTCGCTCTGGCCTCACACTAACTTGATTCTGTAACTTTGGCTTGGTCCTGGCTTCGCTCTGGCTTCACTCTGGCTAGGCTCCGGTCACCACCCAGGTCCCAGTCTGGCTTGGCTCTGGCTCCACTCTGGCTCTGCTCTGGCTTTGCTTTGACTTTGACTAATTTAATTTACTTAGATTAGGGTCAAACATGGATGTGGACCTTGTTTGGGCGTTTGGCATTAACTCAGAGGCACCCATTTGGCAGATTTGGCTCTGGAACCCAGAATTGCCAATCCTGTACTTACCACAGTAGACCCTTTGGGGGTAAAGTTTTAGGTTTATCCAGATTTTATTGAGAAAAAGAGCTTGAACTTTATGCAACTGAGTCAAATGGAAGCCATATGAACTAGTCATATTAACCCTTTATCGATCTCCATTAGGAAATTTTAAAATATTTATAAACCTATTAGAATTCTGTTGCCAGGCCGTTGTTGATTGAGGCGGCAAGGCATTCAAAAGGATACGTAGTGTAGTGTGTAGAGAAAAGCTCGCCAAAACGGCGGGGAGAAGGAAACATTTCTCAAGAGTTCGCCTTTGATCTAGCCGGGTCTCGATTGAGAAATTTCTGTTGTGTTAGTAATCTATAAAAAGGCAGCCCTGCTGCCAAAGGCAGTTAGTCGGTAATTGAACGTGTGTGGGTAAACAGCTGTGTTTGTTGACTTTGCATGTTGTATTGTGTATGTGTACGAAGCGTATTTCTACAGAAATAAAGTGCAATTTTTTTGTTTGTAACCTGGACTTTTGATTTCACGAACCCACACAACCACAATGCTTTAACACTTCATCGCTTACATCTTTATAATAATAATAATAATAATAATAATAATAATAATAATAATAATAATAATAATATATTTATTCACCATTTGGTAATTCCAATGATTACAATAGGCTTCGTCAGAGAAAGAAAAAAGGAAGAATTTATAATTATACATTATTACATTAAATTAATTACACATATTTACATATCACATTTACTTGTTGCATGAAATTCTTGTACACTGTAAAAAGGATGCTTTATGAGCCATTTGTGTAGTCTCTCTCTATATATATATATATATGAATGCTTGAAGACGTTAATCTTGATGGAAGTGAATTGTATAGTTTAATCCCTATAACTCTGTAGTACTTGGAAGTCTGTAGTATGGCATATCAATTTTACTACTACCACGTGTATTGTGAGTATGTATATGACTCCTAACTTCATAGATATGCAAATTCTCTTTTATGCGAATTAAGACATTGTATATATATAAATTAACAACGGTTGGAATTTCTAATTGTATAAATAGTGGTTTGCAGTGTTCAAGTTTCTTTGAGTTATTCAAAGTTCTTACTGTTCTTTTTGAATTTTCAAAACCTCATTTATATGTGGACTACTACCCATAAGACTATGCCATATCTTAGGATTGACTGAAAAAATGAAAAATATGCCATTCTAACTGCTTTTTTTAAATTTGCTAGGAGAATTACTATACGTGATAACTTATTACATACAAAATCAATATGGAGATTCCAAGATAACTGTTTATCAATTACAATACCTAGAAGTTTCACACTATCATTGGCAGTTTTTACATGTTTTAAACTGAAGATAATATTTTGAGTTTTGTCAGGATTCATAAGGAAGCCATTACCTCTAAACCAATTTTGCACCTGCTGCATGGTTTCGTTTGAGGGACTAGCTCTGGAAGCCATTGCATTCATTTTCAACCTCTGTCCAACTAAAATCCAGCAGAGGTTGAAAACAGATGCAATGGCTTCTGAAACTAGTTCCTCAATAATCTGTTGGATGATAAGTTGAACAGAGGCTGAAAGTGGACACAATTGCTTCCAAAACTATTCCCACAATAATACAGAAATTTAAGTGACAAAGTGTTAAAAAAAACTTTTTTTTACATCACTGTAAATTCCTCCAATCACACATAAACAATTAGAATATGTGCTGAACGTTTTATTTAAACCATAAGGAAAATTAATCATGTGTAGTGACATAAATGAGGATTATTTGAAATCGAATCTTCAAAGGAAACACCTTAGTTCTTTATTTACAACATACCACATGACCCATAAAGTAAACTTTCCAACAAGAATCCAAAATAGTTCTTCCACAATAATAGCTAATATATTTGTAAATTCAGATATAACTAACTTTTGCTCTTTCTCATCAAAAAATAATGAATTCATATCATAATGTACAAATTCTAAGGATTGGTAAGGTAAATTTAAAATTCAAACCTAAATGGACATATAAAAATTATTTGTGGTTGGTTTATTGACACTCGTCACTTATTTTTTCATATATTTATGAGAGACTAGTTTCAAAGGCCCTGGCCTCCATTTTCAATCTCTTTCCAACTGGCATCTGTTGTTGTCTGCTCTCTCTCTGGTGGTGGAACTATGAACTTTTTTGTCAAATTATCTACTGGCGGGATTTCAAACATATCGGATGTATAGCAAAATAAATGAAAATATTGTGGATGAATTTAGCAAGCACCTTAAACTTGAATCATGGAAACAAACTTATGTAACCAATGGAACGAACAATAAATATAATAGCTTTTTTCATTGTTTTAAAACTCACTTTGAATTTTGCTTCCCGTTTGAGTTTAAAAAAATATTTAACTTTAAAGGACACAATGTCTGGATCACTTTAGGAATTAGAAGCTCATGTAGGCGCAAAAGAGAAATATATCGTCAAGTTAGAATCAGTAACAATTTAGATTTAAAAAACTATTACAAAAAATATTGCAAACTTCAAAATTGATGATGATGATAATAATAATAATAATATAATAATAATAATTAATAATAAATTACACAAATAAAAATATTTGTTAATTAATGTCCACTTATCTTAAGAAGTTGATGTGAATACTTCTTTCTTCTTTTTAAAAAATCGATTTCATGAACATTTGCCCACATCGTCAGTCAACACACTTATTTTATTGTCATTAAACATTTACAGTAATAGACGTCAATGATACTAAGTACAAAGTACTACAAATCATAAAATACTATGTACAAAATAATACAGATCATCTACAATTATATATATATTTCAACATGAGACTTACTATACTACAAACTAGTTTTTTTATATAAGACTTGAAGCTTTCACGGCGAGCATTACTAATCAAGGCTTTGCGGGTGATGAGCCATGTTAAATTAATGAACGTCGAGCTTTCGGCCATTGTAAACTCCATGGCCTTCTTCAGGATCTGATGAAATGGTTGAGCCATGGGCAAGATTAAGTCGTCCGGGTGATCCCGGACGGTGGAAAGAGTGCCACGGTGCCTATCCACTGAGCGGATTTACCCGTGCGGTCTTATAGAATTGGTCTTATCTCCAAAGCTTGGATGTCTGATGGAGCTGATTCGACCTCTGCTAGTGCTCCTGGCAGCGGGTGAGCT
Organism: Mantis religiosa; assembly: GCA_030765055.1. Classification (NCBI taxonomy): domain Eukaryota; kingdom Metazoa; phylum Arthropoda; class Insecta; order Mantodea; family Mantidae; genus Mantis; species Mantis religiosa. The sequence goes on along the minus strand of CM060951.1, from coordinate 62,250,115 downwards.
TCCAGGCAGGAGGCCAGTGCCCTATGCCGCCACGCTAGGAGCGGCCTGCATTGCAGAGTCCGTCCAGTGTGGCGGGACCAGGAGCGAGAGGTCGGGTAGTTGGGGAACTTTTATGTTGGGGTTCGCGTTTGGGTCACACAGGGGGACTGGACTGCTGGGGGTCAGCCGACAGGTCAAATCCAGCCCTAGTGTGGCCGGGACAGAATGTAGTACTGAAGGAATGAGAGGCTGGTTTCACCACCCAAGGGCGTCCTTGGGGAGGTGGTAGCTCTTTCTCCTTCTGGGGTGGTCATATTGTCCTAGTGTGTTAACTAGGTGTTTGGGATGGGGTGTAATTCTGGCATACAATGTGCGCGAGCGTTCACGCACAACGTCCTCAACGTAAGGTATCCCAGAATGGGTGTGTAGGATGTGGGATGGAAACATACATTCGGTATCGTAGATCATCCTAAGAGCCCTGTTCTGCACGGCTTGCAGTCTGCGGTTGGTGGTATGAGCCACCGATCCCCAGACCTCGCATCCATACAGGATCAGTGGCGGGATGATCGCACGATACACCCGTAGTTTTGAGGCGAGTGGGCATGGTTGGTCGGAATATGGGGTACAACTGCCTGAGCGCTGCATGGCCGAGGCTGATTTTTTCACGGACATGTGGGGTGAAGGTGAGGCCGTGGCAACCCACGACATCGACATTATTTTGATCCAGGAGACTAAACTCACAACTACTTGCACTCAAACCAACCAGACTGCATGTCTTGGACTCAGGTATGCCATGACCTGATCAACATCTTCACCATGCTCCTTACCGAACCTGAAAACATCACAACAATCCTAAGAGTGTACTCGACCTTCTTCGCCCTATTCACAGACCCAGACAACAACTTTACATACCCATGACGGACACGACACATTTCAAAGTAATGACCTGGAATGCAAACAGCATTTATCGACGAAAAACTGAACTAACTGACTTTGTGACAACCCACGACATGGACATTATTTTGATCCAGGAGACTAAACTCTCAGCAACAACCAGGCTTGACATACCAGGATACAAGACTTACCAAAATGACCGCGACAGATGGGGAGGAGGCACCGCCATCATCATCAGAACAACCAAAGATAAACAAGCCGTGCTACCCATACTTACTAGACTTGAAGCCACTGGAGTATTTGTCACCATGAACCAAGCCCGCCTCTTAGTCATATCTGCTTACAGTCCGCCATGTCACCTAAATACAAATGATCTGGATGCTATCCTTGCCCTCAATAGGGAAGTAATCATTGCCGGTGACTTTAAACGCCAAGCACCAGATCTTGAACTGCCGCACGTCAAACGCTGCAGGACAAACACTCCTCCGCCATGAAAATACATCCACATGTATCATTGTCCCTCCAGATGGACCTACCTATATTCCTAACAATTCGAGACAACTCCCAGATATTCTAGGCAGCGCCATAACCAGGGGACTCAGCGTGTTATCAATGACCTCTCTTCCGATCACTTGCCTGTCATAATCACCCTACAGAACTCATTAGCTCCACAGCCGCAGCAACCTAAACGGAATTTCAACAGGGCCAATTGGCCAGTGTTCCAAGACATGCTTGACACCGCAGTGCAGCTCAATCCTCTAAACACCACCCACGACCTAAATCAAGCAGTAACGGAGCTCACTACTAACATCCAATTTGCCATCTCTACAGCAGTCCCTATGACCAATCCCCCTCCGAAACACAAGCTACCCCCCTATATTAGATCTCTCAACAGAGCCTGCAACAAAGCACGCCGCAAGGGGCAACGCACCAGGCAACCCGCTGATCTGGAAGTCCTACAAAACCTTCAGCTCACGGTACGCTGATGTACAAAAGACCACATAGAAACTCAGTGGCAACACACCCTCGATAACCTGGATTCCAACCACGCCTCCGTATGGCGCATTTCCAAATACCTCATCAGGGAACAGATGCCAATGCCCCCACTCCGCCATCTCCAATGCATCGCCACGTGTGACACTGAGAAAGCAGAGCTGCTGGCTGATGTACTTCAAGACACACTGACACCCTTTGCTGATCCCTCGGACCCCCAATTCACCCGCGAGACCGCGGATATTACTAATGAGCTATACCTTGGTCGCACATACAGTCAAATTCGCAAAACCTGCTCCTCAGAAATCAAGTGGATTATCCGTCGCCTGCCCATTAGAAAGGCCCCTAAAACACTCGAACGCATAATACAAATATTCAACCTTTCTCTCGAACGCGGACGCTTCCCTGAGTTCTGGAAACACGCAAAAATCCTCCACTTCCCCAAGAAAAACAAAAGCCATACGGACCCCCACAACTACCGCCCAATTAGTCTCCTTAATACACTCAGCAAAGTACTAGAAAAAGTGATCCTCAAAAGACTTAATGCCTTCATTCACAGACACAATATACCCAAACAAATTCGGATTTCGTGCACACCATTCAACAACCCTGCAACTACTAAGAAAAACGGAATTAATCACCCACGGCTTTAACACCAAACACTCCACAGGCGCCGTCCTGCTGGACTTTGAAATCGCCTTCGACAGAGTATGGCACAACAGTCTTCTACGAAAACTCCAAAACATACACATTCCAGACACCATGAGAAAATTAATCACCAACTACCTCCAAAACCGCACATTTGTCTCCTTATCCAACAACACCGCTTCAACAGTACACATAGAGCCGGAGTCCCCCAGGGGAGCCTCCTCGGTCCGGTACTATTCAACATATACATAAATGATATCTCCAAGGCCCCCAACACTCATCTCTTCCTGTACGCCGATGACACCTCTTACGTGTCGCAGGCCCGCGGTATAAACCTCGTCAGAAACAGGCTCCAGACCGCACTGCAAAACCTCCAGCCATGGCTCCGCAACTGGCGGATGAAAGTAAACAGCCGAACGTCCCAGGCAATCATCTTTTCTAAACAACGATCACACAGATATCCGTCACATGCTCTCACACCTCTAAAACTATTTGATGAATAGGTCAACTATAGGTCCTTGGTCCAACCAGGTAACCTACCTGGGGGTGCACATGGACCAAGGTCTCACCTGGAAATCTTATATCAAAGCCATTAAACAGAAAGCGCAAGGACAACTCAGCAGACTTTATCCACTTATCAACCTCCACAACTCGCTAAGCCCAGCACTAGAACTAACACTCTACAAAACACTCATTCGGCCCATTCTCACCTATGCCTCCCCTGTATGGGGCTACGCTGCACCTACCCACATGAAGTCCCTCCAAACTTTTAAAATAGAATTCTACGCATCATTGCCAAAGTGCCACAGTGTGCCCCTGCTGACCAATTACATGACGAACTCAAAACACATACAATAGAATCAAGCGACTTGCCTCCGACTTGTACGACAAACTACCACAAAAGACAAACATCCTTATCCAGCAACTAGGGAACTACGACACTGGTCAACTTAAGCACAGGCGACCACTACAACTTTTTGACAGATCACTTACCAACCCCTTCCAAGCCATAGACATAGCTGTACACCTATTCCACACACTCCAAACACAATAACCAATGTTAACCTCTTACATTCTCTTCCAGAAGAACGCCAAAGAACCATCAACCAAACTCGCGCAAATATAACACCTAGTGAAACTGGACACAACTTGACATCTGCTTGGTAAATAGAACGTATCCGGTAACCATACCAAAAGGACGCTCACACATGAGACCAACCCCACCCCCACCATGACACACTGATACTCAGCACGATGCATGCAGTCTGGTCAGTCATTCCGCTAAATACTTTAAACACCAAGATTGTACAAGTCACAGTCAGTCCGTCACTCTAACTCCTCTTAACAAACTCTGCCTTCATATTAACACGCTTTACTAACTGGGTTCTACTCAGACTTCGGTATGAGTAGAAGCCAACAATTCTGCCAACGCCTGCTCGCACATGCAATCAGGCTAGTAATGCCCGTTACTAACCGGGGTGCTCAGCGGAACCCGAACACTAACGCATGCACTATACTAACAAGCACCCCCCTTGCCCTGCATGTTATTGCATCTTAGTCTTAACAGCATGTGCATGGGGAGACGATGTAGCCTCTGAGGATGATCGTCACTGGCAGCGGCAGGTGTGGGGCCGCCCCTAAAAAAGAATAAAAATAAAAAAAAGCCAAGGTGTTTTCCTGGAGGTCCGTTCTTTGTCCGGGGTGACTAGGGTTGCTGTAATTGTAGGTGTGTCTGATGGCTGTTGTCCAAGCACGGCTTAGCTGTAACCCGCAGTCTCTGTTGTAATTCTGTGGATGCAATTTGATTTGGATGGCTTCCTTGATAACTCTGCCCTAATATCTGCCAGTGTGTTCTAATACTTCAGTGTCTTCAAAGTTAATTTTATGTACTTCCTCTATGCAATGCTTGGCCACTGCCGATTTATCCGGTTGTAAGCGAATATTGCATTTGTGTTCCTTGCACCTTTCTTCTACGGTGCGTCCCGTTTGGCCCACATACACCTTGCTGCACTCGCAGGGAATCTTGTACACCCCCAGGACCTTAAGATGGAGGTCTTTTATCGGTCTTAAGTATTGTTGGAGCTTCTTAGGGGCCGTGAAGAAAGTCCTGATCAACGTTTATTAATTTGACACGGCTGATCACCCGCGAAGCCTTGATTAGTTTATTTATGTCTAAGTCACTTTATAACTACTTATACTGTCGAAAAATTCCTGTATAGAATACTGCGGTGAATCAATTAGCCAATTGTGAACCTTTTGCTTAAACCTTGCAGCAGGCAATTGTTGAAATTCGTAAGGTAAACTGTTATTTAATTTAATGCCCAATACCTCAAAACTATTTGCAGTTCTTGTGAGTCTATGATATTGCATATTTATGTGATTGTTATTTCTTGTGTTATAGTTCTTTAAACACCTGCGATTGGACACTTGAAAGTGTGGAAGCCAGACTTTCAGTCTTTAGCCAGATCAAGGCTGAGCCCTCTACTGGCAGTAGAATATTTTATAAGGTAGGGCAAATGACGGTAGAGGTTTGTTTTGGTGTTTTTTCTTTTAATTTTATATATATATATAAATTGTGTACTGATAGTGCAGTGTTTTTTTCATGTGCCTAAAACAAGTCTTGGTCTTTTGTATTTTTTGCCGGGGTCAATGTACTCACCTAGACACCTATAAGGGAGCTGAATTTATAGGAGAGGTTTTAATAGAATGGGAGTGAGAGGGTGTGGATGTAGTCTGTTAGGGTAGGAATGTGTATGTCACGATGGATTACAAAGCTAGGGATGTACCATGGGGAATCCGTGGCAATACGGAGGAATCGAGACTGTAGGACTTCAAGGCGGTGTAGGTGAGTTTTAGCTGCTATACCCCAAATGGCACAGGCATAAGCGATGGCTGGTCAGAGCACTTGTTTATAGAGGAGCAATTTATTGGATATGGACATCCCTGAGCATCGATTATACAATGGGTATAACATACCCATACATTTGCTGACCTTGTTGGCTGTGTAGCTTATGTGGTCCTTCCTTGTCAGTTTTACATCAAGCAAAATGCCTAGATATCATACATATGATTGGCAATGTACTTCCTCTCCGGCTAGACGAACAGCTGGTAAGTCCTCTAGCTGCCTTCTGGAGAAAGTGATGGCTTGGCTCTTCTGGGGGTGGATGCTCAAGCCCCATCATTTGAACCAGGTAGTGAGGGGGTCGGCATATTGTTGGATTCTACGTGCAGCCATATAATGTTTAGTTGATATGTTGGTTACAGCTGTGTCGTCTGCAAAAAGGTACAGTGAGCAGCAGAGCAAAGAAGGTAGGGTGTTGATATAGAGAAGGAAGAGAGTGGGTCCCAGGACACTACCTTGAGGAGCACCAGCTCTAATAGGACGAGGTATAATATGCCATCATGGGAGACAGAGAAGGATCTGTTGAGGAGATAGGAGTGTATAAGATGGGTCAAGTATGAAGGAATGTTGTAGTGGATGAGGCGGGAAAGTAAACCTTCATGCCAGACACTGTCAAAGGCTTTGGTGATGTCCAATAATAGAGCAGCAACATACTGCTTATGGTTGAAGGCAGTGTACACTTCTTCACTCTAACCCATTGAGCTACCATGGCCAATGTGCTGTCCTGACATTAAATTCTCCATTTGACTCATATTTCCCCGGTAGACCACTAGGGACTCTCGCATCCGAGATACACCATTTGTGGTGACTTACCATCATAAGTACTTGAGTCCCAGGCTTCATCATTAAACTCTTAATTTTAGTTAATTGATGGAAATTAGCTAGGATGTTACTATTTGTAAACAAACCATACACTGAACTGATTTTCTTTACTAACCTCTAACAATCACAGTTTATAATCAGTTATACGTGGTTGGAGGAATTTAGTAACAGTGACGTCAAAATTAATCAGAGAAACTATTTCTAGTAGTTTTATTGACGATGTGTCAATAAACTGACGACAAATAGTTTTTCTGATTACAATCAGTTGTTTACTCACAGGGAGGTAATCTTGCTTCCACTGAATTATAGATTACATTGATAGTGTATCTAAATATTTAACATCACCAAACACAGCATGCTATCTGTTGGCGCTATTTGCAAAACTGCAAGTCGTGTGTCAATGTGCCATGCTGTTTGAAAGTTGAATTGCTAAATTTTCCACAAAGGTGACTTTACTAACAATTAAACTGTAAGCAATGCTTTCCTTGCCTCTGGAGACAAACACATAACTCTTATTTAAATCTCTGTAGAAAGTTTTGGGCGATGGTTCTCTGACTTTTGTGGTTAGTAAACTAAGATACTTGTTTCAGTAACCTCAATCATTTCTTGCACTATTTGATGTTTTAGTGATGCCTTCTCCTCTCATTAACTCTCCTTGTTGTGTTCCGTGGAGGCAGTTTAAGGCGACTGCTATAAGATTTATCTTCACAATGTTTCACCCATCTCTTAACACTATAAACATCTACGGGGACACTTTTATGTCTGAGGTGAATCTCAGCAGCAGATTATTTCATTTTAAGAGGGAATTCAATGACTGCACGCTGTTGAAATGAGACATTAGTGTACTGCTTGTTTTAGAAGCTAATGATATCACAATAAGATATCATGTGCCAAAATTCTGGAGGTTACAGTCCTGTAGACTGTTTTGTTTTACTGTAAGAAGTTAATTTTAACAATTGGTTGCCCATGTCATGTTTCATGAACCTTATATTTCATTTTTATTTACAGCCTATATGTTTGACTAAGTTATAATTGATTTACATTCATTGTACGAGGGTCATTCAATAAATAACCAAACTAATATTTTAATTAACACAAAATGTCTTTATTTCACTAACATTTACCTACACACTTTCGAAATATTCTCCCTCTGATGAAATACAATTATTCCAACGATTTACCCATTGTTCGAAACACTCATTGAACTCATTTTTGGACAGTCTTTTCAGGATACCCATGACATTATTCAACTCCTTTTCACTTTGAAAATGGCGACCACGAAGCTCCTATTTCATTTTAGGGAAGAGGTGAAAATCGCATGGTGCGAGATCTGGAGAATAAGGTGGATGAGGCATGATCTCAATGCCCATTTCTGCGATGTCATCTTGAGTTGCATGAGCTCGATGAGCAGGGGCGTTACCCTGATGAAGATCTATTCTCTCCTTGCGAGATATGGTCATTTTTCGCCATTTTTTTCCTTCAGTGGCCCCTTCAGTACGTCACAATAGTAAGCAGCAATTACTGTGCATTGATTAGTTACAACATGATCATACAGAATGCCCTGTTTGTCAAAGAATACCAGATGCATGACCTTTCCTGCACTTTTCTGAACTTTTGCTTTCTTAGGCCTAGGGCTTGATGAATGTTTCCACTGCGAACTCTCCTGTTTTGTTAACGCGTCGTAATGGTGGAACTAACTCTCATCACAAGTGATGACCCTATTCAGAAAGTCTGGCTCCCGTAGTAACCTTCCGAGCCTTCTTGACATGTCATGATGCGGTGAGCCTTCTGTTCGTCCCTCAGCACGTGCGGTACTCATTTCGCTGCAACTTTTCAATAGCCAAGATCATTGTGAATTATGTCATCTACAGTTCCAACAGACAAATGCATTATGTCTGCAACTTTCGAAATCATTATGCAACGATCTGCTCGCACAATTGCATCAATTGTGTTAATGTTGACTTCCGTTTTTGCTGTTACGGGTCTTCCAGGGCGCAGAGAATCTTGAAGGTCTGCATGACCCCCTTTGAAATGCTTATACCACTCAAAGACTGTGTTTTACCTAAAGCTTGGTCCTTGTATGCTTGCTGCACCATTTCAAAGGTTTTTGTAGGAGTTTTGTCTAAACAGAACACAAAACTTTATTGATCCTTGTTGCTGCAATTTCAGTTCCATGGTGGGTGCAGTAAACACGACCTCACGTATCGGGCTCTAACTCCCAACTGATTGACTCTGCATGACTGGCACTCACAGCACTGCTAGAGGAAGGATTCACATTTCCACCACTAGCAGCCATGGCGCTCCAGGGCGGTTTATTTAAATATAATTAAATTAGTTTGGTTATTTATTGAAGGACCCTCGTAAGTTCTCAATTTAATTTTTAATATCTGCAGTATATAATATATATAATCATATCTGAGATTATTTGTGAAGGATAGTAGTACCTAGAGGAATCGTCAGTCTAAGGTCATTCAAATAATATTGTACAGAATAAAGTGACTTGGAACAAAGGAACTCTTTAACAACATAACTGAAAATAAAACAGATCCCAAGATAAATTAGAGGAACTTTACATCTTGTTTGTAATCTAGTATATGCTATTCCATAAATAAACAACAAGAGGAATAAGATGTAAATATTGAATAAAATAGAGTGGAATTGACTATGGTCACTTTCAAGGACTATTTCCCTAATCATTTTCTCTTTTTAGGATGATTTCTTTTATCAGAAAATATTCTCATAACGACAACATACATGAATATGTGCAATTGAGGACTACCAATCTAAATAAGAAGTTTACTGGATTAGCAATGTTGTGGTTTTTATCATTGGGGTTCAGCTTCTTAGATCCTGAGGCTGTACTCTCATTGCCATGCACATCTCACAACTGCTTCACTGCTCTTATACAAAAAAATCTCTTGCATATTCATTGTGACTTAAGGTCATCAGCTCCTTGGCTGCTCTAAATTAGTTGACAGTATATGTTATTCATGTTGGCAGCTGTGAGTACGTATTTGCAAGAAGCATAAGGAAGTGTAGTATAGCATCTGTAGTGAAAAATTGGAAAGGTGGCACAGACATAATATTTTAATTTTTTCACAATAGTGTCTAAGTTTATTTTGTTTATATTGAGACATTGAGCATTTCACTTTACTCTAGGGTATATCTCATTCATTTCCATATTTGTTCTGAATATGTCATGATAGCATAAGATGAACGATATACACCTGCAAAGTATTTTGAATATCTGGCAGTTAGCTGTACTTGTCGCCACTGGTTACTTTGCACTTCTGTTCCATAACCAATTGGGTCATGCAATGAGACGGCCATTAGCTAGTAACAATTATCAATTATAATTATCTTATAAATGAAAACTATAGTAAAATGTTAAAAATCTGGGGCCTAAGTTTCTAAGAAATGGGATTTGTAATCTCGAATTGAGATCTGTTATGGTCTACGAGGAATATAGAAATCAGTGAATTTAATGTGCTGCCAATATGTTGCAATGAATAACTCAGTTGTAGAGCAACAGCTCATAGTGCAGAAAGTTCATGGTTCAAATCCTGTCTATGACATTGAATTTTTTATTTGTGCTTTCATTTTTCAAAGTTTTCCTATACATAGTTAACGTGCGTTAGAACGATCAGTTATCATTGATTGCCCATATAAATGGTTGAGAGGTGTTAATATATTTACACAAATTTTAAATGTATTATTTGAGAGAGTGTCTATTGTTATTTTCAGATGGAGGAGGATCCATTTGCTGCAGCCAACGCTCATTTTGATGAGTTGATGTACTATGTCGTGTACGATAGACCTGGAATCATGCATGACAATGACCCTTTTCTAACCCTATATAAGAACCAATGTAATCCACTGGACCAGCAGAGACCAGGGGCAGCAGTGGAACTAGATGACCCAGTTCTGCAAGATTTTATACACACCATTGAACCACCAGAACCAGCACAGAATTTAAAAGACACAAGAGATGAAAACCTACCATTTTACATGCAGCCGTTTATCCTGAATTTCAATTGGAATGATGTAAAACAAGATTATCGTGCTTCTGATGTTGATAAATATTTAGAAATAGACAAGGACAGACCAACTCCAAGAATGTGCAGGCTTTTAGCTATGGTGATCATTAAAATATTGCTCAAGTTACAACAGGAGCTTATGACAATACAAAACAAATGTTTGTCTGATATTTCTGTGATAGAGAAGAAAACACAAGAAGCAAAATCGTGGTGGAAGAATATATATGGAATGCCATATTTTAAAGATAGGAACTATTTCCTTTGTCCGTTAAATGAAGACGCAAAGTTTAAAAAATTGAACAATGAGCTTCTGGTCAGCGAACTACAAGAATTCTCTAACTGGAAGCCTGCTGATCGTATCAAATTAGAAGAGGCAATCAAACAAGAGGAAATTAAAAAACGTTCGGAGAAACTTATACATGATTTCTTAAAATTGTCTAAATCTGTAGATGCAGTCAAAAATGAGCAGGAAAAAGCTGAACTGCAACACAAAATGAGTGCACTGCCTTCTATAAAACAGATTGAGAGCATGTCTCTAGAAGAACTGTGTGATGATATTGAACGGGAATATGATTGGCTGAAAATAGCAGAGCAAGTGTTTCAGGGTTTTAAAACTTCTGAGAATTGCAGAGCAGCTTGGCGAGTAAAATTTCATCCCAAAATAAACACAAATGATTGGACGGATGATGAAAATAAAAGATTGAAGGCACTCGTTAAAGAATATAACTTCCAAAACTGGGAAGCAATAGCAGAAAAACTGGGAACAAACCGTACTCCTCTATTGGTGATGCAACATTACCAACGACACCTTAATGAGGACTTGATAAATAAGACATGGACAGAAGAAGAAGATCACTTACTGATGAAACTCGTAGATAATTACAGTGTTGGTACTCGCATCTTTTGGAATCAAATAGCGCAGTATCTAAAAGGACATACCGTGCAACAAATACAACAACGTTGGAGAATTATCAATCCAAATATATGTAAGGCACCCTTCATGAAGTCCGAGGATATGCTTCTAGTAGCAGCTGTACGTAGCTTTGGGGACAGTTACTATAAATTGTTGGACCTGCTTCCACATCGTTCACATGAAGAGCTTTGTGAAAGATACAACAAGCTAACAAAGCTAAACCCAAACACTTGGGATGCTAAGGAAAATGAAAAGCTACTGTCACTAGTTAAAAGATTTGGAGAAAGGTGGAGAGATATAAGTGAATATTTTAGTGACCAGACCCCAATATCCCTGAAGGAACAGTATGCCAAACTCAAGGAAAGACAGTTGCAGATTACTTACCCTTCAACAGAAACTGAAGATGAGGAAGAAGAAGAAGAAGAAGAAGATGCAGTTTGTGAAGAAAATAAACTATGGGAAAAAGTTCAGCAAATTTGTCCAGTTTTGAAAGAACATGGTAAGTTGGACATTAATGGTTTAAAAGAATTAAGGAAAATGCTGATTAATGATAAAAAAATGCCGTTGGAGACACGGAAAAGATTTAGCTTCTTTGATAAGAAGTGTTATGAGTATTTCAGATGTGTGGCTAATCCAGTTACTAAGTCTATACCTCAACTTTACGATTATAAGCCAAGGTTGTTAAAACCTAATGTACTTAAACATCTATTGCATCTTCTAAATGCAAAGCTTGAGAACCCCAATCAAGAGTTTCTGTCAAGTCATCCTCCACTTAAAACAAGAGACCAGCGTCTTCTGGAACTGCTGTCTGACGAATCATTCATGGTTTCCAAAGAAAGAAGACAGGATGTGATGCGTATAAAGTGCCCTTTGTCACCAAACTTAACTACACTAGGTGGATTTTATTCAATGATGCTACATAAATGTTATGTCTTAGATGTGCAAAAACAGGAGGACAAGAAGGAGCAGAATGTGTGTGTCCTAGCTTCAGAAGCAGACAATTTGTATCGTGAAAGGTTTCGCTTTTTGTTTCTATGGGCAACTCTTGCTGCAGCAGTGCCACCAGCAATAGGGAAAGTTCCTTCTGTTGAGAATCCCATAGAACACAGCTCAGAGAATCTTGTACTTAGTAATCGGAGGAAGAAACCAACAAGAGTAGAGTTACTCAACATTTTTCGTCCAAAACGGAAACATAAGTATACCAGAAGTAATGTTGTAGAGCATTTGGTCACCAGCAACAGGAACAGTTCTGGTTCTGCATCAGCTGGTGCAATAGCTGGCACTTCTGCCAGTGTTGACAACATTAATAATAGTGTTATTAGAGGAAAATATAAGAACGCTCATCAAAATCTGTTGGAATCAGAGGAAAGAATAAAACAGGAAATGAATGCTGCATTTACTACTACAAGTTCTTTATGTTCATCAAAAGAAAAAAGCAACACAGAGTGTTCATATGTGTTATTCAGTTCAACAAGCTGGCCTTGTACTCCAGCATCTGATATTAGTAAAGAGCGGCAGGCAAATACTCCATGCCCTTGGAAGAGTTTTTCATATTCAACAAGCTTGCCTTGTACTTCAGTATCCGAGATTAGTGAACAGTGGCAGGCAAATGCTCTGCGCCTTTCACCGGGTTTTTCATACAAATCCACAGAACCTGCTCCAGAAGGAACACTAAGTGTTAAGAAGGAGAAATGTATCCAAGCTGACAGCAGAATAAAGAAACGTAAAACAGAGCCTGTAAATGAATTAGAATTTCCACAAAAGAAAAGCAACACACAGTGGACAAATATGTCATTCACTTCAACAAGCTTGCCATGTACTTCAGCATCAGCTACCAACAAAGAATGGCAGGCAAATGCTCCACGCCCTTCAGTGAGTTTTTCATACAAATCCACAGAACCTGCTCCAGAAGAAACACTAACTTTTAACAAGGAAAAGTGTATCCGAACTTACAGCAGGGTAAAGAAACTTAAACAGAGCCTGTAAATGTATCAGAATTCTTACAATAATAAAGTAACTGAATTCTTCAGAAGTATTCTGTAACTCATTTACTAAGAGCTAGTTCATAATATTTTTAATGCAATGCCTTCCCTTTCCTTCCCCTTAGTAAGTGGTAGAAAAAACAACATTAATCTAAGTTTTGATCAACTGTGTGAAAAGTACTTAGTAGCTGACTGTATATTGCAAAATTGGCCTTTCTTTAATCCTACAGCAAGCGCCCCCTTTTCACTTACGTGTTTAGGCATGTGTATGACATGTCATCCAGCTGTTGTAATTCATTTTGAGAGGTTTTTGTTGTACAAAGTATGTTCAAGTTATAACAACAATTTTTTCTTTCAAGACTGGGACCACATAGCAGCTTCTGTTGTTTTTTTTTAAATACATTCGGATTCTTTGTGAATGAGTGACAGAAATGGCAGCGCTGTACAATGCATAGAACTCTAGTGGCTGCGACAAGAATAAGAACTTTAGTTAACTGATTGAAATTAATCATTTCTTCTCACAAGCCATATATAGGCTAAGGTTTTTGATAAATAGAGTGAACATGAAAAATTCGAGTCCCAGCCGTGGCACTGAATTTTTCGTGTTGACTATTTAAGAGTAAGGAATGATTTTGATAATTAAAATGGTGATTTTTCATTATAAGAACAGTGTGGAACCATTTATTTTCTCCATTTTCATGTGACACCTTGAAATTCATCGCCAGTTGAGTGAGGCATGTGGCTATGGTACCATGGATGTGTTTAATTTGCATTCCTGGGTGGAAGAGTTCAATGAAGCCAGAACATCATGTGACAACAAACCAAGACAGTTGTAGACATCGCCTCCAAAATTGGCATTTCTGTGGGATCTGTGCACACAATCCTGCATGAAGATCTGAAAATGCTCAATAAGCGATCCTCCCAAATGTTCTCCACTCATTGGATCATGTTGTCAGACCGGCTAGTGTGAGGCCGTGACTGTCTTGGTTTGTTGTCACACGATGTTCTGCCTTCATTGAACTGTTGCACCCGGGAATGCACATTAGACACATCCATGGTACCATCACCACATGCCTCACTCAACTGGCAATGAATTTCAATAGGTGTCACACAACGTAAATGGAGAAAACGAATGATTACACATTGTTCTTGCAATGAAAACTTTACCATTTTAAGTATCAAAAATAGTCCTAACTCTCATCGCTGCCACTAAACTTCTGTGTATTAAAAAAAATGCCCTATCTGGTCCCATCCTGAAAAAAAATAAGCATTATAACTTAAATGCACCTTGTAAGTAATAAATATTATTTGTAAACATCTTCCCCCATCTAGAATGAACTGTTGACAGAAGATTCTTACATTATATTGAATAATTTTTATATTAAATATTAATTTGCCATTCTGGTTCCCTTTTGTTGCACATTTGTTCATCTATTGCTCTGTCATGGTGCATAATCAATAAAATTATAATGCCTTTGTTCTTTTTTGGGCAATTTGAAACCAGTTGTGTTCTTTTGAAACCCAAATAGAGATGAATGTTATTCTCTTTATTTTCCAAGAAGTTTGCTAGTGTTTGCCTTTTGTTCCTCCTCATGGTTCCGAGGTAAGTGAGTTACTTTACATTGAGCAAGTTATTGGTAAGAGGTACAATCAAAAACCAGTTTGGTGATGTATATATTTGTCCTACTGATAGATTCAACTAATTGCAGAACAATTTCTTGAGAACTATTGCTTTGCAGATTTATATGCTACAGCTGATAGTTGGATTGAGGTTCAAAATGGACGCAATGGCTTCTGAAACTAGTCCCTCAGTAATAATATAAAAATGTATGTGAATGAATTATTTACTGTGCATATTCCAAAATTTTACAATTTACAACTTTAGGCTACCTTTATTTGTCTTTACCTTTCTGCTACCTTGTCTTACATGACACCCTGGTCTTCTGTTCTGCCAGGTAGCTCTTAACCCCCATGCCTCTTTGTTACTTAATTAGCCCCATTCTCTCCCTCCCCATCTTCCTTTCTTATATTCTTTACATTTCTTGCCAATGTTTCTTTTACTATCTGTAAGAACTCACCAATACTTCTTACCTTCTTTTCCTCCTTTCCTGTTAACATTTTATAGCTACTATCCTCTTCTCTACTTTCCCCCCGTTTTTCCTCCCAAACCTTTTTTCTCCACATTGCACCCTCCTCGCATTCTGTTACATAGTGTTCTATGCTTTCTTTTCCCCCACATAATTCACAAATTCCCTTTTCCCCACCTCTTATCCCTCTTAGAAATATTTTTCCTGTTCTCATCCAAGCTAACCCTTCTCTCTCTTGCCTATTGCAGTAATCTACATATACTTGTCTGTAATTTCTTTTTATTTGCTTGTAAAATGTAATGATTTCATATTTTCTAGACTTCCCCATATTTCCTACCTTTCTATATCTTCTATTCTGCTTTTTACCAATTTACCCACATCACTTGTATTCCTTTCCTCTAATCTCCATATATCTCCCATTCCTATTTTTTTCTTAATTCCTCCTATCTCTATCTAAAAAATAGAGTGTACAACGATAGGCCACAGACAACTGATGTTCTCAAGGAATCCATACGAAATAAAATAGGTAACATTGGCAAGGATACCCTCCGTAAAACCTCAGAGAACATGGTGAGACGAGTATAAACATGTATAGATGCTGGTGGAGTACACTTCCAACATTTTCTCTGAAATGTAAATAGTGTAATGTAATCTCCCAATTGTGTATTATATTCTCCCAAAGTTGCATGTGTGTCCTGTTATTGGTTCAAAAGTTATGACCTATTGAAATGGTTAAGGTTTATATGGATCACACTGTATTAATACACTAATGATATGACCAAATAACTAATGAAGAAATCAGCTGTTTAGAAAATTAAACTATATCCAAACAATTAGGTATGCTTAGTTTACGCACAGTAAAGTGAACAAAACAATTTCTACACTTTACATGATACAAGCGTCAATGTGGCAACACAGTACCATTTTTGTAAAAGCTTGGGGGAATGGCTTGCATTTGTTCTAGAGATGTTAATTCACTTTTAGTTCTTGGTTTAATAAATTTTTACATGCTACAGGTAGACCGCGAACAAAGTGCAGCCAGTGTGTGCATGCGTGAGCACAGTTGTCTCCCCTCTTGAACATCCGAGTATTACATGACTCCCTCCCCTCCATACATTGACCAGTGTATTGCAGCTTGTGCTATGGAGGAGAGGAGAGGCAGCCTAAAATGACAGTAGACGGGAAAGCTGGAGAGCTTCAGTTTTGGTAAATCACGCCTCCAGCTGCATTTTGTTCGTGGTTTACCTATAGTTAAAAATGGTCCACACGTCAGATGATTTATTAGATCTTACTCAAAATTTTGTTTTAGCCTTAACAAATCATAAGAGTAGTTTAAAATTCTAATGAAGCTATACAAAGAGATGAAGATGTACCTTTTCTGTGGTTATGTGTTTCTTTGATGATGTGGACAAGTTCCTGAAATCAATTTCAATTAGAAGAATCAACATCATTTTCTTAAGTTAAGTGAAGTTTTTGTTACAAATAGTTATATTTGTGTAATATTCATTGCTTCACTGCAGCTAGCTTCATTTTCTACATAATGATTTCCATATGTTTGGACCACTCAAAGATGCAATGGGAGGAAAGAAGTTCTGTTCCGATGAAGAGGTATGCCACGCGGTGCATGAATGGTTGCGCGGACTATCAAAAGAATTTTTTTCTAAAGGCATTTATGCACTTTGTAAGCGCTGGAGGACTTGCATTGAGCATGGGGGAGATTATGTTGAAAAGTGATACAGCTTTGTACCACTTCTGCATAATAAATAATATTTAAAAAGTATTTGAGGCTTTTATTTGACTCACCCTTGTACATTTGGAGGCTTACTGAATTCAAAATAAGCATTTAATACATAAAAAACAGAAGCTAACAACAATGAAGTAACAAATACTATAATAAAATAATGTACTGGTTTCTGGTTGCAAATCCTGCAACTACTTCTTTGGTGAATTTTTGACATGGACTTGTGTAGGTCAGCTAGTTCAGATGAAATCATTCTAATATCTTTTACTGCCACAGCATAGGTATGAGGGCTGTTCAATAAAGAATGATCACAATTTTTTTTTTTTTTTTTTTTTTTGACAATGTACCTTTACTCGTCCTCATAATTTTGATAGTCCTCAAAATAGTCTCCCCTGAATGCGATGCACTTGTCCCAGCGTTTCTGCCAGTCTTCAAAGACATGCTGGAAACCATTTTTTGAGAGATCCCTCAAAATTGCCTCTGCAAACTTCACCACTGCTTCTGATGATGGATAATGCCTCCCACGGAGGCGTTTCTTCAAAGTAGGGAATAGAAAAAAGTCACATGGGGCTAAATCCGGACTATAGGGAGGGTGAGGGATGCACTTCACGTTGATTTTTGCAAGATATTCAGCAACAACATTGGCAATATGTGGCTGCACCTCCAGCCTACTTCATGGAAATGTGGTCTTTTGCGCCTAATATGGACTTGCAATGTTTTCAGGACATCTCTATAGTATTGTCTAGTATAGCCCTATGAAACAGCATCCTTTGTGGTGCAAACAGAATTCCCAATAAACTGACCATGCATGCAAATGAAGACTCACTACATCACCTTTTATTCTTGTAAAAAGTTTATTTTCTAAAATTCATTTTTTATTTAAAGTTAGTAATTTATGTCATGTTTTGCATCATTATTTTAAAAATCAGTGCATAAAAAACATAAGTGGGGCTCAATAGTTACACAGTACTTTCTAAGCTACTTGGGCCTTTCATTTACTATATGACATTTTATTATGAAAAATAAAAGTAATAATTAAAGATAACAAACCTAAAAGTCATTAAACTTTTAAAGCTGCCATTTTCATTAACCTATGCTATTGCTCCTGTCGTCTAGCAAGTTATACGACTAAACTTTGTACTCTCAGAAAATAATAATCATCTCTTTCACTTCCCTTTTCATACAAAAGTTACTGAATTTACTACAGTTAGGTTTAGGTCAAATATCTGGCAACAGAAGAAAGCTGCATTATAATAACTACAGTTACAATAAATCGTTTACTTCCATCACTGATATAAGCAACATTGCATTTTACACATATAAACAACAGTTTAAAGTCAAAATGAATATTAATTTCCTATATTTAGTGTCAGAAGTGGGATGAAAATGAAACAATAACGATTACTATTACATGAGAATATCAATGGAGGTAACAAGCATTAATAATACTTTTAAATTATTTCTTCATTTTGGAATGAATGCTTAATATCAATAACAGGTTTAAACTTATCAAGTCTTATGAAATATTGCTATGAACTAACTGGAATGAACAAATTAAAACCTTAATAGCAAAATTTGCACCTGTTTTGGGGCAAACAGTCTCTGTACCCTAAAAAAAAAACAAAAAAAAACTTTCTAATAGGAACAGTCGTCAAAACTTGGTCATGCGACCATATGGCATGCGAAGCTTCAACAGAGTTTCTGTCGTTTACAGCCTCGTAGTCAATTCAGTAGAGATTCTGAAACCTCATACTCTTCTACGCCGCCTCCATCCACAAATCCACTTTCTGACCTTGAAAGAGGGGTAGGTACTTGTAACAATTCAAACCATCGGCTAACTTTAGCAGTAGGCGTCAGCTGAAATTGGAAGGTTTCAACCAAATAAAAACAAAACCTCACAAACTGGTGATAATCAGCATATCTACCTTCTACATTGAAGGTTACTAAAGCACAAATATGACATTATGTGATAAATCATTGCAATCTGGTGATATTTTTATTTATTTACTTATTTATAATAAGAAAATTACATAAAAAAAAACAAGGCATTTAGCTCAAGCTCTCTTATCATCCTTTTTCTTCAATTCAGTTACAGAAAATGAAATAAATAACATAATTAACAAATTACATAATAAACAAAGTAGCGGTTGGGATGAGATCAGTCCACTTATTCTGAAAAAATGTAAAGCAGTTCTCATCAAGCCGTTAACTTATTTAATAAACTTCTCTATAGAAGAAGGAAAATTTCCAAACATATTAAAATTGGGAATAATTAATCCACTTTTCAAAAAAGGTGATAAAAATGATATCAATAACTACAGGCCAATCACTCTAACATCCGAAATCGCAAAATTTTTTGAAAGAGTCATATTTTCGAGACTAATAGCCTAACTTGAAAAATGCAATATAATGGAAAACTTCCAGTATGGCTTTCGTAAAAACAGATCCACCATTACTGCTATGTCACTTCATTCAAGTAATTGTAGAAAAGATTCAAAGTAACAACAAGGTTAGTACACTATTTTTTTATTTATCCAAAGCCTTTGACTGTGTGGATCACAATATTCTTTTAAATAAATTAGATATGGAGTTAGAGGCCTCCCCAAAGAGTTAATTAGAAATTACTTAATTGGTAGAAAACAAAAGACTAGAATTGCCCATAAGAATGGCAATTTTGTTCAAAATATAGAATCCAACATATAAACGGTTAAATATGGGGTACCCCAAAGCACAGTGCTAGGTCCATTATTGTTTATACTTTATGTCAATGATATAATGCCTCCTAAAAGTAGTGCCATTGTTACTTTTGCTGGGGAAAAAAAACAGATGAAGAATTACTTAGAAATATGAAGAAATCTACCTCCACACTTCTTATATATTTTGAATCTTTAAATTTGAAATGTAATGTCCAAAAGAAAACAATAATGGGATTCAGTTGGTCAATTAAAAATTTAAACAATCTTGGTATACAAGTTGGGAATATTAACAAACACAAATTTCTAGGTGTTCAGGTAGATAACTGTTTAAAATGGACAGAACACATAGATTGTGTATGTAATGTTATCAGTAGATCAATATTTTTACTGAGATATTTCCAAAATTGTCCTGCACCGTGGCGTAGCGGGCTAAGGCAGCATGTCCTGGTCCCTCGCCACGGAAAGTGACTCTGGTTCGATCCCACCCATGTGTTGGGGATTTTAAGTCCCGGGTATAGGACCGGTGCCCACTCAGCATCGTGAGGAAAGGGAGGAGCTTACGCTAGGTAAGCGGCCCAGGTCACGGAAACCAACATTCCGGCTGGGGGATGCAGAGATGCTGACCATGTCTCCTCCTCTTATTGGTTGGATGATCGTCCACCTCCGCCTTGAATAAGTGGGCGTGAGGCCGAGGCCGGCAGTCGGGTTGGTAGGCCTTGGCCCTCTAAGGGCTGTCGTGCCATGGGTTATTATTATTATTTCCAAAATTATGGTGATGTTCAAATGCTGAAATTGATATACTTTGGATGTATATATCCTCATGTAACATATGGTATAGAAATATGGGGGGGGGGGGGAATAAACTTTTTATTTTGCAAAAGAAAAGTATGAGATTTATATATAAGATGACAATACGGGAACCATACCGAACTGCTTTTATCAATAATAAGCCTTTAACCATTTATTCTCTGTATGTATATAGAAGCATACTGTATATAACAAAACAACCATTAATAAGAAACAGTCAAGTACACAACCATAATACAAGCAATGACTTTAACCCCTTTAGATCAAATACGAGTTTCATGCAACAGATGTCAATACAAGAGGGACAGTCTTATTTAATAGATTACCAGTAGCTTTAAAAAATTTGGTTAACACCTCAAAAACATATTTTAAATATAAGTTAAAATAGTAATTAATAAATGTTTGTATAATTTAGATGAATTATAGCCAGTATATTAAGTGTATGTATATATGTATTAAGTATATGACTTGTCTAATGTCAGCTGTGCAATGTACAAATGTGTTCTTTTGTATTTCTGTTGTTTTGACGATGCTATGAATTACTTTGTAATTTGTACAGGAGATAATAAATGAATGGATGAATTTACCCTTTGAAGACATGTATTTTTTAACATTTACTGTCCGCTCTTTTTATTCCCTTTTTCCACTGTTGAATTGTACTTGCTGTTCACTTTATCTAAAAACTGACCTAACTTCTTATTGTCTTTATAGAACAAGCCATTTATGGCACATTTTCTACTAACTTTAAACCATTTATCAGATATAAATACTTTTTTAATATTCATGTTCATTTATTTCATCCTGAGGATCATGTTTACATGATAAAGAATCGTCAACTTCGTAACAATAGAAATACAAAGCAATTTACACTCAAACAATACAATTAAGAATAATGCTCTCTCACACATAGTCTTAATTTGCCAGTCTTTACAGAACATTTACACAGGGGCAGCTGCTGTTTAGGAGCACAAGAGCATGTGAACCCCCAATATTTGACTTGTAGAAGCCCTTTTCCTCTTTTCATTCGTTATTTGTATTTACCGCGCTCATTGCTTAATGTGTAGTAAGTAGATGGCGATAGCATAAGTATGTGGCAACCTTGTAGGTAGCACACTTCTCTTGTGCTAGCATATCATGTAATGTTTAAAGCCCTGCGCATGCATAGACGACAAATGCTACAGACAGGCATTGGTTGGGTACGCCCAGATCATAGCACAGTTTCGAATGAATGAATGTGTAGTGTTTAACGCCCGCTTTTGCTATATATGACACCGCAGGCGGTACACAGTTTCGATGTTCACGTTAATTCACATTGGCAACGCCGGAGTTCTTGGTCATCTCTGGGAAGTGCTACTATCTGTAGAGTTTATCTGCAACTATCTGCAAAGACAAAGAATGTTTACAACTCCTAGTGCTCTCAGCCTTTGCTTTGTTGCTTTATGTTGCTTTGAATATGGTGTGTTTTTACAGTCCAGTTTCTAAACAGATGTTTTGGTGTAAACACTGTGATAAACTTGGAATTTGTAGATAATCAGCAGATGAGACCATTGTGAGTTTCTCAGTACATCAAGTACAACTAGTGCTTTAGCGCAAAACAATTACTCTTTGTTGTGTGCAGCGACCAATCGCGAGGTTTTTGGAATCTTTGTGACTGTTGAACTTCTCTCAAGAGGCAGCTACAAACTCGGGGGATTCCATTTTAAGAAATAAAATAGATAAAGTGACTTGCGAAGGAAAAATGTAATAAAGCGACTAGGACGTCCGCAGCCCAATTTGACAGTTAAGCGTGTTACAAAAATCAGAAGCGGGACTACAGACGCAAATTTAACAACGTATACACAACCTGTAAATGGCTATGTGGTTGCAACATTAGAAATGCAATGTTTAGCTTTCCGTGCTTTCTGTTTAGCTCTAAAGTGAGTTAAGTTAACCACTGGTGTGACAGCCCTAACAGGACCAAGGCTTACCAACCCGATTGCCAGACTCACGCCCACTTGTACCCGGCAGAGGCGGGCAATCATCCAACCGATACGGAGAGTTGTGGTCAGCATCTCGGCATCCCCCAGCCGGAACGTTGGTTTTCGGGACCAGGGCCGCTTACCTAGCGTAAGCTCCTCACATTCCTCACGATGCTGAGTGGGCACCGGTCCTATACCGAAAATCTGCACCCCATGGGTGCCTTAGCCCACTACGCTACGGTGCAGGACTAGCTTTGAAGTGAGTAACTGGACAAAAGTAGGATGTGCCGACTTGGTACATCTTAGTGGAAAGATAAACACGGGAATTCACACTGATGTAAAAATGCATGTACTCAGTTCACCATGTTTGGTATTGTGAATATTAATGCTCAGCTTACAGACTGTCAGTAAAGCGACATAATAAGCAAGTTGATAGGAACTGATACAGTCTTTCTAGGCTAATACATTGTATAAAATGTTGTGGGACGTTTGAGCTAGCACTCATTAGTAGTAGTAGTGGTAGCAGTAGCGGATAGTGCTAGTGTGCATTTTAAGTGTAGGTCTTTTGAACACCCACTTTTTTATTCCACAAGCCGCCACTGCATTTACATATTCCATAATTGAATAAAATGAATTTTTTACTAAATATGCTTTGAGCTTTTTCTTAAATACATTCAAATTTTCTACATTTTCTATATTAAGGGATAGTCTGTTAAACAATTTAATTCCATTGTGATAAGCACTGGTTTTAGCTAGGTTTGTTCTGAAATATTGTATATGTAAATTTTCTTTCTGCCTTGTAATATGATAATGAATCTCTTTGTTGTTTGGTAGCTGATGCCTTATTTCTCTAATATGTTTGATAAGTTCTAATATGTACAGTACGCGCAAGATAAGATGAGCAATGGATATACGGTGTGGTGCGGGCAGAGGGGAAGAAGCGAGAGCTAATACTCTTTTGTTTCTGCAGTGTGGTCAACCTTGAAAAACACAGTTCAGCAAAATAGCAATAAGATAAGCGAAGATATCATAAGTAATGTTGCATCCTCTGAAATCATCCCTTAGTTTTGCCCACGCCAGCTCAATTGCGTTCACATCACAGTTATATGGAGGTTGAGAGCCATAACATCCACAAATGTTCATACAAATATAAATCATTTTCAAGTAAAAGCTGATGTACATTACCATCACACTCGTAACAAGGATAAACTGACAATTCGAGCGCAGCAATGGTTAATGCATTTTTAGAACTATAACCATGTACATGAGCACTGGGAGCATAGTACATTCACAAACCTGTAATATTCATATTATGATATTTCTTGCAGTAAATTAGTCTATGCAAATACCACATGAAACCATAGAAAAGCTGCTTACTGTGTAAATTGTATGTAATCAATTTGACTTTAGTATATACTGTATTTATACATTTTAACGTGTCTCATAACATGTATATGTTACCCAGGACAAACTAAAATTCTAATTCTAACATTGTTGTAAACTGGTTAGCTAATTAACCTCAAAATTGATCAAACCGAAATATGTCAGACATGATAAAGCTTAGCATATTAGCCACTAGATGTCAGTGTATAGCGCATTTCAAATTTGAAAGTTATCATCTATGTTTATGGAGTTAAACGAAACTTAGCAAATGAGGACTTGGAACCTGATCGTTCTTATCGCGCGCATATAGTACATACTTGCTATAGTCATGATCCTTAATTTTTTAAATAATTCCCTGCATGATGCTCTACTCGACTCAATAGCTATTGTTCTTAAAGCCCACTTTTGCCACCAAAATACTTTTTCTGATTTTGCTTAAGCCCTCCAGAACCTTATATCATACCTTATGTGACTTTCTGTGTGTCTGCTTGTTTTGTAGTGTGGTTTCGTGCTCACAAGGTTAAACTGAGTATGCTGGAAAAGCCCTTTTCGCAACGGAGTGCTGAAGAAAAATCTGAAGTGAAACGAATGGGTAGGCCCACGCCAAACATTTCTATAACTCAAACGATTAAGTCAAAAGCTAGAATATTCAATAGGAAGTTCAACCCTGACATGTACAAGAAGCACAACTGGTTATGTGGATGTGAAGTTAGTAGTAGTAGTAGTAGTTTTATTCATCCGTTAAGTCAATACAATGACATTGGATACGTCAATACAAATATTTAGAACAATACAAATAATATAAGTATAAAATAAAAAAATATAAAAAAATAAGATAAAATAAAAAAAAAAAATAACTCTTTATACTGTTTCCCATGCCTGCTCTTTGGAAGAAATGAAAGACATACAACACATGCACGACCGTGTTAAAAAGCATGATTCCTCTTCGTGTGTAGTGTTTAACGCCCGCTTTTACTACATACGGCATCGCAGGCGGTATTCCTCTTCGTCTAATATAAAAATGCATTAAGTTTAGCAATGTATGGCAATATTAATATTGCTGCACAAATGGACAATACATACAGAAGGAACATACAGCTGCATAACGATAAAGTTACGCAGAATAGATATGTCCTAAATATCATAATAAACTGTATACGGTTTTGCGGCTCATTTGAGCTGGCTTTGAGAGGTCATGATGAATATGGTACATCACAAAACCTTGGTATATTTCAAGGCCTAATAGATTTCAGCGCTGATCTCGATAGTGTCCTGAAGGGCCATATGGAAAAAGCAACTGTTTTTAAGGGCACTTCAAAAACTATACAAAACAAAATTCTTCAGTGTATGTTAGAGGTATGCCAAGAGGAAATAATGAAGGAGATTAAGGATGCAGAATTCCTTACTGTCATAGTAGATGAAACCACTGATGTTTCCTCAGTGTATCAGATGGTTATTATCTACAGATATCTTGTGAATGACAAACCCATAGAACGATTCTGGGGTTTTGTTCGACCTGTTGGTCATGATACAGACTCTCTTGCCACAGTCATTAAATCTGAACTTGATCTGCAACTATCAGGTGCAGACCTATGATGGTGCATCTGTCATCGAGGTAGGAAACACGGTGTTCAGGCAGTTGTGAAAGAGAAGTATTCTTGTGCCTCTTATATACACTGCCATGCACATAAACTTAATTTAATAATGCTGAATGCAGCCTCAGTAAACACCAGTGTGAGGATATTTTTGCATATTTACAAGGAATGTGCACATTTTTGTCAAATTCTCCTCAAACAGCAGCTGTGCTTGATGAAGTTGTGCAGAAACGATTGCCACATTCTGTTCCGACACGATGGAATTTTCATTCACAGACCGTCAATACCATTTTCGAACACAGGGAGAATTTAATTAAATGCATGGAGGTCATTCAGAAGAGAGCTCTATTAAGCAACAACAGCACATTGTTTAGGTTTCTGGGTTTATGGCCACTTTGAATGATGATAATTTTATGTTCTGGCTGTCTTTCTTCCACAAGATCATGCCCCATGTGGACATTCTGTACAATCAGCTGCAGAAACGAGACTGCAATGCAATATTTGCCCTTGCCCAGCTAAACGCATTTGAAATGGAAGTGCAAAAAGTAAGAAATAGCGTGGATATTAAGGAACACAAAGAAACTGCAATTAAGAGGAGAAGAATAGAATATCATGATGTGAAAAGAAGAGAAGCTCTTGAAGTCTGTGACGTTATTCTTAGAGAAGCAAAGGACAGATTTAGCTTCACGGGGCATCTGGTAGCCTCGACTTTATTTCATCAAGAAAATTTCTCTGAATATGATAAGACATTTCCAGGGGATTCCCTTAGAGAAACAATAAGGTTCTATCCTTTTATCATTGGAACAAAAATTCGTACAGAACTGACTGTAATTTACAGTCGAGAAGAATTTCGTGGAATGTCCGGCGCTTTGTGCTTGATGGACTTCATTAAGGAAAACAAGTTATGTGCTACATTCAGCGAATGTGTCAAACTCCTGCGAGTGTTGTTAACTATGCCAATGTCTATCGCTGAAGCAGAACGCTGTTTCTCAACTTTAAAAAGAGTAAAAACTTTCCTTAGGAACACAATGTCACAGGACAGATTGTCAGCATTAGCAATGCTTTCAATTGAGAAGGAGTTTGTTATGAAGATCAGCGACTTCAACGCAAAAGTTATCGATAGATTTGCCAGGTCTAAGGAGAGAAGAGCAAAGTTTCTGTATAAATAGGTGAGTCACTACTACTCTGTATTTTATTTTTCATTTGTGCACCACCAATAATTTAATCCACCAGCCGCCTCTGGCAGAAAGTTCTTTTACAGCTTAACCCGATTCTATGTTGCAAAGAAGGAAGAAAATGTGTAATATTAATATGATTATTAATAAGGCCAGTAGATCGGACAATGCTAATGGTGATACCGGAAACAATACAAACAATACTCTCAAAATGGCTGGTAAAGATTTAGTCGATATAAGTGCTTTTAGTATTGAGCATTTGGTGGCTTCTCTGGGATACATGAATGGAAAAATACTGGGCAAACAAATCAGGATAACAATAACAACTTTGTGGTGCATTTTGGCAAAGCACCACCCTCACATCCAACATTATTACAGGAGGGAAAAAACACCTTTGCTAGGAGAAATGTTCTTGACGCACAACCAGTGGGTGACTGGTAGAGATTGGCAATTCTTGCATCACTCACGCCCGTGCTCGGAAGCAACGGCAGCGCGAGTCACTACATAGGGAGGGGAAGAAGGTAGCAGGTTCATTGCTTATCTAGTTGTTTACTATACAGCGGTCCTAGAGTGACACGAGCCGAGCCAAGCGCGACCGTGACTTGATCTACTATTCAGTTGTCTGTTGCATTGCAGAAGTTGAAAATGGAAAAGGAGTCTGTTGACAGCGTTAAACACAAAGTGAGCAGTGGTGTGTATATTACCAGTAAAAGGTTGGGTACGAGTTCAGCATGGGAGACTTTTAAAGAAATTTACACAGCGGATGGAAAAATTAAACTGAAATTTGCACAGTGCAAAACATGCAATAAAGTGCTTTCTCACAACTCAGGAAGGTCAAGCCTGATGAGACACAAGTGTTTGGTTCCCCGTTTCATTTCTGCTACAGTCAGTGTTAGTAAACAAGACCGGAAGACTATCAGAAGGAGCTGTGTACTCATGTGCGCGAGTGACATTCGTCCTTTCGAAACTGTTGCCGGTTTCGTACTATGACACAGAATCTTGTACAAATCGGGGCTAAATACAGAAACAGACATTGATAAAGTACTACCAGATCCACGCACTGTGTCCTGTAATGTACATGAAATTGCTGATCGAATACAAGACACACTTCCTTGTGTTCTCGAGGCAGCAGGAAAATGTTTGCTAGCATGCACTACGGGTATGTGGTCCGACGATTACAAGAAAATCAGCTATACAACTATCACGGGCCGTTACATTTCGGAAAATTGGAAATTCCAATCTGTAGTTCTTATGACTGCGAAATTCCCTGATCAGAACAAATCAGGTGATAATTTGAGAAAAGAAATCGAGAACAGAATGATGTCGATCGGTTTACCTTTAGAAGACTTGATTAAAATTAAGTTTGTATCAGATCAAGGTGGTAATATCAAGAAAGTCCTAAAAAATTACCAATGGCTTCCTTGTGCAGCCCATATATTAAACACTGTTATTCACTATACCTTCAAAGAAGATTTCCTGAAAGAACATTTACCAAGAGTCTGGTCCTCCATATCGGCATGTAAGGAAACTATAGCTTACATGAAACGCACTGGGCTTGTAAACAAACTTACCAAATCCCTGCAACAAGAGTGCGACATTCGCTGGAATTCCCGCCTCTTAAATTTGACGTCAGTGCATACTCAAGAAGATATTATAAATCAATTACTCCAGCACAATGCTGGACAGAAGTCTTGTAGGGGAACTGATTGACATTTTAGATCCCTTCAAAGAGGGTTCCGAAAAATTGGAAGCCGATGAGCCGACCCTACAATTAGTTCTTCTGTGGAAATCTGAGCTCATTAATCATTGCTCACCACAAATTTCAATCAAATTTTAACATCATTGTTTTTTTAGTTCAGGAAATAAAACAACTGAAAATACGTGCTGCACGATTCATTGAAGAAAAATTTGTGCTACGACCTCTACATTATATGGCAACATTTTTATGGCCTGCATTCAAACACCTAGCAATGGTGAATGAAACAGAGAGGTAGAAAGTTTATGCAGACACCCGAATGAGATGTGCTATGTATCAAGAATCGTATGCACAAGGAATTCCGGCAGCTTCCCCACCTAAGTGTGGAAGATTTTCTAAATGGAGGAAAGGAGGTTCTTCCGTGGACAAGGTAACACTGTATCTTGTGACAGGTGATTCAAACTGTGAAGACATTCTGAAATGGTGGAAAGATCACTCAGAAACATTCCCACTGCTCTTCTCAATCGCCAAGGAAGTGTTGTGTGTACCTGCGACAAGTAGCGCCTGCGAGAGAATTTTCAGTTTAGCAGGACTTGTCATAACGAACAGACGAACAAACATCTCGTCTGAAAATGTCAATGATTTACTGGTCATTAATAATCACATGAGACACGGAGACAGTTGAATCTTGTAATTAAACGTATGTCTTTTCAATGTTAGTTCTTAGAATGTTGGTTTTCTCCTATATAACTGTGCCAGTTTTGTTCTTGTACATAAAGTTCTGCTATGTACAATGTAATGTTTCAAAGATTCCCAAGGTTTAAATTTTTGTTGTATGATACGTAATTTTTACAAAGTGTTAATGTGATTATTTCCACTCTTTTCATGTACTCTTTCTAGGCTTACGTGTGATAGGTTTAAGAGTTTTGTTTACTAAGAGACTTAATAATAATATTATTATTATTATTATTATTATTATTATTATTATTATTATTATTATTATTATTATTATTATTATTATTATTATTATTATTATTATTATTATTATTATTATTATTATTATTATTATTATTATTATTATTATTATTATTATTATTATGAGTGAGTGAGTGTGTGGGGTTTTAGGGCCCGTCGACAGCAAGGTCATTTGGGCCCTTATTATTATTATTATTATTATTATTATTATTATTATTATTATTATTATTATTATTATTATTATTATTATTATTATTATTATTATTATTATTATTATTATTATTATTATTATTATTATTATTATTATTATTATTATTATTATTATTATTATTATTATTATTATTATTATTATTATTATTATTATTATTATTATTATTATTATTATTATTATTATTAATATTATTATTATTATTATTATTATTATTATTATTATTATTATTATTATTATTATTACTATTACTATTACTATTATTATTATTATTATTATTATTATTATTATTATTATTATTATTATTATTATTATTATTATTATTATTATTATTATTATTATTATTATTATTATTATTGATGACTAAGGTAAAGACATTACACAATATACGTACCTACCGTATATATACAAATATAAAAATTTGTAACTTAAAAATCTTCACCTATCTTTTAAGAAATGGTGACCGTACTTCTTACAAATTGAATAGGATCGCGATTTCATGAATTATCCTAGAATTATAACAATAATCCTGTAATAATAATTCTATTCAATTTGTAAGAAATACAGTCATCATTTCTTAAAAGATAAGTGAAGTTTTTTAACTTACAAATTATTATATTTGTATATATTTGTTTGCTTCACGGTTAATAGCTTCTTATTTTATGTACCTACTGTATGATACTCAAACTCCTCTATGAACCTACTGATTCTTTAACCGCTTCACTGATGGCCATTTAAACACTTCAGGGAGCGGAAACGGATACCCAATAAACAGAACAGGACATTTAAATTGTTAAATGCTGTAAAAATGCATCATAAATACAATTCCATATCTTCCGTATTTATTAAGCTATTTAAACGAAACAAAAACTAGTTTAAAACCCATTAAAGGAAGTATACATCTACAGTAACAATAAAGTAGAGACTACATTAATAAATCGTTGAAATTTCACTACTTTGTTCCACTGTAGCAAAAGCCATTCTTTGCACCGAGCGCGCCTAATATTTGAGTCATTTTGTATTGTGTATATACAAACGAATGTATGTATAGCTATGCAAGCGACTTCTCTGGTTCAAGGTTTTAGATTTTAGTTTATTTGTGCTACACCAAGCGATAATCATACGAGTGTATGTTGCGTTACACTCACACACTGGAAAGAAAACACTCTGTCAGCATCTGTTATTACAGTGTTTCTCAACCAAGGTTTCTGGTAGCCTTATGCAGCTGTTTTCGCTAAGTATTTTAGTTCTCTGTGTATTCAGAGTGATTTCTTATAGCTATCAAGAGCTAATTGAATGGCACATTTGAAATTGTTAAATTTCAATGTTAACCATGGCTTATCCCGGTAATGTAGTAAAAAATTAGCTTGTGTATGATGTATACAGGCTTCTGATATTATTGCAGAAAATCTGGAAGATTTGTTGTGCGATAATGAAGGAGATGTTTAGGATATATGTAGGTAGCAGTGACGTGTACTGTTCTACAGATGGCAAGTTAGCTACTCCATTGTTTGGGGAAATGACAGGTCAAATATGGGTGATGTGGATCAGCTATTACTAGCTATCCCTCTTTACGAAAAACAGTTAAATAGTAAAAAAAAAGTATTTTTATACCACTGGATGTAACCATGCACAATTGTTTAGTAATTTTCAGAGCTGTAAATTCATGCAAGACATTCATCTACCTGTACTTGCGCTTATAAATGGCTTGTAACCTAATTGAGTATTATAATACTCAGAAGCCTCTTTATAGTGGGGGGTAAGAAATTCACCACGACATCACCCCTCATACTTGAGAGAAAACACTTCCCTAAAAGGATACCACCCACAACCAAAAAAGTCGCAACCATTTCGAAAATGTCTAGTGTGTTGCAAAAAAAGAAGTTTGCAAGGAAACCAATATTATTTGGTGTGAATCTGCAGATGTGCCCTTTGGTGTTTATCCAGGTTTGGAGGTGTACAGTTCAAAGAGAAACCTCTAAGGGCACGTTTACATCCCTTATAGAGCTAATTTAAATTTATTGTAAAATAGGAAGATTAAAATAATTGGCGTTAAATGAGCATTACATACATGTATGCGCAGGACATCTATACACGTCCATATCGGTTTGGGGCATTTTAAGTTGGACATCATATGACGTTGAAAGGGTTAATGGCAAAAAAATTAAAAAATAAAGAATAAAAAAAGATCAAGAAAAGAGAAGCCGGAACATCCCTGGGTGCGGGTAAACCCGAGTCACTCACTCACTGCTATTAGTGACCCGGTCTTCTCAAGACCGAGTGGGCGGGCCGTGAATTATGACATCATCTGGTTACGGAACATCTCATGCTCATCACTGCGAGTGAGTCGAGCAGTCTTGACGTGCTAAATGCCGGCCTCTGGTGACTGGGCACTCGAGTTGAAACTTGTGCTGCTGTGGAAGCAACAATTCAATATGGCATGTGACCACATGTGACCTGCAGCAAACTCAAAAAATTAATTGAAAAAGCATTTGTAGTCAGTTTTTCACACTCTGTCACATGTGAGAAACTGACTACAAATAGTTTTTTTCAATTAATTTGTACATCATTGTTACTAAATATAACAAAAGAAATTAATTCATTATTCCATATCCAGCAACTAATCTTACTAAGACCTAGTTCTTATCACTAGATAGCTATTTACAAGATAAAACCACCTCCAGTCTGCAAAACTTTGAATACCATCATAAATATCAACACAAAGAAGAAAGCAAGGAATAACAATAAGAGCAAATAGAAGCTGTTTCCCATAAAGCAACAGAAGCACTTGGAAATCCTATGTGTTATAAAACAATTTTATATTTTTGTAACATTATTGCACTTATAAATAAATCTAAAGCAAATAATGTCACAGAAATATAACACAGTAAAATTGTCACAATATGAAATAAGTTAAAGCTACAATAAATAAGACACGATTTGGATTTGTTATATATAATGCATATCACTTGGGCAGTCATATACATTATATAATAGTGCAACAAATAGCAAAAGCAATGACATTAATATCTGAAGATTTTACAGTTAAGCTAACGAACATTTTCAAAAATACTCTGGTCAAAGTCTTTATTATGGTTTAACAATGCATGAACTAAATTTTCACCCAGAAATCTGTAATCGTTAATGAGGAATATTTTGAAATATTGCAAAATTAGAAAATAAACTTTTAGTAAATAAATAAACCTTCAATAATGGTTTAATATAGATTTGAAAAGGATAGGTTAAAAATTGATCATTTTTATATTCTTATTGATGGATTATCTTGATTAGATTGGCCTCAAGTACAGCTGGAAAGTAATGTATGTGCAGTACTGATGATGATGTATTTATTGGTTCATTGATTCAGAGATTGAAGCATTTATAAAGTAATTCAACATGTAGCTGCATAGTAGACAAGTCTTTAAAAACAATAGCAAAAAGCTTTCTAACAGATACAGAAATGAAGTGTAGTTTACAGTCTTTTCTTTGTCTAATGTAAGAGGTAGACTGTTTATAGCTGTAAATTACAACCGTACACTTGCGCACATGTTATTTTATCTATGGCAATAGTTATACTTATGGTACAATAAAGGAGTTTTATTATTTTACTGATAAAATCATGAATATTCGGTAATGTGTATCATCAGTCGCAAAGGTTGGGAACTATAATGTTTTTCAAATGGGAAGAATTCTGGTATGCAGCGAGTGAGATGTGCTTGCATGTTCAGCATTACCAGCTTATTATCCCTACTCTTTTCATCCTCCTCTTGCACACTATCATAGAGTGTGCAAGTCTCCTTGGTGCTAGACATAAAGAACCCAAACTGAATTTTCCAAACTTTTATAATAACTTTATAATAAATTTTATAATAATTAATGACTTGAAGCTTTCCCGGCGTTGATTATTGATGATAGTTTCTCGGGCTAACAGCCAGGTCAGATTAGGGTAACTACCCAAGCTTTCAGTGACTAACTCTTTTATAATAATGCAGTTAAAAATTAGTATTTAGTATTTTTTTTTAATATTTTAGTATTTATTTCTCATCTTTCTTCTACATACAATTTCATTACTACATTGACATTTGTAACATTTCTTTCACACAATAACAAAATGACTTTAATACAAATAAAATATTTAGTGATTATTTTATTTGTATTATATTTATTATTCCACTGTAAATAGCTTCATTTTCTGTGTAACAGAATGACTTATTCATATCTAACATACCCTTCCTACCTGTTTGCGCCGGTCTCGGTCTCAATACACACCCTGGTTTTCCGTGTATTGATGACCCTCCTCTCCCTTGTATCCCTCGTTCTAGTTTTCCAGCCCTTAATTGTTAGTTACTCTTCATCAATCTTAACCATTTCTCTCTAACTTTCCCCAGATATTCACCTATATTTCTTACATTCTTTTCTCCTTTTACCAATAACATTTTCTGTATTATTAATACCTCCCCCCCATCCCTAAAACTATCCCACTTTTGTTGCCAAATTTGTTCTCTCCATTTCTTTGTTGTTGTGATAAAGTATACTGTGCCAATCTGTATCCTCCTCTCCACACTTTGGGCATTTCCTGTATCCTTTTCATATCTAATACCTTTCAAATTTCTAACTCCTGTCCTTGCCCAGGCCCTTAATTTTTGTGCCCAAGACTCTCCCCATTTGCTTCTCATCTGCAAAAGAAAACATTCCTTGATAATATTGCTTTCCTCCCAATTGGCAACTCTGTACAGATATTTCAATACCCTTGGGACAATTTTAACCCTTGTTGAATGTCTTCCCAACACTAATTGTGCTGCCCCATTGGGTGAAGCTACCGGTAAGCCCAAAATATATTTAGGTACAGAAGGATCTCTTAATACCATCCACCTCTTCCCATGCTTCATCCACTCCCCATATCTCTGTCCCATGCAACATCTTATTTTCTACTATGGCAGTATAGATCCTTTCCAGCCATTTGACATTAATGTCAGGTAATTTCCTTAAGCATGCTCTTTACAATCCTCATGGTCATTTTACCTTTTGTTAGAGCCAATTTTTTCTGTTCAGTCCATTTACCATCACAGCTCAATCTTATCCCCAGATAATCAAACCTCTTTATGACCTCTATTTCTCTTCCATTTATCTCCCATTTCTCCTCTTTACGCAATCTGTAACCTTTCTTAAAAACCATGATCTTTGTTTTCTTTTCGTTAACTCTCAACCCTCATTTTTGGCAATAACCACTTATTGCTTCAATTACCCTTCTCAGCCCTCCAACAGATATGGAACCAACTAAGTCATCAGAAAATAACAACCCTGGGATTTCTTTGTTATGAATAACTGGTGAGTGAACCCTATTTTTAGCAATCTCCTCTAGAATATCATCTATAAAAAGGTTAAATAGCACCGGACTGAGTTAACATTTCTGTCTTACACCCACCTTGCTCTCTATACAAACAGTTACTTTGTTTCCCTGCAGCTTGATGCAGGACTCATTACCGTGATATATTTTGCACAGTATTTCAATAAATTTACAACTTACCCCTTTGTTATTTAATTTTATCCACAATGCCTCTATTAATTGTATAGAATGCTTTCTCTAAATCAATAAATACCATATAAACCCTCCCCCTTTTATTGCTTAAATATTTTAAAAATTAGTTAAAAATGCAGTTAAAATTTAAACAAGTATATTAATTATCATATTATGTATATGTTTTAAATGCTTTAATTATAGCTCATGGGTGGTTTTTGTAATCCAATGGAACTGCCAATGGCTCATCTGCATAACTGTCCATATCACTTATGTCAAAGGACAGTTTGTTATTGTCAGCGTCTTCATTGTCTAAGTCTTGCACATTTATCCTCTTGCACACTATCCTAGAGTGTGCAAGTCTCCTTGGTGCTAGACATAAAGAACCCAAACTGAATTTTCCAAACTTTTATAATAATGCAGTTAAAAATTAATTAAAAATGCAGTTAAAATTTAAAAAAGTATATTAGCATATTATGTATATGTTTAAAATGCTTTAATTATAGCTTATGGGTGGTTTTTCTAATCCAATGGAACTGCCAGTGGCTCATCTGCATAGCTATCCATATCATTTATGTCAAGAGACAGTTTGTCATTGTCAGCGTCTTCATTGTCTAAGTCTTACACATTTATGATGATAAGCTCCAAAATTTCTTTCCAAAGTTTTTCTTAAAGTCTCACGCAATTTTCCCAGTTTTGTTGTGTTATATTGTCAATTTCTTAGTGAATAAGTTGTTTAATGTCAGTTTAAAGTGTTATTTCTGTTTGCAATCCCCCATTTTATTTGAGCCCACATTAACTCAATTGCCTTGTATTGGTAATGGTAAGGGGGTAGGGATTGCCTATTGTCCCATTTCAATTTCAAATTGATCCAGCTGATACACTTTTTCCTGGAATTTAAATGGAAGAATAAGTGAATATTTCTGATTTGAACTCTGTAGGATCAATAAACATTGTCCCCGATTACAAAACAATCATAAACATATCATGTTCTCATGTTCTGCTCACGTTCTGCATATTTGGCATTTTGCAAGCTAACAAGAAGTGAAATAACTAAAATATTTGATACCATAACCAGGATTTAAACCACGGATCTCCTGGTCTTTGTTCGGTTTCTCTTAACCATTCAGCTACCACGGCAACATGCCAGCATGACAATAAATTCTTCAACAGTTAACCACTAGGACATCTCATATACACTGAGATATATACCTTTTTGTGTCAACTTACTATGCTGTAAGTACTTAAGTCCCAGGCTTCGTAGTTTAACCACTATTGTTAATTGATGGAAGTTAATGTTTTTCCACTCTAGCCATGTTATGGCAAGGTTTGGATAGGTGGAATCAGACTGAAAAATTCAATGCCGTTCAGTAGTGAAATTTCTCTGTCTTCCACACTGCCCTTTCAACACATCTTGTACCAAAATTAGGCAAGTGAGTCAACCTTGTATATACTTTTCTCCACTTACAAGTTTTTTATGAAGACTAGTTTCTGGGGACTTCTCCCCTATCGTCAGTTCTGTGGTTGACTTTTTATTCTATACATCTTGTACCACTTTGCCTACTTCAGACTTTTCTTTGACTCTTGTGATAGTTAACCTTGTTGGTGGGAGGTATACCATATTGAATCCTTAAAACTTCATTGAACCTCAACAACATTCCACACTTTTCCATAACCTTTCTGTATATACTTACACTGTTTGAATATTAAATGCACAGTATATTTGTTTATAAACAAAAGAATGTGTTTCTAGGTTTTCCAGTCCTTTTGAACCATAGACAACAAATACTGTAATAGTTATGATTAAAAGCATTATTAAAAGTGAAGCTAATTTCATATTGAGTCACTTTATTAAAATAATGCAAGTGTATCGAGATTTAACTGTATTATAACACCACAGTGAAGCGATATAATTATTAATTTATAGATGAGTTGTATTGATTTGCGAAACACCCCCCAGGGGCCTACTTCGGTAGGTACGGGTTTGGCGAACCCGGGGTCCCGAGCCAACAGTCTCCCTCGTGTGGGCTCCTCTTCGTGGTTGAGGGAGACGGTCAACAGGCCCACCCACGTGTAGGCCGTGCATGGAGACCCGTGTCGGTGGAAAGGTTAGTCCTGGTGGTGGAGGGATGCGTATCTGAGCTCGTAACAGTGTTTTTCTGAATTCGGGGAGGGTACGCATTACTAATACACTACTTTGGCTTCTGCTTCGCCTAAATGGGAGGTTAGGGACTAACCCACCCCTAATCAATCGGCCAGGATTAGGTATTGTACCGAACTCCAGGGTGAGTGGGACGGCGAACTCGCTATATCCCCTGTGTAGCCCTGTCATCCCAGTGGGATGACCCCTTGTTGGGCTCTGTGGTGGGTGGGGAGCACTGGGGGATGAAACCTAGCCCATCTTTTATGGCCAAATTTACTACTAATAATAATAAACCCTTTAACACACGTGGAAAGGAAGTAGTCAAGTCTTATGGTCCTCGCTACTTAGTTGTAACCAGAAAGGAGGAAGGCAAGAACTTTTTGACAGTGAACCCTTTTATTATACAGAAGGAATTGGACAAAATTGCTGGTCCAGTCAAGTCCTGTACTCGCTCCAGAAAAGGCACGCTCCTTGTGGAAGCACACTCTGTTTCCCAGGCAGCAACGATACAAAAAGCTACGTTATTGGGCAGCTACCCCGTTACAGTTGCAGTGCACAAGACACTGAACTCCTCCCGCGGGGTTATCACCACTCGTGCGTTGGACAGGATGGCGAATGAGGAAATACTGGAGAACCTACAAGACCAGGGCGTCACTGTAGTATACCGAGTGCAACGTAGAGAGCGAGGGGAATTGGTGCCTACCCGTACCCTGTTCCTGACCTTTGATCGGGTAGATCTCCCGCAAAGGCTTAGGGCAGGGTATGAGTCCATAGAGGTTAGGCCATATATACCAAACCCACTCAGGTGCTTTAAATGTCAACGCTTCAGTCATACGAGTGATTTTTGTAGTGGTGTGCCAACATGCGTGCAGTGTGGTCTGTCTAAGTTAATTGATGGAAATTAATCATTTCTTCATATGAATAATGATTTATTGTCATTAAGCTTATTACAGCAATAGACAAAGTCATAAATAGAGTACAAATTAATACAGTTATAATACAGTGAAGATAAAAAAAAATCAATAAAATACTTACATTAGATATATAAATATAGAGACTTAAAATAAAATGAGGAAATAAGAATACTTCATGACATAAGCCAAAGTTTAACTACACCTGTTAAAGTATTCCTGTATTGAATAATAAGGTTTGGAAACTAACCATTCATATAATTTGCATTTAAATGTATTACCTGATAATTTAGTTAATTCTAAAGGTAATTGATTATATAGTTTAATGCCCAATACTTCAAAGCTGTTAGAGGTTTTAGTTAATCTATGATATGGTATATTGAGTTTATAATTAAACCTAGTATTATAATTATGAATATCCTGCCTGAATAGCTGGTCGGTTAAGTTACTTTTTACATAGATGAGAGTATTATAAATATATACATTTATCACAGTCATAATTCTTAATTTTATAAATAGAGGTTTACAATGTGCAAATTTATCTGAATTTGAGATGGTACGAATTATTTTTTTTTTTTTTTTGTAATATTAGGATAGTAGAAATATGACTGCTGCTTCCCCAGAGTAAAATGCCATATGAGATTATACTGTGGAAGAATGCAAAATAGGCTGTACTTAAATATGAATCAGGTTCATGACTTTTCAAATTTCTGATTAAATATATAACTCTGGACAGCTTCGCTGTAATATAGTTGATATGGGGTTGCCATGTCAGCCTATTGTCCACAACCACACCTAAAAATTTTACATTCCTTGAACAATTTTCATAAGAAGTCTCACGCAAACTA
The DNA here is from genome assembly GCA_030765055.1 of Mantis religiosa. Classification (NCBI taxonomy): domain Eukaryota; kingdom Metazoa; phylum Arthropoda; class Insecta; order Mantodea; family Mantidae; genus Mantis; species Mantis religiosa. The sequence goes on along the minus strand of CM060951.1, from coordinate 62,211,204 downwards.
AATGTAAGTTATTAAATTTTAGATGAGTCGTATTTCTTACACATCTGCTTCACTTTCGTACCTATTTTGAGGACATGTTTCGCAAATCAAAATAGGTACGAAAGTGAAGCAGATGTGTAAGAAATACGACTCATCTAAAATTTAATAATTTTTCGCTTCACTGTGGTGTTCCAATACAGTTAAATCTCGATAAATGTAAGTTGTTCAGTTTTGTTCTCATTTAGCAGGAAACCATTGGCTCTAAACCAAGTATTTGCATACCTTAGAGTATCTTCTGTTAGCAAGTTAAGGCTTTGATAATCGGTACTGGTATTCAAAAACGTGGTATCATCAGCATACAGTACAGTATGGGACTTTAAGAAAGAAGGTAAATCGTTAACCATTACTAAAAATAATAGTGGCCCAAGTATTGAGCCCTGTGGAACACCACATTTTAGCTCCACCATATTATATTTCTCACCTCCTATACATACAACTTGCTTACGATTTGATAAGTATGATTCAAACAGTTTTATTGCAATGCCATTAACACCATAAAAATTTAATTTGGATAATAAATCAGCATGTTTTACACAATCAAAAGCTTTGCTCAGATCACAAAAGGTGACCTGGGCAAGGCTTTTGGTTTCAAAAGCAGTTAATACTTTTTTAACAAGAGAGACAATGGCATCAGTTGTTGACCTACCTCTTCTAAATCCAAATTGTACATCACTAATTATTCCATTTTCATCAAAATAACTGCATAGCTGCTTGAACATGATCTTTTCTAGCACTTTGGAAAATACTGGAATTAGAGATATTGGACGATAACTAGAAGGACAATTTTTATCCCCTTTTTTATAAATTGGAACCACTCTAGAAAGCTTCATTGAATCAGGAAAAATTCCATCAATGAGGCATTTGTTTAGACAAAATGTGAGGGTATATAAAATATATTTGATTACCTTTTTAAGGAGACTACTAGATAAATCATAAATGTCCACACTATCTGATGTCCTAAGGTGATTAACAATGTATAATACATGCTCAGGGGTGACTTCATGAAAAACAAATCTACTCTGACAGTACCTAATATTACAGTGTTCAAGAATTTGTGCCATTGATTCCTTTGGCTTTACAATGTTTTGGCTAATTACATCAACTGAGTTTATAAAGAAATCATTTAGGTCATTAGGGGTTAACTCAATGGTGTTTCTATTATTAGTTTTAGCAACTGAATTAATCACCTTCCAAGCCGTCTTGCATTTGTTAGAGGCAGATTCAATACTGTTCATATTATGCAGTTTTTTAGCTTCATTTATCATTTGTTTATATTCTTTCCTAATTTCAGTATACAAAAGTTTGGCCCTAGCTGATTTTTCACTTCTGTATAAATCCAAATACATCAAGACTTTATGTTTCATATTTGCTAATTGTGGAGAATACCATACATTATTATGCTTTGCACGGGCATAGTTTCTTTTAGCCAATGTATTGATAGTGTAAGCCCGTTGGGGAACACAATTATCAAATGTATTTTTGAATATAGTAAAGAATCTTTCAAAAAGTTCATTTGCAGTTAATGAATTTTTCACGTGAGAATAGTACAGTAGATCATTCCACTTTATGTTCGATAGCATGTTTACAAAGTATTGTGACTTTGTGGGTTCGTGAAATAATAAAACGAGGTTATGAAACACAAAAACTACACTTTATTCTCCTCGAAATACACTGTTCAACATTACAAAAATTGCTAGAACCTGAAAAACTGTTTATTTTACAAAAACTACATTCAACTGTCCGTCGCTACCGGTCATCATTTTTCATCGGCTTCGCAAGTCTACCGCCAGGGTGACACTGCTCCCTCCTCAAGGCTGGTTGTCCCGAACAGCGCCTTCGTAGCGGTCCAGGCGATCCAGGTGTACCACCAACATCCTTCCTCGGGGCACCTTCTGGATGCGGTAGACCACGTCGTTAATCCTCTTCACCACACGGTACGGTCCTTGCCATGACTGCTGAAGCTTCGGGCAGCTTCCCTTGGTCCGGGGCGGTACAACCAGACCAGGTCACCTTGCTGGAACCCTTGGCTGTTGGCTTGCCTGTCGTATTGGGTTTTCATGCGGTCGCTCGCCTTCTGGATGTTCTGGCGAGCCATCTCGTGCATGTCGTGGAGGTGGTCCACCAGGTTCTCCACATCCCTCAAGAGTGGCCCCAAGTCTGCATCCGCCAGCTGCTCCCTCCTCAGGCCTGCGCTATCCCAGCCATCCGCAGGCACTGCCGTGACTACTCGAACTGCTGTGGCACGCTCCTTCCCCTCCACTCTTGTGCATTGGCCGCACTCTTCTGGACAAGGTCTTCGGGACATATCGTCCACGTTACTGTGACTCTTCCCTCTGCGATGTTCCGAGGTGAAGTCGTACTCCTGCTGCCTCTGAACCCAACGTGCTGACTGGCCTTCCAGTCGCGCCGTCACCATCACCTCGCTCCTCGCGGGGACAACCACGTCTTCGCTCAAGACGACCCTGCAAATTCTAAGGCGCTCTTCGGGTTGACGGAGTATGACCTCTTCTCCGTTGAGCCTCAGGACCTTCCTGCCGACGTCGACCGTCGCCTCGTGGCTCCTGAGGCATCCAGTCCCAGAATCACCTCCTCAGCCACCTTCGCGACGAACACCCACAGACGCACGGCACTCCGTCCCAAGGTCAGCTCCAGCAGGGCCTCCTTCTGCACAGTCATGGTGTCGCCCGATGCCGTCACAAGCTGGTATGGTCGGCTCGGTTTCCTCGTCGGCAAACCCTTCGCCACGTCAGGTCTGATGATGGTCACGGCCGCCCCGGTGTCCACCAGCACGCGGCACGGCTTTCCTCTTACCCAACCGTCCGCGATGAGGTTGACATGCATCCGCCGGCTGACGGCGCGGATTGTCACTCTAGGGGATGGTGGTAATGGCGCCAACGTGCCCCTCTCTACGCCGGGCCTTACTCGTTCTTCCCGCTGCCCTTCCTGGTGTGGACAGTCTCTCTGCAGGTGCCCGGGCTGTCCACACCCCCAACACAGGCCACTAGGCGTTCGCCGGCGTCCCTCAGCTGGCCTTCTGTCTCCGGCGTAGCGGACACTCCTCGTTCTCGACGTCGGGATAGATGCTACCTTGGCCGCCTCCATCCTTAATGCCGCTGTCAGCGCCTCGTGGATGGTTTTATAATCGCCGAGCATTAGGCGCTGACGAATTTCCGTGTCCCGTACCCCGTCGAAAAAGTTGTAGGCGGCTTCCCGGGATACGAACTCCAGTGGCAGGTCAACCAAGGCCTTGCTAGCTAGCTGCTCAATCGCTATGGCTAACTCCTGCAGCGTCTCCCCCGGCTGCTGCGACCTTGCCTTTAGTTGGCTGCGGTACGCTGCGGCTAAGCGGTGGTTCCCGAAACGATTCTCCAGGGCCTCCCAGATGTCCTTGGGCGCCGCCGTTGTCTGCACCGCGTTTAGGATTTCCGCGGCCCGTCCCTGGAGGCTGGCTATTAACTGTGTGGCCTCCTCCTCCGGTGACCATCTGTTGTGCTTGGCCACTGTGTCGAACTGGCGGCGGAAGACCTCGAATGTTGACGCGCCGTCATATTTCGGAGGTTTGACGCGCGCCGATGTTGTGTCGCGTCCCGGTGCGTCAGCCTTCAAATCCTTCAGTCTCCTGCCGACGACGTCCTCCACCATGGCGTTCAGGGACTTGACGCTGCTGTCGGCCTTTCCCTCCAGGTTGTTTACGCGGTTCGCGAGGTCTTCGACGTCTTCAACCATGGCGTTCAGGGACTTGGCGTTATTGTCGGCCTTTTCCTCTAGGTCATTGAAGCGGTTCGCCAGGTCCTCGACGCGCTCGTCCACTTGGCCCATCCGCTTGCCCAGCTCCGTCACGTCATCCCTCACGCCGGCCAACTGTTCCTCAAATTTGGCGGCGAGGACCTCGTTCGCCTCCTTCATTTCCGTGGCCAGACTGTCGTTCGCTGCCTTCATGTCTGTGGTCAATTCGGTCTTTATTTCTTTCAACTCTGCGGCCAGGTTGTTATTTGCCGCTTCTGTTTTTGTTGTTAACTCGTTCATCTTCGCGGCCAAGTTGTTATTTGCCGCTTCCGACTTCGCTGTTAATTCGTTCATCTTCTGCAAAAGCATTTCCAATGCCGATTCCATGGCCATAATGTTCGGTGATGTAGTTATCCCGCTTCCTGACACCAGTTGTGACTTTGTGGGTTCGTGAAATAATAAAACGAGGTTACGAAACACAAAAACTACACTTTATTCTCCTCGAAATACACTGTTCAACATTACAAAAATTGCTAGAACCTGAAAAACTGTTTATTTTACAAAAACTACATTCAACTGTCCGTCGCTACCGGTCATCATTTTTCATCGGCTTCGCAAGTCTACCGCCAGGGTGACAGTATGATATTTTCTCAGTGGTTACTGGCCTAGAAATTACAGTGATTGGCCTCTTTGGCAAATAAAATTTTGATTTTAAATTATTTATATTTAATCAAACTGCATCATGATCAGAGAATGGGAAATCTGTAGTATCACAGTTTAGAAAAGTCTCGTTAATGTTTGTGAAAATATTATCTAAACATGCTGTTGCTCTTGTAGGTTTTTGATTAGTACATTTAAAATTAAATTGTCTAAGTATATTTAAAAATTCAATAACAGATTGCTTGTCTTCAGTAACATCAAAATGGGAATTTAGATCCCCACCTATAATTATATTAAAGTGTTTCCATGTAGGACCTGTATATTGAGTCAATAGGTCCTCAAACTTTTCTAAAAAAATAGCAGGATTTCCCATTGGTGACCTGTATAAGACAATTATTAGCACTTTAATTTCCTGTGAAATTATCCCTGTGGCTTCAAAGTCAATTTCTTGACAAAAAGACCCCAAATCTAGCCTTTTACAGTAGCTTGCAAGGTTTTCTTTTATATAAATTGCAACCCCCCATGAATATGCTTTTCTCTACAATAATTATTAGCTAGATGGTAATCTTCTAATACCTTAAATGAAACTTCATTGTTTTGACACCAATGTTCACATAGACAGATAACATCATACATGTTTTCCTTAGCAAATTCATTAATAATTAACTCTTTTTTACCCATACCCTGAACATTGATATAACCAATTTTGAATCCATCAGCATTACATATTTTGCCCTCAATTAATTTTACCTTACTCATTTGTATATTTCCCTCAAACACTGTGTGCATGCTTAACCTAAAAAACTAGCTTTAGTTAAAGTTTCAGCAGAGTCATCTGGTTGTGTGTTTGTCACTACTTTTCCTTCTGTTTGGTCCACACTTCCATCCTTTCTTCCATATGGTAACGGAATAACTTGAATACTGGCTTTCCCCTTCATAGCGTTCACTATTCTGTTGACTAGTTCCTCCTTTCCTTTCCAGTTCAAATGCAAGCCATGGAGTGTATGTAAATCACGGTCAAAGTCACTGATATCCACTAGATTCACATGTTTGAAAGTACCCACAATCTTCCTAATGGATTCATTACACTGGTTCACTGCTTTGTTTACACACAAATTTTCCTCTAAGTCTAATCTCTTTGGAATATTTACCACTATAACATTGGTATGGTTGAGATTCTGTACACACTTTAATAAGGTTTTCTTCACCTTCACTACATTATTACAAGCAATATCGTTAGCTCCTCCTATAATGATTACGTGGTCCTTTGAGGTTAGGTTTTCACACATTGTATCATAGTTTTTCATTACTTCCTTTATTGGAGCACCAGATCTCACAAAACCCTCAACCAAGAACTCTGGGTGAGTTGCTGTTAGAGTACTGCTGATTTGTTCCCCATGACTATCAGCAAGGATTAACACCTTGTGTTTGTTTAATTTGGCTTTAAAATTCGTGCTTTCACTTATCACTTTCTTCCCGTTCTCTGCCACTGATCTTTCCTGATTGATTGGAGATATATTTGCAAATTTGTTTCTAATTTCAATTTTATTCCTTTTCCAATGTGGCCTTTTGCATATCGTTTAGGTTGCTGCCAACCACGGTCCGCATCACACTTCCCGTCTTGCAATCCTGTTAATTCAATATTCCTCTCGTTACAATTATGAAGGGCTTCAAATCTATTTGATATCTGTACCCCACACTGTGTTTCCTGAAACTTATTCTTATTTGGTTCAGAATGTCTTCGCACATGTCTGCCGTTTGTTTGTACAGACTTGAGTCCACGCAACGTTTGAATGTTGGATAACTCCGTTTTTTTCTTAAGCTGAGTTATTGCTTGATCTAGTTCTACGCTGAGTTGAGCCATCTGTATCTTTAGAGTATCGTTTTCTTTCTTCATTGCTCTTATTTCCTCTTGAGCGCGTTTCAAGTCTTTATTTTGAATGTCCACTATTGTGTGGAGTGACGCTATAAGCACGAGGATGCCTGCACATCCCCGGCAAAAAGTGTCAACTGTGCTGGTGAACATCCATCCAGCCACAGGGAGTGCCCACGTTTCTTAGAGGAAAAGGAGATACAGGCGATCCGAGTAAGGGAGAAGTTATCCTTCTCGGATGCCCGTAAACTCCTACATACTCGTCAACCCTCGGTCCCAAGATCTGCTACTTACAGCTCCTTAGCTGCTAAGGTGGCACCGAGGAAAGAAATCACAATTCAGACCAGCGATTGTGAGGCTACTATAACCGATAAGGTCCTTACCGCCACACCTGCACAAAAGCCTACCAAGACATCCAAGCCGGCTCCTCTCTCACCTCAATCGCCGAGGGAGAAGTCCGCACCGTCCTCACCTAATCTGTCAACCTCATCGACCGTCAAGCCCGTTATAGTGTACGATGCACCGCTCAAAAAGTTTAAGACCACTTACACAAAATCAGACTTCCTCAAGGTTACTAACAAAGGCACCGCCAAGAAAAAAAGTTCTAGGGCATCTAGAAGTTCATCTTCTGAGGGGTCTTCTGGTGAAGACACGGATCGACAACTATCATCATCGTCGATCTCTGTGTCCAACCGGTTTGAGGTCCTCGAACCTAAGTTTTCTATAGGAAAAGGGGCCTTATCCGTGGAAGAAATGGACCAGGAAGACATGGACCACACTGCTAGAATGGCAATGAAAAAGCGCCAGGACAAACCCGACGAAAAGGAAACAGGTGTTAGCCCTACACCGAAGAAAAAGGGTAAGCTGATTCGGCCACCGTTAAAGTCGTCTTAATGTAGACCAATTTTTACAACCTATCTCCATAGTTCCAATGGCTATCCTCCAATGGAACATGCGGGGTTTAAGAACACATCGACCAGAACTGGAACTTTTGCTCAGTAAGCATAACCCCTTAGTGGTATGCTTACAAGAGACTAAGCTACGACCGCAAGACAAGTTTAAAATTCGACGCTACACACCACTGCGGTGTGATATTGACACAGAAGAGGGCATTCCTGCTCACGGGGGCACTATGATGCTCCTCAGGGATGACATATTTGTAGACCCGGTACAGCTGCAATCTGATATACAATCTGTAGCTCTAAGGATTAAGCTGCCAACAATCGAATTTTGCATTTGCAATGTATATCTCCCGCCATCAGATGACCTCTCGTTAATTGACCTTGAAGATCTGGTTTCCCAACTTTCAACACCATTTCTAATAGTTGGGAGACTTTAATGCCCATCACCCACTATGGGATTCAACTCAGGCATGTTCGAGAGGCCACCTCTTTGCAAAATTCTTGGAGAGCAATAACTTGGTTCTCCTGAATTCCGGAGAGCCAACGTTCCTTTCAGATGCCTATAACACCTATTCACACATCGATTTAGCAGTATGTTCATCCCAGTTAGCAGTTTCATTACAGTGGAATGTCATCTCTGATTTACACTCCAGCGACCACTTCCCATGTCTTCTTAGTCTCTTAACACATGATGTGTCTCCCTCACGTATCCCCAGATGGCGCTTTGATCGTGCCAACTGGAACCTTTACACCCAGTTGGCTGTCTTTGATCACAACGAGCACGATTCTGTGAATGATCTAGTCGATCATCTCACAGAGAAAATTCTTTCCGCTGCAGAACAGTCCATTCCACGTTCGGCTACCCAACCCGGTCGATTTGCTGTCCCATGGTGGAACGACGACTGCCGGAATGCCTTTCGTGCTCGTAGACGTGCTCTACGGGTATTTCAACGACACTCTACCCTAAGTAATCTAATTGAGTACAATAAAGCGCGTGCACAGCAAAAAGATGTCATGGAACAACTTTGTCTCATCTTTTAACAGATGGACACCTTCATCTGTTGTATGGGATAGGCTAAGGCGCATGGCCAGAAAATCAACCCACTTGCCAATCGCTGGTCTGAAAACACCTGCAGGAGTTGTTGTTGATCCGTTTGTCGTGGCTAACACTTTCGGCTGTGCTTTCGCTCAGGTGCCTAGCTCAAGTAATTATGCTTCTGAGTTTATCTCAATTAAGACTCAGGTAGAATCTCATGGTTTCATGTTTAGTTCCAGAAACCTTGAAGATTATAACCGCCTCTTCACCTTGGCGGAGTTAGAACACGCTCTTTCATCATCGCGACTGACAGCATGAGGACCGGACGGAATCCACGTTCAAATGTTACATCTCTCACCTGAAGGTAAGGCATTCCTGCTCGAGGTCTATAACCGTGTTTGGGTTGATGCCACGTTTCCGGACAAGTGGCGAGAAGCCACCATTATACCTATCTTGAAAGCTGGCATGGACCGTCACCTCCCTTCTAGCTACCGTCCTATTTCCCTCACCAGCTGCGTCTGCAAGGTGATGGAACGCATGATAAATGGGCGGTTGGTATGGTGGCTGGAAACGCACAACCTACTGAACAAGATCCAGTGCGGTTTTCGACGACGCCATTCAACAGTGGATCATCTTGTGTCCATGTCGACACAGATTATGAACGGCTTTCTTAAAAACTGTCAAACAATCGGTATATTTTTTGACCTCGAAAAGGCTTATGATATGTGTTGGCGGGCAGGGTTGCTATGTACTCTGCACACCTGGAATATACGAGGACGCCTACCACTCTTCCTTCAGGAATTCTTGAAAGACCGCGTATTCCGAGTAAGGGTTGGCTCGGTTTTTTCGAACCTTTTCGTTCAAGAGAACGGTGTACCACAGGGATCAGTACTAAGTGTTACGTTGTTTGCTATTGCGATTAATTCTATCTCGAAATGTGTACCTCCGGGGGTCTCGTCATGCCTATTTGTGGACGACTTTGCCGTCTACTGTACATCTCAGCGCACTTCGTTTATAGAGCGCCGTCTTCAGACCACCTTAGACAACCTTAAGGTTTGGAGTTTAAAGAACGGCTTCCGATTCTCTGCTGAGAAAACCATTTGTGTTAACTTCTGGCATCAGCAGAGTCGACTACCTCCAAGGCTCCGGCTAGGCGCTGATCTACTACCTTTTGCAGATAAGACGAGGTTCCTTGGATTGATATTTGATAGAAAACTTAGCTGGTCGTCGCATATAGCACAACTGAAAGCACGATGTGACCCATCTTTAAATATCTTGCGGGTACTAAGTGGAAAATCGTTGGGAGCGGATCGTACAGTGTTATTGCGACTGTATCGCACACTCATCTGTTCCAAATTAGATTATGGTAGTATCGTTTATGGCTCAGCACGACCATCTGTGCTGAAGAGATTAGACACAGTCCATAATTGTGGCATACGTACAGCAGTTGGGGCATTTCCAACGAGCCGAGTTATAAACCTGTATGCTGAGTCTGCAGAACCTCCTCTGCAGTACAGGCGCAACATGCTATTAACAAATTATGGCTGTGGACTTAATTGCATGACTACACATCCAACATTTACGCCGTTCTTTAACACCTTCATGGACGTGCGTTATAGGAACACTTCTCTTAAACCAAAGCCACCTGGTTTTTGTTTCCGGGAGCTCCTTAGGCATCTTAATACTGAAATGCCCAAGATGTATCCTAGGGGGGAGAGGACATACCCTCCTTGGTTGTGCAGAGCGTCCCACGTTGATCTGGGCATGACCACACATATTAAATCTACCATGTCTATGTCTAGTATCCGCACATGCTTTTTAGAATTTTTATCGCGATATCAGGACCATGTTAAAATTTACACCGATGGGTCCAAGAATTCAGATGGTGCTGGTTGTGCTTACGTGTTTGGAACCGAACCCTATACATTCGGATTCCACACTAGCACTTCCATTTTTACCGCAGAGCTCTATGCAATATACCGGGCCATTTTACACGTACGTCAACGAAAGTTAGGAAACTGCTTAATCCTGAGTGATTCCTTCAGTGCACTTCAAAGTCTACGGCAGCTGTACAACTACCACCCGATTGTGCAGCGGATACAGGATGCCCTCCACGTTTTACACGCTTCTGGCGTGAGCGTGGTGTGTGCATGGATCCCTGATCACGTAGGCTTGCGGGGGAATGAAATGGCGGACTCGGCAGCCAAGACGGCTACCATGAAGCCCAGGGTTCGAGTACCATGTGTGACATCGGAAGATTTTAGGGCCGTATTGCGGAGAGCTGTGCAAACCTGCTGGCAGGAAGAGTGGTCGGCTCTCCGCAATAATAAACTTCGATCTGTGAAAGAACTTCCGATCCCCTGGGTTACCTCCTGTCGGTCATCTCGTCGCGAGGAGATGATTTTGGCTCGGTTGCGCATTGGGCACTGCTTTTTTAGTCATAGTTTTCTATTTAATAGGGAGCCTTCTCCACTGTGTCCGATTTGCCAAGAAGCGTTATCGGTACGACACGTGCTGCTAGAGTGTTCTCACCTAGCAGACCTTAGGACGTCGCTGCAGCTGCCGGCCAGCTTCGCAGAAATGCTAGCGGACGATAACGCAGTGGTGGAGAAGCTATTTAAATTCTTCTCCAAATTGGACTTTAGGATCTAGTGAAGGAAATTTTTAGCAAGTGTTTTTTTTTTTTTTTTTTTTTTATTTTTATGTGTGTGTGTGCAGTTTTAATAGGTTTATATGTATAATATATTTTTTTAGAAATTTTTATATCTGGCTTTTGCCATGACTTGTTTTTTAAAGGGCGCTGATGACCGCCGTAGTTGAGCGCTCCTATACACAAAAATAAATAATTTGCAAAACATGTCCTCAAAATAGGTACGTAAGTGAAGCAGATGTGAAATAAATACGACTCATATATAAATTAATAATGTAAGTGTAGTTTTAAGTTTTAATAAAATATGAGTCAATAAGTCTTTTAAAACAAAAATTGTATTTCTATATCATTTAATTGCTGAGAAGTAGTATTTCAAAGAGTACATACATCAATTTGAGCCACTCTATATAGTGACCAAACAGGTGCCTCACTATTGAGTGTCACAGAAGAATTTTATAATAGTATTATATCATGGAAAGAACTTCTCTCTTCCTGGCATTCTGGTTCTCTTAGGACTGGCTTTTGCATGTGTTGCTGTATTACACCTGCAAACTATTAGGAGAATGACTCACTAGGGAAAATACCTAATCATTGTTAAGCCATTTCAAAACACACATTTTATTACTGATATATACATCTATGAAGTCTGATGAAAAATCATATATACATATATGTACTGTACTAGTAAAACTGACGAGATTCGTTAAAAGCTTCCTAAAGCCTCTTCTTTATTAATTTTTCTAGTTTCTTTATTCGACTGGATTCATGTTCTGGACTGCTAAGAGATGTGCTAAATGAAGCTGGTGGAGCATTTGCAGATCCGGCAGGTGTATGAGTTGGCTGCTGTGTTTTGAATAGTTCTAGTAGGTGACTCTGTTCATTTCTTCTCAGACCCTGTTGAAAAATAAAGAATTGCCTTCATAATTTTATATTTGGAAACTGCACAGTGAGGAACACTGCATACAGCATTAAATCTCCTTGCCCTTTAAGACTCAGCAGAGGAGTTTAATGTTGTACCAGCATGTTACAACTGGCATGGTAGCTCAGTTAGAGCAACCACAATAAAGCATGAAGAGCCTGTTCAAATCCTGAATATGGATTGAATTATTCAGTTTGATTCTAACATCCAACAGAAAAGACAGTGAACAATTTTTTAAATATATTTATACACAAGAATTGAAGAGTTTATTACTCTAGCTTCTACATCCGAACTTACAGAGATGTTTTAGAGAACTGTTGTTTCTATCATCAGATTCACTACTATGCTTTCTGCTGTAACTTGAAGATAGCATTTTTAATTAGATGAACTGTATTGAGATCCTTCTCTTATGGGACTGAAAGTTAAATACTTTGTGGCTTATTTTATATCTTCATAAAAACCAGACATTTTTAATTGATAGAATTTTGTTCTTCATGTTGGTCCTAGTATGTTTTTAACAATACCTATTAATTTCAGCTAAAAGTTATATTGATCTTTAAATACTTTCATGAATTGCTGGAAGGCCCATGGGTTGTATGCAAATATTTTGGACTTTTGGGTTGCTTAGTATAGAGATTTCCTTTATTCTTTATCAATTTTTTTATCCTCCTGTCTGCAATCGCTTTGATGAAGCCACTTTTATGTTTGATTTCCAATATCTTGTATTCTTTGTTGTACTGTTTTGTGTTCATAGGAATATTTACCATTATGAAGCTAGGCTATTTATCACTGCATATTTGTGTTTCTTAGGTTGCAGCTATCATTTTTAAATGTAGTTATCTATGTGCATATTTTTGCTATGGATGCCAAAAATATATTTATTCTGATTTTAATGATTTTTATATCACAAAAGAGGAACATATTATTATTGGAGTGTTTCTATAGTAAATGTTACTGATGCATCTTTTAAGTTTGGTAGAGTTGTTGCTTCCTTCACAAAGTTTATGAACTCTGATGCAGAATGTAGCTGACATTTTTGCCATAGTACAAATATTTTTATTTACCTTTGACCAAATATTTGTTGGTAGCAAGTCTGACATTTTTTTTTGATAGTGTACAAGAATTTTGTAATGCTTTTATTGTTTGATTTACTTTTGATGAAATATTTCTTGGTAGCAAGTCAAGTCAATAGACTTTCAGTGGCAAGTTATAAGCAGAATACTATAATAATTTATAACCCTTGCTCAGTTTTACCATGTGGCTCTCATTATTGGACCTAATAAATTGCACTATTTCAGAAGCTTCCTTTACTGTATCACATATTGTATTTCCTGTATCTGATTCTTTGACAGGTTGAAAGCCTCCAGAAACATACTTCCCATTATTACACAAAGATAAGATAAGTTTAGTCACTATTATTGTAGTTTATTGTATACTTCTTAGTTTTCCATTATCTGCTTTAACTTTATACCACTGTAACATTGGAAAGATAGAGTCAGACTGAAAACTTCAATGCCATAGCCGGGATTTGAACCACGGATCTTCTGGTTGCCGTCCAGCCGCTATAACCCTTGAGCTACTATGGCCAATGTGCCGACATGACATTAAATTCTCCAACTGACTCGTGCTTCTCCCGGTACACCACTTAGGAGTTCTCCAATTAATTTCCACTGTAACATTCTTTACAAATGTTTCCTGAGATTCTTCTAAGCATCAAAGACAGACATTTTTGTATGGGCTAGAGGTAGGATGGGTGTGATGTCCTCAAAATGCTTGCTTTCCACAGCATTAAATTAAATGTTGCAAAAGGAAAAGAAAAAAAAAAAAAAAGCAAGTGCTCAGTCATTTTACAAGTGGTTAATCAATAGAATCCAACTGTCGCTTTTTACACTTTTTTTCTGTTACATCATAGATTCTATGATTAGGGTAGTCAAATTATAATCAAACCCATTTGCGGCCTCTCTTTACTGAGTTAGACGACCAGCAGTCGCCAGCAGAGGTGGACTAGAATCCTTACCTTATAATAGATGCTGGAAATGTTGACCTTCTGCTTTCAAACAGGCAGCTATTTCGTATAATATTCTTGCTCACTTTCTGAAGCTCAGCATCAGGTATTCTTGTGATTTCTTGCACAATGTTTTCCCAAAGTTCCTGTAGTGTATGAGGACTGGAATGATGCTCATCTGTTGAAACTGAAGCCCTATTGCTTCACATGTATGCAAGCATTAAAGCCAAATGATTCCATTAAATGTGTGAATCATTTTAACTGGTTTTTCCAATCTGTAGAAAGAGGTTTCATTGAGTCACAGCTTTTATTTTTCTCTGATGAATCTTGGTTTCATTTAACTGGATGTTTGAATATTCACAATAGTCGATACTGGGCTATATAAAAAATAAAAAAAAAAAACGTGCTACTGGATGAAAAGCCTCATTATGATCAGAAAATTGGAGTGTGGTGTGAAATAAGTGCTAGAAGAATAATAGGGCCCATATTCTTTGATGAAAGAAACAATAAATGCAGAGGAGGTTAATTCTAAGGCCCTTTTTCAATTGTTGACAGAAGAAGAGAAATCATATGGTTGATTCCACCAAGATTCTGCAACAGCACATATGGCTGCCAAATCAGTAAATGCAGTAAGAGAGGTGCTTGATGACAGAATAATTAGTGTTGATTTGGCCCTTGTGTTCTACTGACCTAATGAATAGTGGCTTTTATTTATGGAGTTCTTTAAAAGACAAAGTGCATCGTTCCAATTCTCACACACTACAAGAACTTAGGGAAAACATTGTGCAGCAAATAACAAGAATACCTGCTGCTGAGCTTCGAGAGCGCAGAATGTCAACATTTCCAGCATCTATTATACAATACAGATTCTAAGTGTGCCCCTGCCAGCTGGCCGTTTCACGCAATAGAGGCTTTGCATGGGTTTGATTATAATTTAACTCCCCGGTATATTCCTTGGGTAACCTGCGTTTGCTCTTAGGATCTGCAGGGCTTTATGTTCTGTGGAGTAACAATTATTTTGTACTCTATGGTATTCTCAACTAAAAGCAAAAGCCTTCTTTGTAAGTATGTTCTTTTATAACTACATTTAAGTGCTTTTTAGTACTTTAATAATTTATAAAATGAAATTAGATGTTTTATAATCCTATGTCTGTTTAAAATTGTTTTTCAATAGTGAAAGAATAATATCAAAATCGGAAGCAGTTTTTGCAATTACTTTCCTCCTCCTCACATATAAACACTTTCTCTCTTTATAATATTGATATAAATATGTAAATTACTAATAAATTTGTGTAATTTTGCTGTTGTGCTCAAATTTCATATGTACTACCTCAACCAGAATCAGTAAATTTTGGATTAACTCAATTAGCCTTCAAACATGGAGGATGAAGCAATGCAAGAAGCAGATAAATGCTAAGATTAAGGGTTGTGCTCACCTTCATGTCAAGTACTTTCTGGAATTCTGATGAATCTGCTTCTGGAAGCAATTTAGCAAACTGATCTGCAAAAGCACGAGCTGGATCTGCTGGAGCCATCACAACTTTGAGGATCATTTCTGCCTTCGTCAATCCCTTTGACTACCACTTTAGTGTAGCTGGAATCAGAAATATCAATCCAAAGATTTATGTTTGATAGACATTTTCTGTACTTTTTTCTCTGCTAATTCCATCTTTGTTGAAAGTTCTCTTAAATTGTATCATTCCTTTTTTATTTTATCTATGAGGAAGCAAACAAACAAATGCACATAAATAAGCAAATAATAAAGAGCAGAATCAAACATACAAAACATTTATGACTACCAAATACTTTTAAGATCAGTGTGCTAAAGCATTATGCAACAACATTTTGTAATGTAAAAGAATAAAATATATGGCGCGTCGCGTCGCGTCGCATCGGGAGATTCACCTTGGGTACACCCCGAGTAGCGCCTAATTGCATTCCAAAAATCCACCAAATACGCCACAAAAAGGTCTCTAAATACACAAAAAACCCTCTAAATACACCAAAAAAGCATAAATGCACTCCCTCAAGCCATTAAGTTCAACCTAAATGCAGGAAATGCACTCCAAAAGACCCCTAAATGCAACTCTAAGCCACTGTTCTTTCGGCTGGGAAAGTGATGGTGACTGTTTTTTGGGACAGTCATTAAGTTATTTTAATCGATTATCCTCACAAAGGAAAACACAATTGCAGGAGCATACAACGCATCATTAATTCACAAACTAAAGGCGGAACTTGCAGAATAACGGTCAAATTTGCAGAGAAAGAAAATCCTGTTTCACCAAGACAACGCACCGTCTCACACCTCAGCGGTTGCAATGGCGAAAATCCAAGAATTATGGTTTGAACTGCTTGACTTACTCACCAGATCTAGCCCCCCAAGCAACTTCTTTTTGTTCCCTCATCTGAAAATTGCGCCCAGAGGGCAAAGATTTCCGTCAAATGAAGAGGCAATCTCCTTCGTGAACAATTATTATGCAGCGAAAAACGCTGAGTACTATTTGGACGAGTTCCACAGATGGGAGCATCGCGGAGAGAAAATGTGTAGTTACAAGGAGAATATGATGAAAAAATAAAAATAAAATATCTGAAAAAATGTTTTGTATATTTACTAGGTGGATAATTTTCAGACCACCCTCGTAAAACCCAATGGTTAGTTAACAAGAATCGAATCGATGAAACATGTATTTTACTGAAGCTCATTAGAGACAATTGTGAAAAAACCGACAATTTTCTATATAAAAAATCGTCTGTAAAAGCGGAGTTGTCTTTTCAGCAAAAAGCAGGTTTCTTCATGCAGACTCCCCCCACCACTCGAATATGACGTCACTACCTGGTTTAAGCATTCAAGCAGGCAGCTATATAGCAAGCTTTTTGTGGTCATTTGGTATTCGGGAGTTGCATAGCAAAGAGGAAAATGGGTGATAGTTCAGAAAATTGGAGCGAGTGTGCGCTGGAAGCGAGTCATTACAAGTATTTCCACACCGAAACGTGTAATGGCGTAATGCATAGAATTTTATGCCAAGAACCATCACATCATGATCAGATGACGAGTTTTGCCATGTCAATTTATTTTAAGAGGTCCCTTCATTAAAAAGTCCTTGTTACTTTGCATAACTCGCTCAATAGAGCGCAAAATGACATCCGGGTCTACCTGGTCAAATTTTCGAACGCTCATGTTAAATGGTCTATCGGGATGTTGCCCATCCGTTATGGATATTCCCAACCACCCTGGCGATTTTTGTAGCAGGTTCTCGTAAACAAATTGTAAAAACTGCCGAAACATGCCATGAACCCAGTCCCTTGGATCTACGCTGTCAGGTATCGAGCGCACCACTATATTGGTTTCCGAGTATCCAGAATACATTTTTTCATTGTTCTTTGCCTAAACCTATCCCAAATACACTCCAAGAAGCCTCCAAATACAGCAAAAAGGGCCTAAGTAAACCCCCAAGAAGCCCCACCAAACCTATCCCAAATACACTCCAAGAAGCCTCCAAATACAGCAAAAAGGGCCCAAGTACACCCCCAAGAAGCCCTTAATACTTCAAAAAGCAAGAAACTACGTCAGGTTTTATATAACCTATTTCTGAAATGTATTATCATATCTCATTGATGAAACGCACGATGTATCGAGTGAGTCGGGGATTCATATTTCAAACCTATTTATTCCAACGCTTTTCCTTTGTAAGTTTCGGTTATGAATCAAATTTAAGTTTTTACTTGCGTCTAACATATTCCTACATGTTTTCGAAGGGAATGCCGGAATGATGATGATCATGGTGATGATAAGGATGATGATGATGTGTATATAAGGTCCATGTAATCATAATTGTGTACAACCGTTTAAAACACCTTAATGACACCAAAACTGCAATTTCAGTTATATTTCAAACCGAACGCTACCGACACGATTCAGTACAAGCATGAAAATGCATCATAAGCGGTCAGCAGAAAAACTACTACACGTGTGTATTTTCTCCTCAACCGAAACGCTTCCTTGTGAATAAAGTATGTGAGATTTAATCCCTTAAGAAGATGTGATTCTGTTCTTTTCAGAAAAACACGCTGCACACACAAAAGTTGTGCCTTTAACAGCCCATGTAATCAAAATTGCTCACATCCGTTTAAACACCTTGATGACACTAAAACCGATTTTCAGTTATATTTCAAAACAAATGCTGACTTTCTTCTTCGGCACGATTTAGGTTAAAGCATAACAATACATCGTAAGCGGTCAGCAGAAAAACGGCTACACGTGTATATTTTCTCCACAACCGAAAAGCTTCCTTATAAATCAAGTATATGACATTTTGTCCCCTAAGAAGATGCAATTCTGTTCTTTCGAGAAAAACGCACTGCACAAACAAAAAGTTATGAGTTTAACAGCCCATGTAATCAAAATAGTTCTCAACCGTTTATACATCTTGATGGCACACAAAAAAACTGCAGTTTCAGTTATATTTCAAACTACTTGTCCTTTTAAACACGGAACTTTACATTGCTAGCTTCATTCTCAGTATTGCTGTTGGTTTGCTACCATCATGGAAGTTACTCAAGTGACCGTCACCCGCGAAGTTCTTTATATTTCGCCTTCTGGACGTGTATATAGAGAATTACTAACTCGTCGAGAGCAAATATCTACAGAAATCTCCGCAGCATTAGCACAATACAGTCATCCTGATGACAACATTTACGCCATCACCAACTTTGCCAGCGAGTCGCATGAACAATCAAGTGTACACCGGGACCAGTCTTCTTCGTTTTTGCCCCTGCAAACACTGCTTCAGTCCAGCCACGTAGCCGAATTTTCCATTTCGGCCCCTCCAGGAAATTCAAGCCTTAATTCCTCCCGGAAGCTAAGCGCACATACAGCAGCAAACTTCTCATCAGAACTTCCATCCACAATAATCGTTTCTTCATCTCCATCTCCACCTTCTTCCCTGTCATTCTCTAACATTGAAACATCAACTCCAAATTTCCAAAATGACATTCAACCTCTTTCCCCGTCTCCTCGTCACTTCGTTTTCACTCCTATTTCCCCTCAACATTCACCTCCCAACGTGCATATAGCTCCTCATTACAGCCCTGTGTCTCTTCCAGTGGAGAATTTGCTGCCACTGCTCTCCTGCCAACCATCACAGTTCGCCGTGCCCAAGGTCAGAAGGAATCTCTTAAATCAATTTCAAGAGGCCTTTCATCGGGAGGTGAACAGCCTGTGCACTAATAACGCAAACAGTGTCGACAACTCAGCATTTCTACAGGACCAGGATGTCCTAGGTGATCAAATAACAGACCTTGCCATTCCTCATCTGGTGCCCGTTTCTCAAAGCGCCAAAAGGTGTATTGTTCGCCAGCAAAGGGCCCGACACATGGCTCCGTACCAGCCGTTATCACCGGAGTGGCGCGTAGGAAAATTCAAGTGACGTTTTTTTGTGTGCTCTACAGTGTTCACTCTATAATAACAGTGTTCTTTTGCATAAATTTTTGTTGCATTTTGTTTTTGCAGTGTTCCTAGAACTGTTCAACAGCTGTTTTATAAGAGCGTTTTTTAAATATTTCCTATAGAGCAGAATGTCGTATTCATTATATAGTAGCAGTATTTATTTTTTCCTAAACATATAAATATTAAACTTAACTTTGCAATTCTTAAGGGAATATTTCACATGCGTATTTTAGTATTTCTAGAACTGCTCAACAGCCGTGTTGGCATTCTTCTCTTTTCAAAGCGCAGTGACTACATGCCTAATACGGTGAATGAATTGGGTGAAATGATGCTCAAATGAGTCCAGGGTCCTTGGAGCTTACAGTTACCGGACATACCAAAATCCTCCAAATGAGTCCCCAATACCACTTGTAAGAGTGCTAATTAGGACAGCAAGAAGCGTCATTCATGTAAATGTGTAAATTGAAGGTCTTAGATGAGAAATTCATGTAAATGTTTGAATTAGAAGATGCAAAATTCATTCATTAGAACACTGAGTTGAAAAATTCATGTGACAGTAATTTATATAACTTTTCCCTCCAGTTAACCCTTCCGAGATATTCCTTGTTATTTGTCTGAAATTTCCAATCATTCTCTTAAAGGGAAAATGAATATGGCTATAGCCGTTCAAACAGAACAAAGTGCGAAAGCAGCAGCAAACTGCAGGCTCAGATATCCACACAGTGGTTTCATCCCTTAACACCTTTTAGTTTGTGTCATTTCATGTGGCTGTTTTGCAATATAACTCAAGCTATACACAGTAAAATGTAACAGTGAATTTTTTCTTTAGTGTTCATCATGAAGGCTCTTTTAAAATTTTCTTCTTTGTGCATATAAGACATGTAATTTTTTCCTTGTAATTTTATTGTTTTATTGTTATGTTCATATTGCCTAATAATTGTAATATATATATTTAAACAAAAATGCTTTTTCTGTATTTCATTTATTCAGTTTACCTAAGCAGAACTCCTTCCATTTTGCTTGTAAGTGTAAAATTAGAATCTCAAGAAGAGGTATTCATGTGAAAGTTTAACTTAGAACCCGTAGGTTAGATGTTCATGTTAGGGTAAATTAGAACGACTTAAGGTCGTGATAAATTCATGTAAATTTTTGCATTAGAACATTAAGCTGAGAAATTCATGTGAGAGTAATTTATATAGCTTTTCCCTCCAGTTAACCCTTACGAGATACTCCTTGTTATTTACCTCAATTTTCCAAAACTTCTCTTAAAGGGAAAATCATTACAAAGGAAGGGCTGGTTGTTTCGGCGAAATTGTTTCAAAATGTTCATTCTGTTGAAATTCTACTGTTAATCAGCTGTTTCTTGCACGCGTGATGGCGTGGCACGTTTTGTCTGTTTTTTTTTTTTTTGAAAGATTAACAATTTTTTGAAAGTTCAAAATTTTTTATTTGTGAAATATTAGCAACTTTTGAAACTTTAGATTTTTTTTGCAAAAATTAGGCATTTTTTAGAGGGTTTGAGAAATTTTAGGAAATTTTGGAATGTTCAAAAATATTTTGAAATTTTAGAACTTTGTAAAGTATTTAGAATATTTTAAAGTTTAGCAGCTACTTCCTAAAGTGTGCAGGAATTTATGTAAGCTGAAACAGCTACACGTGTCGCGGAGTGTCAGAAATGTGAGGTGGGAAATTCTTGTGAGAGTGCTAATTAGGAGAGCAAGGAGCGTCATTCATGTAAATGTGTAAATGGAAAGAACCAGAAGCGAGACTCATGTGAAGGTTTAACTTACAAGCCTCAGGTAACAGATTGATGTTAATGCAGCTAAATGTTATTGTATATTTCAGCTGAATGGCATAAGCCGAACGTGGCGCCTGGAGTAGGACAATTTTGCAATGTTGCATTTTTTTCTGTAACCCGGAAGTCTGACTCTTTTTAAAAGGATGGAATGCACACACAAGCAATTTGTTTTCTTCTACAATACCAGACGTTCCAGTTAAAGGCCAAGTTCACAAACATTGCAGAAATTTATCCAATTTCAATATAGGTAAATGCCTACTTGTAATATCTTCAGCGTCCTTTCCTGTAAGTAGTAGCAGATTTCGTATTTATCATTAAAATAAAAGTGCATCCTGTATATGTATATTGTCAATAACAAAAAGAAAGAAAATATACCAAAATGAGCTGACCCAAGCAAAGCCTAACCATCGACCCAATATGCCACTGATCTAGTTTCAAGCTGTTCGAAATCCGGCTCTGCATGGGCCAATCAAAAACATTCTTATTTTAACCCATCAAAGCCTTACACGTCACTTCCTGCCTCAGTTTCAATAATAAACTCACCTGAGTTTCTTCCTTTTTCATCCTTGGCCGCCCAACTAGACAATTGTCAGTCTCCATTCCCTCTCCTAAACTCACGTAACCTTTATTCCAATGTATTCTTAATAAAAATAAAAAAGATAACCCCTTTTCCCCATTACCTACTCCACCAAGGGGTGCGCCGGGGGTGGGTGGCAGATGCAGAGGGTCAAGTGCGTCGGGTTGCGTGGGGTGGTTAGGGGCATGCAAAAAGTCCAGGGGGTGCGTCCAGGGATGCAACCAGTCCAGAGGGTGCACCATGACCTTCAAGGTCAAATGGTGTGCAGACCCAAGGTCAATCTCCCGGGGTGCCGCGCCATGTACGCGAACGCGTGCGCGCACGCGTAGATCAGTTCGTCAACGGAGAATGCAGCCAGTGCAGCGGATGCAGCCTGTCCGGAGGGTGCTCGGGGGAGGGAAGTGCATGGAGTATGCAGAAAATCCAGAGGGTGCGTCGGGGTGGATGGGGGTGCGTCGGGGAATGCAGGTGGTCAAGAGGGCACATAAGGGTGCACGGGGGTGCGTCGAAGGATGCAGGAAGTCAAGAGGGTACGCTGTTGTGCACCGGGGGTAGGTGGCAGATGCAGAGAGTCAAGAGCGTGCATCGGGTGCGCGGGAGTACGTCGAAGAATGCGCGGAAGTGCGTCAAAGGATGCAGAAAGTTGAGCATAGGGGTGCTCGGGGGTGCCCCGGGGGTGGGTGGCAGATGCAGAGTGTCAAGAGGGTGCGCGGAAGTGCGTCGAGGGATGCAGAAGTCAAGAGGGTGCGTCGGGTTGCGCGGGTAGGGTGGTGGTGCGCGGGAGTGCGTCAAGGGATGCAGAAAGTCAAGAGGGTACGCGGGGTTGCGCCGGCGGTGGGTGGCAGATGCAGAGGGTCAAGTGCGTCGGGTTGCGCGGGGTGGTTAGGGGGATGCAAGGGGGTGCGTCGGGGGATGCAACCAGTCCAGAGGGTGCACTATGACCTTCAAGGTCAAATTTTTCTAGGTCATATTGCATGACCTCAAAGGTCATTCAAGGTCAAATGGTCTAATCTAACACTTTACTACTTACATGGAAAAGTTCTGATTCTTTTTTCTGCAAAATGGGTTCCACAATTGTTATAAAATAACATTTAAAATATTTGTAACAAATAAAATGAATATTTTTAATTTCCTAAGAATAGCTGGTGAAGCTCTCTTCATTCGGAAGGAATTCCATAGTGTAGAGCAAGGCTATTTCGCTCATGGGTTTATTCCGCTCAAAATAACAAATCTGGTTATTGAGCATTTATTGAGCACAGTCAACATCTTGTCTTGTGCTTGCCATACTGCTGTGAGTTAGTGTTGAAGCAACTGTACAATATATTTTTATACAGTATGAGAAAGGCTTGCATATTTATGTATTTCAGATGGTTAGAACTTATAAACGCAAAGGCCCATGCAAAAAATAGAGAGATGAAGATATGGATCACACTGTCTTGAGTGTTCTTCAAGGGAACCTTAGCTTAAGAGGAGCAGAAGGTATTTTCAATGTGTCTTTTTCTACACTTAAAAAACCGTGTTAATAACATAAAAAGAAGTTAAGCATGGAGACAAAGGTAGATTTCGAGCAGTGGGATATCACACGGTTTTTACCAAGCAGGAGGAGAAAGATCTGACCGAAAGACTAAAATATTTAGCTAGTCTGGCTTTGGCTGCACACCACAGTAAATTAGAAGAGCAGCATTTGCTATGCTCAGAAAAAGCATATTGATCACCTGTGGAATGAAAAAGAAGCTATGGCAGGAAAACACTGGTTTATGAACTTTATGAAAGGAAATACAGACATTTCTTTGAGAAAACTACAGGGTTTGTCCGAGACAAGGGCAGCAGGAATGAATAATAATGGAGTAGAGGCATTTTTTTCTTTATTGAGAGGCATTTATGCAGAAGTAAATCAAGGGTGATTTACCCATGGGATTTGAGGTTCCTATGACGGATTCTGGATACATAAACGAGAACGTACTTCTGAAGTGGCTACATCACTTTCAGAAGAATTGACCCCAAGGAAGATGTTTGCTGGTACTAAATGATCACACTTCATATTGCAGTCTGTAAAGGCTAGACTTTTGCCAGAGAGAATGAAATTGAAATGATAAGTCTGCCACCTTACACAACTCATACTCTGCAGCCTCTCAATAGGACAGTGTTCAATGACCTAAAATCATTTTATCACTAAGAAGCTATATATTTCATCCAAAACAATCCAAGTTCATCTATCTCAAAATTTAACTTTGGAAAATTGTTCTCTTAAGCATGGAAGAAATTCAATTGCACTGAAAGGGTTTAACTGTACCGGTATATATCCATTCAACCCTTCAGCTATTCCATCACACAAATATCTGCCTCACAACTACTTTCAATCTCTGAAAGATGCTCCTGAGACATTCTCTGGAAATGCTGAGGTTCATGCTTCTAGCAGTCAGTCTTCCATCACAACCATCTCAGTCTGAGTTAAACACTCAAGGAAGTGAAGAGGTTATGAAGACATCTTCGTTCACTGCCGTAATACTGTCACCTACGAAACAGAGTGCCAAGAAAACCCGAAAGAGGTCAGCAACAAAACATCTCACCTCAGTTGAAAATTATGAAGATGTAGCTAAATGCAGGTTGAAATTGGAGAAAAGATCCAATAGGCTTGCCAAAGGGATAAAAATCAGTGAACCCACAAGTGATGAAGAGGACATTCACCATGATACTGTGTAAAATGAGGAGGAAGATATTCCTTGTGGATTTTGCAATCTACGATACTTATCCGATATGTGTTAAAGGGGCGACTGGATTAAATGTCAAAAGTGTGGAACTTGGTACTATGCAATGTGTGTTGGTGCTGGAAGAAAAAAAAGTTTCACCTGTGGAAGGTTTTCCTTATTTTGATCAGAAGAAACTGAATGAAATAGCCCCTGCAGTGAGTGGAAAAGCACCTTGTTTTGTCATTGTGCACGTTTGAATTCAATGTTTTTCTATGGATTATTTCTGTGAAAGGGTGATTTAATTGTTACCAAAATAAACTCTATAACAATCATAAAACAAGTTGAGCTTTTAATATTACACAATTTTTGTTTCCTTCATTGTCTAATTTTGACTCAAATTTGAAATGAGCGAAATAGCCCCACTCTACCCTATAATGAGTCAACTATATGAAATAAGCAAACACATTGAAAAACAATTTGTAGCCTTTTTTTTAAGTGTCTAACTACATTTAAAACATAATTAACTTCCGTAACTAGTTCCTCAATAATATAAAAATGTAAGTGAGAAACTGTTAAAAGCCGATTACAGATAGTTTTTTCAATTAATTTAGAAGTCACTAAATTAATTTCAGTAGAAGCAGAAGAGTAGTCTCATTAACAAACTTATGCAGTGAATAAAACTGCTTCAGCTTTAATGGCAATTAAACTTTGGTTTTAGAATCCTCCTGCACTATATGAAGGCCCCTCAACTGGTTTACTATCTTCCTTTAACTTTTAATTAGCTCCTTGCAGATTTTATGTGGTCAATGAACAGGAAGTCTGTTTTAGCCTTCACTTATCCAACACTACTGATTTTCTTACTAACAGGGCTTATGTGATATACACAAATGAAAATACCCAATTTTATAACTGTTATTTAAAGAAATCCAAATTTAAATCATTTAAAACAAAAACTGTACAAATTGGAACATTTTTTCTAGCATACAAAAATCACACTATAAAAAACAATAATTTTTTTAAATACTATCACAGATAGAAGGATTAAATTTGTAAGAACAGCTAGATTCCTTTTAGCCTATTTAATGACAAAATGTGAAATAATTCTGATGAAAACTCTGGGTTTGGAATTTTTTATAGATGCCTCCCCTTAATCAAATATTTATTAACATTTTTAATTTCATGTTCACCATTTAAAATTGTTATTTTTAATTAGTGTATATAGTGACCATTCATCAAATAAAATTTGATTTTGGTATTCTAATTTGGTGGAAAGTCAATCAAATTCAAAATATTATTTTTGCTACTTTAGAACTTTGCAATTCACTTAAACAGATAGAGAAACTTTAAAGCTATAAACAGCTAGTAAAATAATTTATAAAGTAAAATAAAAAAACTATAAACTGCAATGTTAACTTCATATTGAAATATGTTAGCTAGTGTTTCATTTAAGTAAAGTATTTGTTTTATTAACATTTCCAGAGGATGCTGTGACTGGCTGAAGCTCTGTTTACAGGTTAGATTTGTTATAGTATTTGTGTTAACCTATAATTCACTTTCAATCTTTATGTACCTGTCTTTATTATGAAATAGTCTAATTAAATACCACTCTACAAAAATTAATGCCATCACATTTCTAGAAATAAAAGGTGTTGGTGTTGGTGGTGGCAGCGGTGATAAACACTCCCTCTGAGTTCATGTGTTCAGCATTCTAGCATCTAAATCCAGAGGCTTAACTTTGTTACCCAGCTGGGGCAGGGGAAGTTTCCTTTAATCGGAATTTTTTTCAGTAGTCCCAAAATGTACATACAGGAGTAAATATGAATATGTTTCAAGCTAAAAACTAGAAAAACGCAAGTTCAAAATAGCTTAAAAGTCATGAATTAGTTATTTCTCATGTAAAACAATTCTACATCACCAGAGAAATTAAAGGGAGTAACATTGAAACAAAATAGTTATAATAAATACTCACCTGGCAGGAGCCTTACGGTTAACCTGTGAGCCAATGGATGGTAGATCAAGTAATACTGTTTTCAGCATATGAGTATCAAGAAGAAGTTGCTCTGCTCCAACTGTACTTATTGGCTTGCATTTGTAGATATGCTGAATGAATTTTGGAATGAAGGAACTGCAAGAATTGAGATTTTTGTAAATAATACAAACATACAATTCAATATATCGAAATTTAACTGTATTGGAACACTACAGTGAAGTGGAATTATTATTATAGATGAGTCGTATTTATTACACATCAGCTTCATTTACGTACCTATATTGAGGACATGTTTCGCGAACCATCGTTTGCATCATCGGCTCTAATGCGATTGAAATGTGTAGTGTTTAACGCCCGCTTTTACTACATATGGCACTGCAGGCGTTGACACTGATGATACATGAGATGAAAATGGAGCACCGGTGGAATGAGATGGCGGGGGAAACCGGAGATCCCGGAGAAAGCCCACCCTAGCGCCGTGTTGTCCACTACAAATCTCACTTTGCGGTCGCCTGGGATCGAACCCGGGCTGCCTTGGTGAGAGCCAAGCGGTCTAACCAATGAGTCATGGCGCCGCCTCTAATGCGATTGAAACTTGATCCAGTGGTGTGGGTAGTTCTGGAGTTGCTGCTGCCATCTGTTGATTTTGTGATGAATTTAAATGTGGGGTTGACTTCTGGCTGGATTTCGAAGTTCATTAGTTGGTTTTTATGTTTTTCTATGTATATTCTCTCCCATTTGACGAGTTCACTATGTTTTTGTACGTATTTTAGTAATTTGGTGCTATCTTCAATTTCATGATTTTCAGACCAGAAATGAGCTGCTATTGCAGACTTATCAATATTTTTGTATTTTAGGTGCCTAAAATGTTCTTTCTTTCTAGTGACTATATTTCTTTTTGTTCTCCCTATGTAAATTTTTTCACAGTCTTTACACTTAATCTTGTAAATGCCTGACTTTTCTTCTGGTTTTATCTTATCAGTATTATTACTGTTAAGTAGGTTTTTAATGTTATCTTATATTTCATTCAAGAAATACAATATAACATTGTCACCAAAAAACAATTACAACATTTAATACTGATAAGATAAAACCAGAAGAAAATCCAGGCATTTACAAGATTAAGTGTAAAGATTGTGATAAAATTTACATAGGAAGGACAAAAAGAAATATAGGCACTAGAAAGAAAGAACATTTTAGGCACCTAAGATACAAAAATATTGATAAGTCCGCAATATCAGCTCATTTCTGGTCTGAAAATCATGAAATTGAAGATAGCACCAAATTACTAAAATACGTACAAAAACATAGTGAACTCATCATATGGGAGAGAATATACTAGAAAAACATAAAAACCGAAATCCCGCCAGAAGACAACCCCACATTTAAATTCATCACAAAATAGACAGATAGCAGCAGCAACTGCAGAACTACCCACGCCACTGGATCAAGCTTCAGTCACATTAAAGCCGATGATGCGAACAATGGTTTGTGAAACATGTCCTCAATATAGGTATGTAAGTGAAGCTGATGTGTAATAAATAGGACTCATCTATAATTTAATAAATATAATTCAATGGTAAGATTATCATAAAAGAAAAAATTAGTATGATGATGATGATGATGATGATGATGATGATGATGATGATGATGATGATGATGATGATGATGATGATGATGATGATGATGATGATGATGATGATGATGATGATGATGATGATGATGATGAGTATAAGGGCGCTCAACTGCAGAGGTCTTCAGCGCCCTTTTTAAAAGAAACTGGTCATGGCAAAAGCCAGATCTAAATTCCTCTAAAACACTATAAATATGTCAAAAGAATGACAAAAAATAGATACGCGTTAAAAAAAATAAAAACAATAGAAATGTCATCTAAAAAGCCATAAATTCTATTTGCTAAATCCTAAAATCTAATCTCGAAAAGAATCTAAAAACCTTCTCCACTGCTGCGTTATCGTCTGCTAGCATTTCTGCAAAGCTGACCGGCAGCTGCAGAGACGTCCTAAGGTCTGCTAGGTGAAGACACTCTAGCAGCACGTGTCGTACAGACAATGCTTCATTGCAAAATGGACACAGTGGAGAAGGCTCCTTTTTAAAAAGAAAACTATGAGTTAAAAAGCAGTGCCCAATATGCAATCGAGCCAAACTCACCTCCTCGCGACCAGATGACCGACAGGAGGTAACCCAGGGAATCGGAAGTTCTTTGACAGATCTAAGTTTATTATTGCGGAGAGAGGACCACTCTTCCTGCCAGCAGGTTTGCACAGTTCTCCGCAATACGGCCCTAAAGTCTTCCGATGTCACAGATGGTATTCGAACCCTGGGCTTCATGATAGCCATCTTGGCCTCTGAATCCGCCATTTCATTCCCCCGCAAGCCTACGTGACCAGGGATCCATGCACACACCAGGTTAACGCCAGAAGCGTGTAAAACGTGGAGGGCTTCCTGTATACGCTTCACAATAGGGTGGTAGTTGTACAGCTGCCGTAGGCTTTTAAGTGCACTGAGGGAATCACTCAGGATTAAGCAGTCCCCCAACTTACGTCGACGTACGTGTAAAATGGCCCGGTATATTGCATAAAGCTCTGCAGTAAAAATGGAAGTGCAAGTGTGGAATCCGGATGTATACGGTTTGGTTCCACACACGTAAGCACAACCAACACCATTTGAGTTCTTGGAGCCATCAGATAAATTACAAAATGGTCCTCATATCACGATAAAAATTCTAGAAAACATGTGCGGATACTAGACATAGACATGGTAGATTTATCATATTTAGTCATGCCCAGATCAACCGGGGACGCTCTGCACAACCAAGGAGGGTATGTCCTCTCCCCCCCACGATACATCTTGGGCATTTCAGTATTAAGATGTCTAAGGAGCTCCCAGAAACGAAAACCAGGTGGCTTTGGTTTAATAGAAGTGTTCCTATAATGCACGTCCATGAAGGTATTAAAGAACGGCGTAAACGATGGATGTGTGGGCATGCAATTAAGTCCACAGCCATAATTGGCTAATAACATGTTGCGCCTGTACTGCAGAGGAGGTTCTGCAGAATCAGCATACAGGCTTATAACTCGGCTCGTTGGAAATGCCCCAACTGCTATACATATGCCACAATTATGGACTGTGTCTAATCTCTTCAGCACAGATGGTCGTGCTGAGCCATAAACGATACTACCATAATCTAATTTGCAACGGATGAGTGCCCGATAAAGTCGCAATAACACTGTACGATCCGCTCCCCATGATTTTCCACTTAGTACCCGCAAGATATTTAAAGAGCGGTCACATCGTGCTTTCAGTTGTGCTATATGCGACGACCAACTAAGTTTTCTATCAAATATCAATCCAAGGAACCTTGTCTCATCTGCAAAAGGTAGTAGATCAGCGCCTAGCCAGAGCCTTGGAGGTAGTCGACTCTGCTGACGCCAGAAGTTAACACAGATGGTTTTCTCAGCGGAGAATCGGAAGCCGTTTTGTAAACTCCGAATCTTAAGGTTGTCCAAGGTGGTTTGAAGACGGCGCTCTAAAAATGGAGTGCGCTGAGATGTACAGTGGACGGCAAAGTCGTCTACAAATAGGCATGACGAGACATCCGGAGGTACACATTTCGAGACAGAATTAATCGCAATAGCAAACAACGTAACACTTAGTACCGATCCCTGTGGTACACCGTTCTCTTGAAAAAAAAAAAGGATCGAAAAAACCGAGCCAACCCTTATTCGGAATACGCGGTCATTCAGGAATTCCTGAAGGAAGAGTGGTAGGCGTCCACGTATATTCCAGGTGTGCAGAGTACGTAGCAACCCTGCCCGCCAACAAGTATCATAAGCCTTTTCGAGGTCAAAAAATATTCCGACTGTTTGACAGTTCTTAAGAAACCCGTTCATAATCTGTGTCGACATGGACACAAGATGATCCACTGTTGAACGGCGTCATCGAAAACCGCACTGGATGTTATTCAGTAGGTTGTGCGTTTCCAGCCACCATACCAACCGCCCATTTATCATGCGTTCCATCACCTTGCATACGCAACTGGTGAGGGAAATAGGACGGTAGCTAGAAGGGAGGTGACGGTCCTTGCCAGCTTTCAAGATAGGTATAATGGTGGCTTCTCGCCACTTGTCCGGAAACGTGGCATCAACCCAAACACGGTTATAGACCTCGAGCAGGAATGCCTTACCTTCAGGTGAGAGATGTTGTAACATTTGAACGTGGATTCCGTCCGGTCCTGGTGCTGTCAGTCGCGATGATGAAAGAGCGTGTTCTAACTCTGCCAAGGTGAAGAGGCGGTTATAATCTTCAAGGTTTCTGGAACTAAACACGAAACCTTGAGATTCTACCTGAGTCTTAATGGAGATAAACTCAGGAGCATAATTGCTTGAGCTAGAAACCTGAGCAAAAGCACAGCCGAAGGTGTTAGCCACAACAAACGGATCAACAACAACTCCTGCAGTTGTTTTCAGACCAGCGATTGGCAGGTGGGTTGATTTTCCTGCCACGCGCCTTAATTTATCCTATACAACAGATGAAGGTGTACATCTGTTAAAAGATGATACAAAGTTGTTCCATGACATCTTTTTGCTATCCTTAATTATTTGCCTAGACTTTGCACGCGCTTTCTTGTACTCAATTAGATTACTTAGGGTAGGGTGTCGTTGGAATACCCTCAGAGCACGTCTACGAGCGCGAATAGCATTCCGGCAGTCGTTGGTCCACCATGGGACAGGAAATCGACCGGGTTGGGTAGCCGTACGTGGAATAGACTGTTCTGCAGCGGAAAGAATTTTCTCTGTGAGATGATCAACTAAATCATTCACAGAATCGTGCTCGTATTCAAAGACAGACAACTGGGTGTAAAGGTTCCACTTGGCACGATCAAAGCACCATCTAGGGATACGTGAGGGAGACACATCTTGTGCTAAGAGACTAAGAAGACATGGAAAGTGGTCGCTGGAATGTAAATCAGAGATGACATTCCACTGTAATGAAACAGCTAACTGGGATGTACACACTGCCAAATCGATGTGCGAATAGGTGTTAAACGCGTCTGAGAGGAATGTTGGCTCTCCGGTGTTCAGGAGAACCAAGTTATTGCTCTCCAGGAATTTTGCAATGAGGTTGCCTCTCGAACATGCCCGATTTGAGCCCCAAAGTGGGTGATGGGCATTAAAGTCTCCCACTATTAGAAATGGTGATGAGAGTTGGGAAACCAGATCTTCAAGGTCAATTAGCGAGAGGTCATCTGATGGCGGTACATATACATTGCAAATGCAAAATTCGATTGATGGCAGCTTAATCCTTACAGCTACAGATTGTATGTCAGATTGTAGCTGTAACGGATCTACAAATATGTCATCCCTGAGGAGCGCTCATAGTGCCCCCGTGAGCAGGAATGCCCTCTTCTGTTTCAATATCACACCTCAGTGGTGTGTAGCGTCTGATTTTAAAGTCGGCTTGTGGTCGTAGCTTAGTCTCTTGTAAGCATACCAACAAGGGGTTATGCTTACTGAGCAAAAGTTCCAGTTCTGGTCGATGTGATCTTAAGCCTCTTATGTTCCATTGAAGGATAGCCATGGCGATAGTAATGGGATATGTCAAATAAGTACGCACATTACGTAGGTTTCAGTGGTGGTCGGATCAATTTGCCCTTTTTCTTTGGTGTAGGGCTAGTTTCTGCAGGTTTATCCTGCCTCTTCTTTGCTGCAGATGCAGCAGCGTGGTCAGATGTTTCCTGCTCCATTCCTCTATGGAAGAGGACGGTTTTCCTTCTACAACTTTCGCTTCGAGGGGCTCGAAGCGATTGGAAATTCCGACCGACGTAGATGATGGTCGCCGGTCAGAGTCCTCCCCAGAAGATGACTCCGACGATGATCTCGGAGACGCTCTAGGGCTACGTTTCTTGGACTTTTCTGGAGCAGACTTTGTGCTTTCTTTCAGGAAGGCAGTTCTATCATACTGAGTCTTGAACTTGATCTCTGGTGCTTGGTACACAATGGGCAATTTCGTCCTGTTGTTAGACGTTGATGCTTTGTCAGGCGACTTCACTGACTTGTTATTTTCAGTAGTCTTAAGTGTTGTTCTCGGAGTTTTAGATGGTGTTACTGATGCTCTTGGTTGCGATCTAGGCACTAGAACTTACTCGGATATTGTTGCCCCGTTTATATCAGATGTTTGGGTACCAGCCTCCCGTTTCGGTGATGGAGTAGCTGCCAGAGAGCTATAGGTACGGGAGGTGGTTGAAGAGGGCTTGAGGATACAAAGAAGTTTCCGGGCTTCCGAAAAGGATACCTTTTCTTTAACCCGAATCTCCTGAATAGCTCGCTCTTCAATATAACGGGGGCATTCTCGTGAACTTGATGGATGTTCACTGCTACAATTTACGCATGCTGGAGGTGATGTACATGCATTTTCATGCATGCCGGCTCCACAGCTGACACATGTAGTGTGTCTTTACAGAATGCACTAGTGTGACCGAACCGCTGACATTGGTAGCATCTCAGAGGGTTAGGTATGTATGGTCTAACCTCAATCACTTCATATCCTGCCCTGATCCTTTGAGGGAGATCTACCCAATCAAAGGTCATTCTCTCCTTTGGACACGATAGACTGCAGTTACGCCTTGTTCCTGGAGGTTCTCCTGAATATCCTCGTTGGACATTCCATCCAACGCACTAGTGTTTACAACACCGCACGAGGAATTCAGGGTCCTATGCATCTCCACTTTGACTGGATAACTGCCCAGCATGTTGGCTTTCAGTATCTTAGCTGCCTGGGATGCTGTAGTTGCTTCCACCAGCAGCGTGCCATTTCTAGATTTTGTACATGATTTAACAGCCCCAGCTATTTTGTCGAGGCCTTTCTGTATAATAAACGGATTAACCGTTGAAAAAGTTCTACCTTTCTCTGTTCGTTTAATAACTAAGTAGCGAGGACCACACTCAACTACTTGTTTAACACTGTTTTCAAACAAATCTTTTCCACGTTTAATGTTTTTTGGGGGGTGTAGGTTAACCATAATAGTTGGTCTAAATTTCATCCCCCAGTGCTCCCCATCCACCACGGAGTCCAACAAGGGGTCATCCCACTGGGATGACAGGGCTACACAGGGGATATAGTGAGCTCGCCGTCCCACTCACCCTGGAGGTCGGTACAATACCTAGTCCTGGCCGATTGATTAGGGGTGGGTTAGTCCCTAACCTCCTGTTTAGGCGAAGCAGAAGCCAAAGTAGTGTATTAGAAATGCGCACCCTCCCCGAATTCAGAAAAACACTGTACGAGCTCAGATACGCATCCCTCGACCACCAGGACAAACCTTTCCACCGACACGGGTCTCCACGCACGGCCTACACGTGGGTGGGCCTGTTGACCGTCTCCCTCAACCACGAAGAGGAGCCCACACAAGGGAGATTGCTGGCTCGGGACCCCGGGTTCGCCAATTCCGTACCTACCGAAGTAGGCCCCTGGGGGGAGTAATGGCGGAGTTGTCATAAATTCAAACAAACTAGGTTTGTCTCAGCAATAGAATTTCTGTCTGATTAAATAAACACAAGTTTACGAGAACTAAGCATGAGGTGACTTAGTAACTTTTTTCCACCATGGACAGAAAGTGGAGTTTAGCATTGTGTCCTAAACCACACATCCTTATACCAGAAACATGGACAAATGAAAAATAAATCTGGAAACAGAACTATTTTCTATGTTAAATATAATTCTAAACCAAAAATCTGTCTAATATGGAAACAATAGTTTTCTGATCATTTGTATAAATAACCTAAGACGGATTATTACATGCATAATACTTTGCTTTGTGCTGAATTTTTAAGCCACAGCCATTAATTATGAATGTGACTGTGCTCGCAACAAAGTTTTTAAGAACCACAATTTTAAGAACTGTTTAAGCAAGACATTTTTATGAATCTCTACAATGGTTAATTTAAAGTAGAAGAATAAGCACTTGTAAGAATAGTTTGTACAGAGAAAGTCATGTGAGTGCAATGCATACCATTTGTACCTTTTTTGTTAAATAGTCTCTGGGAGATGGAAACCTGTGAAAATGGAGGTTAGCAGGTTTTACTAAAATTACCATTAAGGATGAACATAAATCAGAAGTAAAAAAGACAAAAGAGGATTAAAACAATAGAATACTGCAACAAATTAAAGGGAGAAAATTAAAATTCAGAAAGGACTTAGACTTACTTACATTTCAAGCCAAAGCAGAGGTAACATGATGAGAGTGAGGGAAGTGAAAACAGAGGAAGCGACAGAAAAAAAAAGAAACAGGACAGCTTGATGATTGACAGAAGTGGAAAACAGAGAAAGCACAAAAGCACAACAAAGACACGGATTCACACCAGAGTTATTTAAAAATTATATATGAGGGTCAGAAGTCACAGCAACCCACAGCAATCAGTTAATAAAGCTGCAGAAAACAAAACTTGGGATACATGTATGTGCAATTGAAAGTCACTGGAATGTTCTTCAAAATGATGGTACTAAATTCAGATCCAGGTGCAGTGGTTATGGATAAGGGACATTAAGGATGCATAGAGATCATTGTTTTATCCATATTACATATGCACAAAACAATATGCACAATATTCTTGTCAGCTAATAAAATTCAAAATAACCACTCAAGGCTTCCACACATCATTGCCAATGATGAGGAAGGCACTGAATACCACCAGCTGTGTGTGATGCTTCTATACATGCCACTTCTCATTGATGTGCTGTTATGTTTTTTTTTTTTTTTTTTTTTTTTTTTTTTTTTTTTTTTTTTTTTTTTTTTTGCAAACTGCTTCCCACGCAGCAGCATCTTCCTTTTTGGAATGAGATCAAAGTTGCATGGACTAAGATCAGGGGAGTTAGGAGAGTGTTCCAAGTCCTCCCACCCCACCACCACACAAGATTCTGTAAACAGGCTGCAGTGTGCCTTGTTGTATTATGAAGGATTATTGCATTGTTAAACAGTCCTAGATGTTTCCTCTACAGTGTGCAACACTGAGTGTTTTGCAGACTTTGGAAGTCCACTGCATGGCAGGTCAACAATTGCTATGCATCCATGTTTGAAGTTCTCCACCCAACATGCAACAATTCGATAAGGCAACGCCCTATCAACTAATGCTTCTCGTAGCTTCATATGACACTCACAAGCATTTCTGTCATGCAGAACTGCAATTTTTACATATGCTTGCTGTTCAACTTTTAGTGACATCCATCTGGGAACATAGTCTCTAGGATACTAACCTTTGCATAAGTTGTCTACTAGCCACCAATGCACTCAGACATCATCCCTTACTGTACACTATGATATCAAATGTTATGATTTATCACTATGATTTCATTATTTCATGATTATACTATCACTACTATTTCCGTTATTCAGAATATATTGTGACTTTGTGGGTTCGTAGAATTAAAAGGCCGAGTTGCAGAAATTAAAAATCTCCTTTATTTTCATCGAAATACACTGTTGAATTCTCACATATGCACAGTCTTCCAAGGTCGATAACAGTAACAACAGTGACAGCAGATTAGCTCTCGTTACAATAACACTTCCAGCTGTCTCTCATTTCACAACACTGTTTCACAACTACTTTGCGAGCCGTCACGTCCTTAAATACCAATTTCATAAATTTGAGATATTTCTGGACCAAAAAGGAATCGAATGTTCTATCACCTTCCAGAAGCATAACCCTATCGGTGCCGGCAGGTCTTTTATCTTGCGCTATCATTATTTCTTCCGGCATACTCCTTATCTCCAGGCTTTTTGTGTACATAAGCCGCGCTATTGCGATCGGATTCGCAAAACTGCTCTCTTCTCAATGCTGGTCGTCCCGAACAGCTCCATCATAGCGGACCAGATGATCCAGGTGTACCACCAACATCATCCCTTGGGGCACCTTCTGGATGCGGTACACCACGTCGTTAGTCCTCTTCACCTCCCGATACTGTCCTTGCCACGGCTGTTGAAAAGTACCGGCGTGCACTTCCTCCAATACTTCCGGGACCTTACTTTGGGGAAGTACCAAGTGTTCTCTTTGCGTCTTCCCATCAGGTGATTCCCACACCCGGAACAGCATGCCATCTCTGATTTTCAGCAAGTCCCATTGGGCCCAGTACGACTTATAGGTAGCGCTCTTCGTTGCGATGTCCTCTCAGGTTGGTCTTGTCCCTGGCTCCGCTTTCCTCCAGAGTGGTCCCAAGTCTGCGTCCGCCATCTGCTCCCTCCTCAGGCCTGCGCTATCCCAGCCATCTGCAGGCACTGTCGTGACTACTCGGACTGCTGCGGCACGCTCCTTCTCTTCCACTCTTGTGCATTGGCCACACTCCTCTGGGCAGGGTCTTCGGGACATGGCGTCTGCGTTACTGTGGTTCTTCCCTCTACAATGTTCAGAGGCGAAGTTGTACTCCTGCAGCCTCTGAACCCAACGTGCTGTCCGGCCTTCCAGGTTTCTAAAGCTCAGTAGCCTAGTTAGGGCGGAATGGTCAGTCCTCAGGTGGAATGGCTTACTGTACAGGTACCTATGGAAGTGCTCCAAGGCCTTTACTACCACCAGTAACTCTCCCTGGGTGACGCAGTAGTTCTTCTGTGCCTTGGCTGAAGATGCGCTGATATTGTCTCAGCAGTTGTCGAACCTGCTCGAGCTGTTATGCAGTCAGGTGATCGGCCACCCTCTCCTGTAAGCCTTCCAGTCGGGGCCCCAGGTGTTGCATTGGCACCGGCTCCTGTGTCTTGTCGATTGCTGTCACGATGACCACGGGCTCGCACGTCTGCATCTCCGTTCCGGCCTGGACGTCGTGGTCAATGTCCACTAGGTTAAGCAGCCTCACTGGCACCTCTCGGCACGACAACAGTGTTCTTAATTCGCTGTCCTTCCAGTCGCGCCGTCACTACCACCTCCTTTCTCGTGGGGACCCACGTCTTCCTTCAAGATGACCGTGCAGATTCCAAGGCATTCTTCTGGTTGCCGGAGTATTCTCCATTGAGCCGCAGGACCTTCCTGCCATCGTCGACTGTCGCCTCGTGGCTCCTAATCATCCAGGCACAGTATCACCTCTTCAGCTACCTCCGCGACGAACACCCAATGACGCACGGCACTCCATCCCAAGGTCAACTGCAGTAGGGCCTCCCTCTCCACGGTCAAGGTTTCGCCCGATGCCGTCACTGGTTGGGTGGGTCGGCTCAGTTTTCTCGATGGCGAACCCCTGTCTACGTCGGGTCTGATGACGGTCATTGCCTCCCCGGTGTCTACGAGCACGCAGCACGGCTTCCCTCGTGCCCAACCATCTGCGATGAGGCTGTTATCCATCCGTCGGCTGACTGCGCGCAGTGTCACTCGAGGGGATGGTGGTTATGGCGCCGACATGCTCCTGGCCACGCCGGTCCTTACTCGTTCTTCCGGCACCTCTTCCTGGTATCGGCTGTCTTTCTCCATGAGTCCCGGCTGGCCCCACCCGCAGCACACACCACTAGGTCATCGCCGGCGTCCCCAGCTTCCCGGGATACGAATTCTGGTGGGAGGTCGACTAATATCTGTTTCATATAACCTTGCCCCGCTGACATGTATCATTCCGCGTGCAACTACCTTCCCCCTCATCTTAATTGGCTAATGCTTTCGCGCTATAGGCCATAGGCGGAGCCTTCCCGTCACATTTAAACCTGCAGCAAACGTCATGATAATTGCCAGGAAGATAGATAAAACCATAAAATAAGAATATGAAGGCATGAAAAAATAATGAAGTTTATAATGAAACTGAGCAAGCTGAAACTGAAACAAGTTTATAATGAAAGGCCTTCGGCCTTTACCATTGGGATTTTTTTAAAACCAGCACACATACCTTGCAAAAATGCTTGTCTTTCAGTCTTAAAAGTTGTGTCATGCCATACTTGACGCGCGCCCTTCATTCACCCAAGTCTCGTTAAGGTATCCCTACTTGTATTCCACTACAGTCTAATTGTCCTTAAATAACGTCTTCACCACACAGCAATATCGCACCTGGAGTGGCAAGTTTTCCTGTTGTCTCAATTTCATGTCACTATGTTCCTACGCATCTAACACTCACACCTGTAAGTTCAGAGCACAGCTGTTCGACTTCTCTCACTGACAAAGACGGATTCTTCTCTGTGAGTGCATTAAACACATGCAACACAATTCTTTTTTCGCCGCTTTGTAAAGGTTTTCCCTTGCGATGCTTCAGCGAAAAACTGGGGGTAGACTCTGCCATTATACATATAATAAGTACACACGCAATAAACGATCAAATAATTATCTCTCGCACTCGGCATAGCACACCGTCGAATGGCGATGTATGACTAATCCAGTTCAAAACAAGGTCAGTGATAAAAGTCATATAAACAAATATGTCATCACTACTGCTAAATCACGTGCTATCATGCCATGTGCTTGAGAGCAAAGTGGTGTGGGTTCTTTTTCTGTTCGTTGTCCTAATGTGTGCTTGTTTAGGGCTGGAGTGTGAAAGGTTTGACGGTGAGGTGGAAAGGTGGGTGTTTTGTCTAATCGTCGGTGAGCTGGGATCTCTTTCTCAGGGTTCAGTTATGAAAAGTCGTGTTGACCGTCTCTCAATTCCTTTATTTTTCTTTAGCCCGGCTCTCGTAGCTCTCTTGTTAACACTTGCGTTGTCTTCCTAATTTTCCTTTCCCCTTTACGATGTTTTTACGTTGCTTCGCGAACTCCCTTGTTATTCTCTATATTTGCACTATCTTCAAGACCATAACTCTAAGTCGGACTGCGACATCTGATCCTACTTTTATCACTATACTCAGTACCGGAGTAACCTTCCAATAACACGTCTTCTCCCCGTCGTCCTCACTAGCAGAGTGACGCTCTTTTGCCTGTCGTATTTTCAGCTTCTATCCTAGCTTTTCTTTCCTATCACCGCCCATTTTCTATTCCTTTCCTATTTTACGCCTATCACGTGGTTTACTCTACATTTTATTGGCAGGGTTTATTTCTTTAATTTTCTCTTATTGGTCACCTCCGTATGTCGTTCCTATGCATCAGTACTATTCTCCGCCCCTCTGGGTTGTATGACCTCTCAGCGTCATAACGGTATTCTATCATGCTTGGCTGAGTTTTCCTTATACCTCGCATATTTTACTGGCGTCTTGA
The DNA here is from genome assembly GCA_030765055.1 of Mantis religiosa. NCBI lineage: Eukaryota > Metazoa > Arthropoda > Insecta > Mantodea > Mantidae > Mantis > Mantis religiosa. Next base: position 62,171,739 of record CM060951.1, on the reverse strand, counting down.
TGTCGGTTCTATTGTTCTGTGTTTCCTGCCCTGTCTATGTGCCCAGAGGCAACTCCTGTCCAATTTTTCCTTCATTTGTACTGTATTGCTATTTCGAATATTCTTTTTAACTATGTTTCTTATATCATTTATTCCCTTTTTATTCCCATTATGCTTATTTATGATCTCTACTGTTGTATTAGTTTCTATTGATCTTTTCCCTCTTGGAACCTGAGGTTTCTGCTTCAAATGCCCTTCGGAGGAATATTGCTATTTTTCTCGCAAGTTGGGAAAAATTTCAAATTCCTTCGAAAGTCCCACTAAACCGCGACCTTCAAAGTTTAACAAACGTGCTAACGCTGACAATTGTTACCTAGTTTCTCCTCTTTCCCTTCGTCAACGCAAGTGCAAGCAAGGAGCTTTAGAGCGTTTGTTTGGTGTTTTTTTTTTACAATAAAATACATACATACATTTATACATTTACACCCTTATATACATTGTTATATATTTTCTTACTTTTCAATGTGTCCAATATTTTACATTACGTTATCAATCTGATTTTGCATTTTTGGGTTGTCTCTGATTTTCTCTATTTATTTACATTATTTGTTTTATTGTTGTCTTGTGGGCTTTACATTGCCTCTTTAAGTATAGTGAACCTTTAATGTTTCATACACTGTCACTCGCGTCACTGCAATGTCGTGATTGCTTTTGTTTTCGGCACTTGTATTTATAACTCCTTGTATGTTCCGCTAACTTATTCTAAGAACAATTTTTTTTTATTAGTATAACCAGGTGTAGCATTTGTTTATGTTATAGTCAAATTCCATCGCGTTTATTCTCTATGTCCGTTATTCTTCTTCTGTGAAACGTGTGTATTTCTACTATTTGTAACAAAGTGGTGTTTATTAATTGCCTGTGCCATACATTAATGAGTTCAGTGACTCCGGTTCGCGTCAGGTAATGGTTTGGGTATGTGTGATTTCCAGTTCTTTAAAGGGTCGTAATAGTGCTATGTTATATCTACCTATGTTTTTCTTCGTTTTATAGTCTACCAGCTCAAAAGAACGATCACCGAACTTCGCAACGATCATAGCCGGCCCTTCCCAAAGGATATGCAGTTTTTGTGATGTTTTGTTAAGCATTGAAGATTTGTTGTGGGTTCTCACTAGCACCTTATCTCCTATGTTCGGCGTCCATTTCTTTTTGTATCTTTTCTTCCTTTTATTTCTAGTTTCTGCTCGTTTCCTTAGGCGTTCGTAGGCTTCTTCTATTTGCTGGATTTCGTTCATTTCGTCTGTGTTAATTGCTCTTTTTAAGCCTGGTAAAATGCTTTCTGGCGTTTGGTTTAGGTGTAGCTTGACTGGCGCTATACCAGTATTCGGGTTGATCGTGTTGTTCATGATTTTTTCTATTAGTGGTAGTTGGGTGACCCACGAGGTATGTCTTTTGCGGTATGTTAATATTCGCAGGTAGATGGATAGATCCCTCATCGATCTCTCGCATGGGTTACTTTCCGGGTGGTATGCTGTGGAATTATATATTTTGATACCTGATGTTCTTATCTTATTTACGAAATGTTTGCCTTTGTGTATGGACGCGTTATCCGCCAAAATGGCGTCCATTTTACCATATTTCGGTATGAAATCGTCCAGAATTTTGCTTGCACAATTCGCGCTTGTTAGCCTCTTCATCGGGTATAATTTAGTGAATTTGGTAAATACGTCCACCATTACGAATATGTACTTCATTCCTGCCGTTCCCGTAGGCATTGGTCCATGAGCATCTATTGTGACGAGAGCTAGTGGTTTGTCGCGTAATATTGATATTGGTGGAGTGTCGTATTTCACGTTCATGGGTTTTGCTTTTTGGCAGATAATGCAGGCAGATATACGTTGCCGTACTTTGTGTTGGAGCCGAGGGATATAAAAATACTCCTCTATCGTCAAACACGTTTTTTCTGTTCCCCCGTGGATAATTGCTGTATGAAATGAATCAATTATAAGATTTTCAAGGACGCGTGGGGCGTATGTTCGCCATGTTGGATGGTGCCTACCTTGAAGTTTATAAAGGATTCCATCACGTTTGCCATATAGTCCTTTTGTGTCTTTCTGAATTTCAGGAGCTGTTGTTAAAATTTTAGCAAGTTTGTCGTCTTCTTGTTGGATTTTCTTAATGTCCTTTATCTGTTTTGTCAGTTCTTTGTTGCCCTGCAGGTCTAGTTTCAACACGTGGACTTCTCTTTGTGTGTTGCCTATGCATTCAGGTATGTCGCCTTTTGTGTTCAAACGTGACAATGTGTCTGCAAAAATGTTTTGGTTTCCTGGGATGTGTTTAATGGTGACGTCATGCGACATAATTTCATGTATGTATCGGGAGATTTTGGTGCTTGTCAGTTTACAATTATTTATGAAGGAGAGGCTCACATGGTCCGAAAATATTGTTATTTTGCAGTTAAAGATGAAATCCTTAAATTTTTGAATCGCGAAAAAAATGGCTGCTATTTCCTGTTCAGTGACACAAGCTATCTTCTCCGTGTGTGTCAGGTTCCTCGATGCCGTACTTATGACACATTGGTTTCCTTGGTCGTCAAGTTGACACAGGATTGCTCCAAAACCTGAACTTGATGCGTCGGTGTATATATAAAAAGTTCTGTCGCTGCGTGGGCGTTCTAGTAAGATTGCTTGTCCGGATAGCTCTTTCACCCTTTCGAAAATTTCTTGGTGTGTGTTCGTCCACCGCCATCTTGTGCCTTTCTTTAAGAGTGCTCTCAGAGGTGCTATCTCCTTCGCATAATTAATTAGGAAGCGTGCCTCATATTGGAAGATGCCCAATACTCGACGTAACTGTCTAATGTTTTTCGGAGGTGGAATTTCCCTGATTGCTTTAATTCTATCTTTGTCTGGAGATATTCCTTTCTCCGAAATGTTGTATCCCAAAAATTTTGTTTCCAACTGGAAGAACTTTGTCTTCTCCAAATTCAAGGTCAGCCCATTTGTTCTCAGCTTTGAGATGACATAATCTAAATGTTGTATGTGTTCTTCTATTGTCTTGTCGTGAATAATGAAGTCATCGACGTACTCTGTCAAGAATTCTTGCGCATGATCTTTAAATATTGCATACATGGCTCTTAAGAAACCACTTGCGCTCACTGATAAGCCGAAAGGCAATCTCGTGAATTCTAACACGCGGCCTTGGTACAAGAATCCGGTGAATTTTCTTAGGTGTGGAGGTATGGGAATTTGTAAATATGAGTTTGTAAGATCTATTGAGGAGAACCATTTCTTTCTTCCTATGCTGGCTAGTGTTTGTTCTATACTGAGGGTTCTAAAGTGGTCTGGCATAATAAATTTATTGAGGTGTCTGGCATCTATGGTAATGCGTGCCTTCCCATTACTCTTACGTACAATGCACAAAGGGTTTATGTAGGGCGTATTTGATTCCTGTATAATATTCTGTTTTAGCATTTGTTTGATGGTTTCATCTACTGCTTGTTTTAAATTCATAGGAATGTTCCTACATTTGTACACTCACACACTGGAAAGAAAACACTCTGTCAGCATCTGTTATTACAGTGTTTCTCAACCAAGGTTTCTGGTAGCCTTATGCAGCTGTTTTCGCTAAGTATTTTAGTTCTCTGTGTATTCAGAGTGATTTCTTATAGCTATCAAGAGCTAATTGAATGGCACATTTGAAATTGTTAAATTTCAATGTTAACCATGGCTTATCCCGGTAATGTAGTAAAAAATTAGCTTGTGTATGATGTATACAGGCTTCTGATATTACTGCAGAAAATCTGGAAGATTTGTTGTGCGATAATGAAGGAGATGTTTAGGATATATGTAGGTAGCAGTGACGTGTACTGTTCTACAGATGGCAAGTTAGCTACTCCATTGTTTGGGGAAATGACAGGTCAAATATGGGTGATGTGGATCAGCTATTACTAGCTATCCCTCTTTACGAAAAACAGTTAAATAGTAAAAAAAAAGTATTTTTATACCACTGGATGTAACCATGCACAATTGTTTAGTAATTTTCAGAGCTGTAAATTCATGCAAGACATTCATCTACCTGTACTTGCGCTTATAAATAGCTTGTAACCTAATTGAGTATTATAATACTCAGAAGCCTCTTTATAGTGGGGGGTAAGAAATTCACCACGACATCACCCCTCATACTTGAGAGAAAACACTTCCCTAAAAGGATACCACCCACAACCAAAAAAGTCGCAACCATTTCGAAAATGTCTAGTGTGTTGCAAAAAAAGAAGTTTGCAAGGAAACCAATATTATTTGGTGTGAATCTGCAGATGTGCCCTTTGGTGTTTATCCAGGTTTGGAGGTGTACAGTTCAAAGAGAAACCTCTAAGGGCACGTTTACATCCCTTATAGAGCTAATTTAAATTTATTGTAAAATAGGAAGATTAAAATAATTGGCATTAAATGAGCATTACATACATGTATGCGCAGGACATCTATACACGTCCATATCGGTTTGGGGCATTTTAAGTTGGACATCATATGACGTTGAAAGGGTTAATGGCAAAAAAATTAAAAAATAAAGAATTAAAAAAGATCAAGAAAAGAGAAGCCGGAACATCCCTGGGTGCGGGTAAACCCGAGTCACTCACTCACTGCTATTAGTGACCCGGTCTTCTCAAGACCGAGTGGGCGGGCGGTGAATTATGACATCATCTGGTTACGGAACGTCTCATGCTCATCACTGCGAGTGAGTCGAGCGGTCTTGACGTGCTAAATGCCGGTCTCTGGTGACTGGGCACTCGAGTTGAAACTTGTGCTGCTGTGGAAGCAACAATTCAATATGGCATGTGACCACATGTGACCTGCAGCAAACTCAAAAAATTAATTGAAAAAGCATTTGTAGTCAGTTTTTCACACTCTGTCACATGTGAGAAACTGACTACAAATAGTTTTTTTTAATTAATTTGTACATCATTGTTACTAAATATAACAAAAGAAATTAATTCATTATTCCATATCCAGCAACTAATCTTACCAAGACCTAGTTCTTATCACTAGATAGCTATTTACAAGATAAAACCACCTCCAGTCTGCAAAACTTTGAATACCATCATAAATATCAACACAAAGAAGAAAGCAAGGAATAACAATAAGAGCAAATAGAAGCTGTTTCCCATAAAGCAACAGAAGCACTTGGAAATCCTATGTGTTATAAAACAATTTTATATTTTTGTAACATTATTGCACTTATAAATAAATCTAAAGCAAATAATGTCACAGAAATATAACACAGTAAAATTGTCACAATATGAAATAAGTTAAAGCTACAATAAATAAGACACGATTTGGATTTGTTATATATAATGCATATCACTTGGGCAGTCATATACATTATATAATAGTACAACAAATAGCAAAAGCAATGACATTAATATCTGAAGATTTTACAGTTAAGCTAACGAACATTTTCAAAAATACTCTGGTCAAAGTCTTTATTATGGTTTAACAATGCATGAACTAAATTTTCACCCAGAAATCTGTAATCGTTAATGAGGAATATTTTGAAATATTGCAAAATTAGAAAATAAACTTTTAGTAAATAAATAAACCTTCAATAATGGTTTAATATAGATTTGAAAAGGATAGGTTAAAAATTGATCATTTTTATATTCTTATTGATGGATTATCTTGATTAGATTGGCCTCAAGTACAGCTGGAAAGTAATTTATGTGCAGTACTGATGATGATGTATTTATTGGTTCATTGATTCAGAGATTGAAGCATTTATAAAGTAATTCAACATGTAGCTGCATAGTAGACAAGTCTTTAAAAACAATAGCAAAAAGCTTTCTAACAGATACAGAAATGAAGTGTAGTTTACAGTCTTTTCTTTGTCTAATGTAAGAGGTAGACTGTTTATAGCTGTAAATTACAACCGTACACTTGCGCACATGTTATTTTATCTATGGCAATAGTTATACTTATGGTACAATAAAGGAGTTTTATTATTTTACTGATAAAATCATGAATATTCGGTAATGTGTATCATCAGTCGCAAAGGTTGGGAACTATAATGTTTTTCAAATGGGAAGAATTCTGGTATGCAGCGAGTGAGATGTGCTTGCATGTTCAGCATTACCAGCTTATTATCCCTACTCTTTTCATCCTCCTCTTGCACACTATCATAGAGTGTGCAAGTCTCCTTGGTGCTAGACATAAAGAACCCAAACTGAATTTTCCAAACTTTTATAATAACTTTATAATAAATTTTATAATAATTAATGACTTGAAGCTTTCCCGGCGTTGATTATTGATGATAGTTTCTCGGGCTAACAGCCAGGTCAGATTAGGGTAACTACCCAAGCTTTCAGCGACTAACTCTTTTATAATAATGCAGTTAAAAATTAGTATTTAGTATTTTTTTTTAATATTTTAGTATTTATTTCTCATCTTTCTTCTACATACAATTTCATTACTACATTGACATTTGTAACATTTCTTTCACACAATAACAAAATGACTTTAATACAAATAAAATATTTAGTGATTATTTTATTTGTATTATATTTATTATTCCACTGTAAATAGCTTCATTTTCTGTGTAACAGAATGACTTATTCATATCTAACATACCCTTCCTACCTGTTTGCGCCGGTCTCGGTCTCAATACACACCCTGGTTTTCCGTGTATTGATGACCCTCCTCTCCCTTGTATCCCTCGTTCTAGTTTTCCAGCCCTTAATTGTTAGTTACTCTTCATCAATCTTAACCATTTCTCTCTAACTTTCCCCAGATATTCACCTATATTTCTTACATTCTTTTCTGCTTTTACCAATAACATTTTCTGTATTATTAATACCTCCCCCCCATCCCTAAAACTATCCCACTTTTGTTGCCAAATTTGTTCTCTCCATTTCTTTGTTGTTGTGATAAAGTATACTGTGCCAATCTGTATCCTCCTCTCCACACTTTGGGCATTACCTGTATCCTTTTCATATCTAATACCTTTCAAATTTCTAACTCCTGTCCTTGCCCAGGCCCTTAATTTTTGTGCCCAAGACTCTCCCCATTTGCTTCTCATCTGCAAAAGAAAACATTCCTTGATAATATTGCTTTCCTCCCAATTGGCAACTCTGTACAGATATTTCAATACCCTTGGGACAATTTTAACCCTTGTTGAATGTCTTCCCAACACTAATTGTGCTGCCCCATTGGGTGAAGCTACCGGTAAGCCCAAAATATATTTAGGTACAGAAGGATCTCTTAATACCATCCACCTCTTCCCATGCTTCATCCACTCCCCATATCTCTGTCCCATGCGACATCTTATTTTCTACTATGGCAGTATAGATCCTTTCCAGCCATTTGACATTAATGTCAGGTAATTTCCTTAAGCATGCTCTTTACAATCCTCATGGTCATTTTACCTTTTGTTAGAGCCAATTTTTTCTGTTCAGTCCATTTACCATCACAGCTCAATCTTATCCCCAGATAATCAAACCTCTTTATGACCTCTATTTCTCTTCCATTTATCTCCCATTTCTCCTCTTTACGCAATCTGTAACCTTTCTTAAAAACCATGATCTTTGTTTTCTTTTCGTTAACTCTCAACCCTCATTTTTGGCAATAACCACTTATTGCTTCAATTACCCTTCTCAGCCCTCCAACAGATATGGAACCAACTAAGTCATCAGAAAATAACAACCCTGGGATTTCTTTGTTATGAATAACTGGTGAGTGAACCCTATTTTTAGCAATCTCCTCTAGAATATCATCTATAAAAAGGTTAAATAGCACCGGACTGAGTTAACATTCCTGTCTTACACCCACCTTGCTCTCTATACAAACAGTTACTTTGTTTCCCTGCAGCTTGATGCAGGACTCATTACCGTGATATATTTTGCACAGTATTTCAATAAATTTACAACTTACCCCTTTGTTATTTAATTTTATCCACAATGCCTCTATTAATTGTATAGAATGCTTTCTCTAAATCAATAAATACCATATAAACCCTCCCCCTTTTATTGCTTAAATATTTTAAAAATTAGTTAAAAATGCAGTTAAAATTTAAACAAGTATATTAATTATCATATTATGTATATGTTTTAAATGCTTTAATTATAGCTCATGGGTGGTTTTTGTAATCCAATGGAACTGCCAATGGCTCATCTGCATAACTGTCCATATCACTTATGTCAAAGGACAGTTTGTTATTGTCAGCGTCTTCATTGTCTAAGTCTTGCACATTTATCCTCTTGCACACTATCCTAGAGTGTGCAAGTCTCCTTGGTGCTAGACATAAAGAACCCAAACTGAATTTTCCAAACTTTTATAATAATGCAGTTAAAAATTAATTAAAAATGCAGTTAAAATTTAAAAAAGTATATTAGCATATTATGTATATGTTTAAAATGCTTTAATTATAGCTTATGGGTGGTTTTTCTAATCCAATGGAACTGCCAGTGGCTCATCTGCATAGCTATCCATATCATTTATGTCAAGAGACAGTTTGTCATTGTCAGCGTCTTCATTGTCTAAGTCTTACACATTTATGATGATAAGCTCCAAAATTTCTTTCCAAAGTTTTTCTTAAAGTCTCACGCAATTTTCCCAGTTTTGTTGTGTTATATTGTCAATTTCTTAGTGAATAAGTTGTTTAATGTCAGTTTAAAGTGTTATTTCTGTTTGCAATCCCCCATTTTATTTGAGCCCACATTAACTCAATTGCCTTGTATTGGTAATGGTAAGGGGGTAGGGATTGCCTATTGTCCCATTTCAATTTCAAATTGATCCAGCTGATACACTTTTTCCTGGAATTTAAATGGAAGAATAAGTGAATATTTCTGATTTGAACTTTGTAGGATCAATAAACATTGTCCCCGATTACAAAACAATCATAAACATATCATGTTCTCATGTTCTGCTCACGTTCTGCATATTTGGCATTTTGCAAGCTAACAAGAAGTGAAATAACTAAAATATTTGATACCATAACCAGGATTTAAACCACGGATCTCCTGGTCTTTGTTCGGTTTCTCTTAACCATTCAGCTACCACGGCAACATGCCAGCATGACAATAAATTCTTCAACAGTTAACCACTAGGACATCTCATATACACTGAGATATATACCTTTTTGTGTCAACTTACTATGCTGTAAGTACTTAAGTCCCAGGCTTCGTAGTTTAACCACTATTGTTAATTGATGGAAGTTAATGTTTTTCCACTCTAGCCATGTTATGGCAAGGTTTGGATAGGTGGAATCAGACTGAAAAATTCAATGCCGTTCAGTAGTGAAATTTCTCTGTCTTCCACACTGCCCTTTCAACACATCTTGTACCAAAATTAGGCAAGTGAGTCAACCTTGTATATACTTTTCTCCACTTACAAGTTTTTTATGAAGACTAGTTTCTGGGGACTTCTCCCCTATCGTCAGTTCTGTGGTTGACTTTTTATTCTATACATCTTGTACCACTTTGCCTACTTCAGACTTTTCTTTGACTCTTGTGATAGTTAACCTTGTTGGTGGGAGGTATACCATATTGAATCCTTAAAACTTCATTGAACCTCAACAACATTCCACACTTTTCCATAACCTTTCTGTATATACTTACACTGTTTGAATATTAAATGCACAGTATATTTGTTTATAAACAAAAGAATGTGTTTCTAGGTTTTCCAGTCCTTTTGAACCATAGACAACAAATACTGTAATAGTTATGATTAAAAGCATTATTAAAAGTGAAGCTAATTTCATATTGAGTCACTTTATTAAAATAATGCAAGTGTATCGAGATTTAACTGTATTATAACACCACAGTGAAGCGATATAATTATTAATTTATAGATGAGTTGTATTGATTTGCGAAACACCCCCCAGGGGCCTACTTCGGTAGGTACGGGTTTGGCGAACCCGGGGTCCCGAGCCAACAGTCTCCCTCGTGTGGGCTCCTCTTCGTGGTTGAGGGAGACGGTCAACAGGCCCACCCACGTGTAGGCCGTGCATGGAGACCCGTGTCGGTGGAAAGGTTAGTCCTGGTGGTGGAGGGATGCGTATCTGAGCTCGTAACAGTGTTTTTCTGAATTCGGGGAGGGTACGCATTACTAATACACTACTTTGGCTTCTGCTTCGCCTAAATGGGAGGTTAGGGACTAACCCACCCCTAATCAATCGGCCAGGATTAGGTATTGTACCGAACTCCAGGGTGAGTGGGACGGCGAACTCGCTATATCCCCTGTGTAGCCCTGTCATCCCAGTGGGATGACCCCTTGTTGGGCTCTGTGGTGGGTGGGGAGCACTGGGGGATGAAACCTAGCCCATCTTTTATGGCCAAATTTACTACTAATAATAATAAACCCTTTAACACACGTGGAAAGGAAGTAGTCAAGTCTTATGGTCCTCGCTACTTAGTTGTAACCAGAAAGGAGGAAGGCAAGAACTTTTTGACAGTGAACCCTTTTATTATACAGAAGGAATTGGACAAAATTGCTGGTCCAGTCAAGTCCTGTACTCGCTCCAGAAAAGGCACGCTCCTTGTGGAAGCACACTCTGTTTCCCAGGCAGCAACGATACAAAAAGCTACGTTATTGGGCAGCTACCCCGTTACAGTTGCAGTGCACAAGACACTGAACTCCTCCCGCGGGGTTATCACCACTCGTGCGTTGGACAGGATGGCGAATGAGGAAATACTGGAGAACCTACAAGACCAGGGCGTCACTGTAGTATACCGAGTGCAACGTAGAGAGCGAGGGGAATTGGTGCCTACCCGTACCCTGTTCCTGACCTTTGATCGGGTAGATCTCCCGCAAAGGCTTAGGGCAGGGTATGAGTCCATAGAGGTTAGGCCATATATACCAAACCCACTCAGGTGCTTTAAATGTCAACGCTTCAGTCATACGAGTGATTTTTGTAGTGGTGTGCCAACATGCGTGCAGTGTGGTCTGTCTAAGTTAATTGATGGAAATTAATCATTTCTTCATATGAATAATGATTTATTGTCATTAAGCTTATTACAGCAATAGACAAAGTCAAAAATAGAGTACAAATTAATACAGTTATAATACAGTGAAGATAAAAAAAAAATCAATAAAATACTTACATTAGATATATAAATATAGAGACTTAAAATAAAATGAGGAAATAAGAATACTTCATGACATAAGCCAAAGTTTAACTACACCTGTTAAAGTATTCCTGTATTGAATAATAAGGTTTGGAAACTAACCATTCATATAATTTGCATTTAAATGTATTACCTGATAATTTAGTTAATTCTAAAGGTAATTGATTATATAGTTTAATGCCCAATACTTCAAAGCTGTTAGAGGTTTTAGTTAATCTATGATATGGTATATTGAGTTTATAATTAAACCTAGTATTATAATTATGAATATCCTGCCTGAATAGCTGGTCGGTTAAGTTACTTTTTACATAGATGAGAGTATTATAAATATATACATTTATCACAGTCATAATTCTTAATTTTATAAATAGAGGTTTACAATGTGCAAATTTATCTGAATTTGAGATGGTACGAATTATTTTTTTTTTTTTTTTTGTAATATTAGGATAGTAGAAATATGACTGCTGCTTCCCCAGAGTAAAATGCCATATGAGATTATACTGTGGAAGAATGCAAAATAGGCTGTACTTAAATATGAATCAGGTACATGACTTTTCAAATTTCTGATTAAATATATAACTCTGGACAGCTTCGCTGTAATATAGTTGATATGGGGTTGCCATGTCAGCCTATTGTCCACAACCACACCTAAAAATTTTACATTCCTTGAACAATTTTCATAAGAAGTCTCACGCAAACTAAATGTAAGTTATTAAATTTTAGATGAGTCGTATTTCTTACACATCTGCTTCACTTTCGTACCTATTTTGAGGACATGTTTCGCAAATCAAAATAGGTACGAAAGTGAAGCAGATGTGTAAGAAATACGACTCATCTAAAATTTAATAATTTTTCGCTTCACTGTGGTGTTCCAATACAGTTAAATCTCGATAAATGTAAGTTGTTCAGTTTTGTTCTCATTTAGCAGGAAACCATTGGCTCTAAACCAAGTATTTGCATACCTTAGAGTATCTTCTGTTAGCAAGTTAAGGCTTTGATAATCGGTACTGGTATTCAAAAACGTGGTATCATCAGCATACAGTACAGTATGGGACTTTAAGAAAGAAGGTAAATCGTTAACCATTACTAAAAATAATAGTGGCCCAAGTATTGAACCCTGTGGAACACCACATTTTAGCTCCACCATATTATATTTCTCACCTCCTATACATACAACTTGCTTACGATTTGATAAGTATGATTCAAACAGTTTTATTGCAATGCCATTAACACCATAAAAATTTAATTTGGATAATAAATCAGCATGTTTTACACAATCAAAAGCTTTGCTCAGATCACAAAAGGTGACCTGGGCAAGGCTTTTGGTTTCAAAAGCAGTTAATACTTTTTTAACAAGAGAGACAATGGCATCAGTTGTTGACCTACCTCTTCTAAATCCAAATTGTACATCACTAATTATTCCATTTTCATCAAAATAACTGCATAGCTGCTTGAACATGATCTTTTCTAGCACTTTGGAAAATACTGGAATTAGAGATATTGGACGATAACTAGAAGGACAATTTTTATCCCCTTTTTTATAAATTGGAACCACTCTAGAAAGCTTCATTGAATCAGGAAAAATTCCATCAATGAGGCATTTGTTTAGACAAAATGTGAGGGTATATAAAATATATTTGATTACCTTTTTAAGGAGACTACTAGATAAATCATAAATGTCCACACTATCTGATGTCCTAAGGTGATTAACAATGTATAATACATGCTCAGGGGTGACTTCATGAAAAACAAATCTACTCTGACAGTACCTAATATTACAGTGTTCAAGAATTTGTGCCATTGATTCCTTTGGCTTTACAATGTTTTGGCTAATTACATCAACTGAGTTTATAAAGAAATCATTTAGGTCATTAGGGGTTAACTCAATGGTGTTTCTATTATTAGTTTTAGCAACTGAATTAATCACCTTCCAAGCCGTCTTGCATTTGTTAGAGGCAGATTCAATACTGTTCATATTATGCAGTTTTTTAGCTTCATTTATCATTTGTTTATATTCTTTCCTAATTTCAGTATACAAAAGTTTGGCCCTAGCTGATTTTTCACTTCTGTATAAATCCAAATACATCAAGACTTTATGTTTCATATTTGCTAATTGTGGAGAATACCATACATTATTATGCTTTGCACGGGCATAGTTTCTTTTAGCCAATGTATTGATAGTGTAAGCCCGTTGGGGAACACAATTATCAAATGTATTTTTGAATATAGTAAAGAATCTTTCAAAAAGTTCATTTGCAGTTAATGAATTTTTCACGTGAGAATAGTACAGTAGATCATTCCACTTTATGTTCGATAGCATGTTTACAAAGTATTGTGACTTTGTGGGTTCGTGAAATAATAAAACGAGGTTACGAAACACAAAAACTACACTTTATTCTCCTCGAAATACACTGTTCAACATTACAAAAATTGCTAGAACCTGAAAAACTGTTTATTTTACAAAAACTACATTCAACTGTCCGTCGCTACCGGTCATCATTTTTCATCGGCTTCGCAAGTCTACCGCCAGGGTGACACTGCTCCCTCCTCAAGGCTGGTTGTCCCGAACAGCGCCTTCGTAGCGGTCCAGGCGATCCAGGTGTACCACCAACATCCTTCCTCGGGGCACCTTCTGGATGCGGTAGACCACGTCGTTAATCCTCTTCACCACACGGTACGGTCCTTGCCATGACTGCTGAAGCTTCGGGCAGCTTCCCTTGGTCCGGGGCGGTACAACCAGACCAGGTCACCTTGCTGGAACCCTTGGCTGTTGGCTTGCCTGTCGTATTGGGTTTTCATGCGGTCGCTCGCCTTCTGGATGTTCTGGCGAGCCATCTCGTGCATGTCGTGGAGGTGGTCCACCAGGTTCTCCACATCCCTCAAGAGTGGCCCCAAGTCTGCATCCGCCAGCTGCTCCCTCCTCAGGCCTGCGCTATCCCAGCCATCCGCAGGCACTGCCGTGACTACTCGAACTGCTGTGGCACGCTCCTTCCCCTCCACTCTTGTGCATTGGCCGCACTCTTCTGGACAAGGTCTTCGGGACATATCGTCCACGTTACTGTGACTCTTCCCTCTGCGATGTTCCGAGGTGAAGTCGTACTCCTGCTGCCTCTGAACCCAACGTGCTGACTGGCCTTCCAGTCGCGCCGTCACCATCACCTCGCTCCTCGCGGGGACAACCACGTCTTCGCTCAAGACGACCCTGCAAATTCTAAGGCGCTCTTCGGGTTGACGGAGTATGACCTCTTCTCCGTTGAGCCTCAGGACCTTCCTGCCGACGTCGACCGTCGCCTCGTGGCTCCTGAGGCATCCAGTCCCAGAATCACCTCCTCAGTCACCTTCGCGACGAACACCCACAGACGCACGGCACTCCGTCCCAAGGTGCCAGCAGGGCCTCCTTCTGCACAGTCATGGTGTCGCCCGATGCCGTCACAAGCTGGTATGGTCGGCTCGGTTTCCTCGTCGGCAAACCCTTCGCCACGTCAGGTCTGATGATGGTCACGGCCGCCCCGGTGTCCACCAGCACGCGGCACGGCTTTCCTCTTACCCAACCGTCCGCGATGAGGTTGACATGCATCCGCCGGCTGACGGCGCGGATTGTCACTCTAGGGGATGGTGGTAATGGCGCCAACGTGCCCCTCTCTACGCCGGGCCTTACTCGTTCTTCCCGCTGCCCTTCCTGGTGTGGGCAGTCTCTCTGCAGGTGCCCGGGCTGTCCACACCCCCAACACAGGCCACTAGGTGTTCGCCGGCGTCCCTCAGCTGGCCTTCTGTCTCCGGCGTAGCGGACACTCCTCGTTCTCGACGTCGGGATAGATGCTACCTTGGCCGCCTCCATCCTTAATGCCGCTGTCAGCGCCTCGTGGATGGTTTTATAATCTCCGAGCATTAGGCGCTGACGAATTTCCGTGTCCCGTACCCCGTCGAAAAAGTTGTAGGCGGCTTCCCGGGATACGAACTCCAGTGGCAGGTCAACCAAGGCCTTGCTAGCTAGCTGCTCAATCGCTATGGCTAACTCCTGCAGCGTCTCCCCCGGCTGCTGCGACCTTGCCTTTAGTTGGCTGCGGTACGCTGCGGCTAAGCGGTGGTTCCCGAAACGATTCTCCAGGGCCTCCCAGATGTCCTTGGGCGCCGCCGTTGTCTGCACCGCGTTTAGGATTTCCGCGGCCCGTCCCTGGAGGCTGGCTATTAACTGTGTGGCCTCCTCCTCCGGTGACCATCTGTTGTGCTTGGCCACTGTGTCGAACTGGCGGCGGAAGACCTCGAATGTTGACGCGCCGTCATATTTCGGAGGTTTGACGCGCGCCGATGTTGTGTCGCGTCCCGGTGCGTCAGCCTTCAAATCCTTCAGTCTCCTGCCGACGACGTCCTCCACCATGGCGTTCAGGGACTTGACGCTGCTGTCGGCCTTTCCCTCCAGGTTGTTTACGCGGTTCGCGAGGTCTTCGACGTCTTCAACCATGGCGTTCAGGGACTTGGCGTTATTGTCGGCCTTTTCCTCTAGGTCATTGAAGCGGTTCGCCAGGTCCTCGACGCGCTCGTCCACTTGGCCCATCCGCTTGCCCAGCTCCGTCACGTCATCCCTCACGCCGGCCAACTGTTCCTCAAATTTGGCGGCGAGGACCTCGTTCGCCTCCTTCATTTCCGTGGCCAGACTGTCGTTCGCTGCCTTCATGTCTGTGGTCAATTCGGTCTTTATTTCTTTCAACTCTGCGGCCAGGTTGTTATTTGCCGCTTCTGTTTTTGTTGTTAACTCGTTCATCTTCGCGGCCAAGTTGTTATTTGCCGCTTCCGACTTCGCTGTTAATTCGTTCATCTTCTGCAAAAGCATTTCCAATGCCGATTCCATGGCCATAATGTTCGGTGATGTAGTTATCCCGCTTCCTGACACCAGTTGTGACTTTGTGGGTTCGTGAAATAATAAAACGAGGTTACGAAACACAAAAACTACACTTTATTCTCCTCGAAATACACTGTTCAACATTACAAAAATTGCTAGAACCTGAAAAACTGTTTATTTTACAAAAACTACATTCAACTGTCCGTCGCTACCGGTCATCATTTTTCATCGGCTTCGCAAGTCTACCGCCAGGGTGACAGTATGATATTTTCTCAGTGGTTACTGGCCTAGAAATTACAGTGATTGGCCTCTTTGGCAAATAAAATTTTGATTTTAAATTATTTATATTTAATCAAACTGCATCATGATCAGAGAATGGGAAATCTGTAGTATCACAGTTTAGAAAAGTCTCGTTAATGTTTGTGAAAATATTATCTAAACATGCTGTTGCTCTTGTAGGTTTTTGATTAGTACATTTAAAATTAAATTGTCTAAGTATATTTAAAAATTCAATAACAGATTGCTTGTCTTCAGTAACATCAAAATGGGAATTTAGATCCCCACCTATAATTATATTAAAGTGTTTCCATGTAGGACCTGTATATTGAGTCAATAGGTCCTCAAACTTTTCTAAAAAAATAGCAGGATTTCCCATTGGTGACCTGTATAAGACAATTATTAGCACTTTAATTTCCTGTGAAATTATCCCTGTGGCTTCAAAGTCAATTTCTTGACAAAAAGACCCCAAATCTAGCCTTTTACAGTAGCTTGCAAGGTTTTCTTTTATATAAATTGCAACCCCCCATGAATATGCTTTTCTCTACAATAATTATTAGCTAGATGGTAATCTTCTAATACCTTAAATGAAACTTCATTGTTTTGACACCAATGTTCACATAGACAGATAACATCATACATGTTTTCCTTAGCAAATTCATTAATAATTAACTCTTTTTTACCCATACCCTGAACATTGATATAACCAATTTTGAATCCATCAGCATTACATATTTTGCCCTCAATTAATTTTACCTTACTCATTTGTATATTTCCCTCAAACACTGTGTGCATGCTTAACCTAAAAAACTAGCTTTAGTTAAAGTTTCAGCAGAGTCATCTGGTTGTGTGTTTGTCACTACTTTTCCTTCTGTTTGGTCCACACTTCCATCCTTTCTTCCATATGGTAACGGAATAACTTGAATACTGGCTTTCCCCTTCATAGCGTTCACTATTCTGTTGACTAGTTCCTCCTTTCCTTTCCAGTTCAAATGCAAGCCATGGAGTGTATGTAAATCACGGTCAAAGTCACTGATATCCACTAGATTCACATGTTTGAAAGTACCCACAATCTTCCTAATGGATTCATTACACTGGTTCACTGCTTTGTTTACACACAAATTTTCCTCTAAGTCTAATCTCTTTGGAATATTTACCACTATAACATTGGTATGGTTGAGATTCTGTACACACTTTAATAAGGTTTTCTTCACCTTCACTACATTATAACAAGCAATATCGTTAGCTCCTCCTATAATGATTACATGGTCCTTTGAGGTTAGGTTTTCACACATTGTATCATAGTTTTTCATTACTTCCTTTATTGGAGCACCAGATCTCACAAAACCCTCAACCAAGAACTCTGGGTGAGTTGCTGTTAGAGTACTGCTGATTTGTTCCCCGTGACTATCAGCAAGGATTAACACCTTGTGTTTGTTTAATTTGGCTTTAAAATTCGTGCTTTCACTTATCACTTTCTTCCCGTTCTCTGCCACTGATCTTTCCTGATTGATTGGAGATATATTTGCAAATTTGTTTCTAATTTCAATTTTATTCCTTTTCCAATGTGGCCTTTTGCATATCGTTTAGGTTGCTGCCAACCACGGTCCGCATCACACTTCCCGTCTTGCAATCCTGTTAATTCAATATTCCTCTCGTTACAATTATGAAGGGCTTCAAATCTATTTGATATCTGTACCCCACACTGTGTTTCCTGAAACTTATTCTTATTTGGTTCAGAATGTCTTCGCACATGTCTGCCGTTTGTTTGTACAGACTTGAGTCCACGCAACGTTTGAATGTTGGATAACTCCGTTTTTTTCTTAAGCTGAGTTATTGCTTGATCTAGTTCTACGCTGAGTTGAGCCATCTGTATCTTTAGAGTATCGTTTTCTTTCTTCATTGCTCTTATTTCCTCTTGAGCGCGTTTCAAGTCTTTATTTTGAATGTCCACTATTGTGTGGAGTGACGCTATAAGCACGAGGATGCCTGCACATCCCCGGCAAAAAGTGTCAACTGTGCTGGTGAACATCCATCCAGCCACAGGGAGTGCCCACGTTTCTTAGAGGAAAAGGAGATACAGGCGATCCGAGTAAGGGAGAAGTTATCCTTCTCGGATGCCCGTAAACTCCTACATACTCGTCAACCCTCGGTCCCAAGATCTGCTACTTACAGCTCCATAGCTGCTAAGGTGGCACCGAGGAAAGAAATCACAATTCAGACCAGCGATTGTGAGGCTACTATAACCGATAAGGTCCTTACCGCCACACCTGCACAAAAGCCTACCAAGACATCCAAGCCGGCTCCTCTCTCACCTCAATCGCCGAGGGAGAAGTCCGCACCGTCCTCACCTAAGCTGTCAACCTCATCGAGGTCAAGCCCGTTATAGTGTACGATGCACCGCCCAAAAAGTTTAAGACCACTTACACAAAATCAGACTTCCTCAAGGTTACTAACAAAGGCACCGCCAAGAAAAAAAGTTCTAGGGCATCTAGAAGTTCATCTTCTGAGGGGTCTTCTGGTGAAGACACGGATCGACAACTATCATCATCGTCGATCTCTGTGTCCAACCGGTTTGAGGTCCTCGAACCTAAGTTTTCTATAGGAAAAGGGGCCTTATCCGTGGAAGAAATGGACCAGGAAGACATGGACCACACTGCTAGAATGGCAATGAAAAAGCGCCAGGACAAACCCGACGAAAAGGAAACAGGTGTTAGCCCTACACCGAAGAAAAAGGGTAAGCTGATTCGGCCACCGTTAAAGTCGTCTTAATGTAGACCAATTTTTACAACCTATCTCCATAGTTCCAATGGCTATCCTCCAATGGAACATGCGGGGTTTAAGAACACATCGACCAGAACTGGAACTTTTGCTCAGTAAGCATAACCCCTTAGTGGTATGCTTACAAGAGACTAAGCTACGACCGCAAGACAAGTTTAAAATTCGACGCTACACACCACTGCGGTGTGATATTGACACAGAAGAGGGCATTCCTGCTCACGGGGGCACTATGATGCTCCTCAGGGATGACATATTTGTAGACCCGGTACAGCTGCAATCTGATATACAATCTGTAGCTGTAAGGATTAAGCTGCCAACAATCGAATTTTGCATTTGCAATGTATATCTCCCGCCATCAGATGACCTCTCGTTAATTGACCTTGAAGATCTGGTTTCCCAACTTTCAACACCATTTCTAATAGTTGGGAGACTTTAATGCCCATCACCCACTATGGGATTCAACTCAGGCATGTTCGAGAGGCCACCTCTTTGCAAAATTCTTGGAGAGCAATAACTTGGTTCTCCTGAATTCCGGAGAGCCAACGTTCCTTTCAGATGCCTATAACACCTATTCACACATCGATTTAGCAGTATGTTCATCCCAGTTGGCAGTTTCATTAGAGTGGAATGTCATCTCTGATTTACACTCCAGCGACCACTTCCCATGTCTTCTTAGTCTCTTAACACACGATGTGTCTCCCTCACGTATCCCCAGATGGCGCTTTGATCGTGCCAACTGGAACCTTTACACCCAGTTGGCTGTCTTTGATCACAACGAGCACGATTCTGTGAATGATCTAGTCGATCATCTCACAGAGAAAATTCTTTCCGCTGCAGAACAGTCCATTCCACGTTCGGCTACCCAACCCGGTCGATTTGCTGTCCCATGGTGGAACGACGACTGCCGGAATGCCTTTCGTGCTCGTAGACGTGCTCTACGGGTATTTCAACGACACCCTACCCTAAGTAATCTAATTGAGTACAATAAAGCGCGTGCACAGTCTAGGCAAATAATTAAGGATAGCAAAAAGATGTCATGGAACAACTTTGTCTCATCTTTTAACAGATGGACACCTTCATCTGTTGTATGGGATAGGCTAAGGCGCATGGCCAGAAAATCAACCCACTTGCCAATCGCTGGTCTGAAAACACCTGCAGGAGTTGTTGTTGATCCGTTTGTCGTGGCTAACACTTTCGGCTGTGCTTTCGCTCAGGTGCCTAGCTCAAGTAATTATGCTTCTGAGTTTATCTCAATTAAGACTCAGGTAGAATCTCATGGTTTCATGTTTAGTTCCAGAAACCTTGAAGATTATAACCGCCTCTTCACCTTGGCGGAGTTAGAACACGCTCTTTCATCATCGCGACTGACAGCACGAGGACCGGACGGAATCCACGTTCAAATGTTACAACATCTCTCACCTGAAGGTAAGGCATTCCTGCTCGAGGTCTATAACCGTGTTTGGGTTGATGCCACGTTTCCGGACAAGTGGCGAGAAGCCACCATTATACCTATCTTGAAAGCTGGCATGGACCGTCATCTCCCTTCTAGCTACCGTCCTATTTCCCTCACCAGCTGCGTCTGCAAGGTGATGGAACGCATGATAAATGGGCGGTTGGTATGGTGGCTGGAAACGCACAACCTACTGAACAAGATCCAGTGCGGTTTTCGACGACGCCATTCAACAGTGGATCAGCTTGTGTCCATGTCGACACAGATTATGAACGGCTTTCTTAAAAACTGTCAAACAATCGGTATATTTTTTGACCTCGAAAAGGCTTATGATATGTGTTGGCGGGCAGGGTTGCTATGTACTCTGCAAACCTGGAATATACGAGGACGCCTACCACTCTTCCTTCAGGAATTCTTGAAAGACCGCGTATTCCGAGTAAGGGTTGGCTCGGTTTTTTCGAACCTTTTCGTTCAAGAGAACGGTGTACCACAGGGATCAGTACTAAGTGTTACGTTGTTTGCTATTGCGATTAATTCTATCTCGAAATGTGTACCTCCGGGGGTCTCGTCACGCCTATTTGTGGACGACTTTGCCGTCTACTGTACATCTCAGCGCACTTCGTTTATAGAGCGCCGTCTTCAGACCACCTTAGACAACCTTAAGGTTTGGAGTTTAAAGAACGGCTTCCGATTCTCTGCTGAGAAAACCATTTGTGTTAACTTCTGGCATCAGCAGAGTCGACTACCTCCAAGGCTCCGGCTAGGCGCTGATCTACTACCTTTTGCAGATAAGACGAGGTTCCTTGGATTGATATTTGATAGAAAACTTAGCTGGTCGTCGCATATAGCACAACTGAAAGCACGATGTGACCGATCTTTAAATATCTTGCGGGTACTAAGTGGAAAATCGTTGGGAGCGGATCGTACAGTGTTATTGCGACTGTATCGCACACTCATCTGTTCCAAATTAGATTATGGTAGTATCGTTTATGGCTCAGCACGACCATCTGTGCTGAAGAGATTAGACACAGTCCATAATTGTGGCATACGTATAGCAGTTGGGGCATTTCCAACGAGCCGAGTTATAAACCTGTATGCTGAGTCTGCAGAACCTCCTCTGCAGTACAGGCGCAACATGCTATTAACAAATTATGGCTGTGGACTTAATTGCATGACTACACATCCAACATTTACGCCGTTCTTTAACACCTTCATGGACGTGCGTTATAGGAACACTTCTCTTAAACCAAAGCCACCTGGTTTTTGTTTCCGGGAGCTCCTTAGGCATCTTAATACTGAAATGCCCAAGATGTATCCTAGGGGGGAGAGGACATACCCTCCTTGGTTGTGCAGAGCGTCCCACGTTGATCTGGGCATGACCACACATATTAAATCTACCATGTCTATGTCTAGTATCCGCACATGCTTTTTAGAATTTTTATCACGATATCAGGACCATGTTAAAATTTACACCGATGGGTCCAAGAATTCAGATGGTGCTGGTTGTGCTTACGTGTTTGGAACCGAACCCTATACATTCGGATTCCACACTAGCACTTCCATTTTTACCGCAGAGCTCTATGCAATATACCGGGCCATTTTACACGTACGTCAACGAAAGTTAGGAAACTGCTTAATCCTGAGTGATTCCTTCAGTGCACTTCAAAGTCTACGGCAGCTGTACAACTACCACCCGATTGTGCAGCGGATACAGGATGCCCTCCACGTTTTACACGCTTCTGGCGTGAGCGTGGTGTGTGCATGGATCCCTGATCACGTAGGCTTGCGGGGGAATGAAATGGCGGACTCGGCAGCCAAGACGGCTACCATGAAGCCCAGGGTTCGAGTACCATGTGTGACATCGGAAGATTTTAGTGCCGTATTGCGGAGAGCTGTGCAAACCTGCTGGCAGGAAGAGTGGTCGGCTCTCCGCAATAATAAACTTCGATCTGTGAAAGAACTTCCGATCCCCTGGGTTACCTCCTGTCGGTCATCTCGTCGCGAGGAGGTGATTTTGGCTCGGTTGCGCATTGGGCACTGCTTTTTTAGTCATAGTTTTCTATTTAATAGGGAGCCTTCTCCACTGTGTCCGATTTGCCAAGAAGCGTTATCGGTACGACACGTGCTGCTAGAGTGTTCTCACCTAGCAGACCTTAGGACGTCGCTGCAGCTGCCGGCCAGCTTCGCAGAAATGCTAGCGGACGATAACGCAGTGGTGGAGAAGCTATTTAAATTCTTCTCCAAATTGAACTTTAGGATCTAGTGAAGGAAATTTTTAGCAAGTGTTTTTTTTTTTTTTATTTTTATGTGTGTGTGTGCAGCTTTAATAGGTTTATATGTATAATATATTTTTTTAGAAATTTTTATATCTGGCTTTTGCCATGACTTGTTTTTTAAAGGGCGCTGATGACCGCCGTAGTTGAGCGCTCCTATACACAAAAATAAATAATTTGCAAAACATGTCCTCAAAATAGGTACGTAAGTGAAGCAGATGTGAAATAAATACGACTCATATATAAATTAATAATGTAAGTGTAGTTTTAAGTTTTAATAAAATATGAGTCAATAAGTCTTTTAAAACAAAAATTGTATTTCTATATCATTTAATTGCTGAGAAGTAGTATTTCAAAGAGTACATACATCAATTTGAGCCACTCTATATAGTGACCAAACAGGTGCCTCACTATTGAGTGTCACAGAAGAATTTTATAATAGTATTATATCATGGAAAGAACTTCTCTCTTCCTGGCATTCTGGTTCTCTTAGGACTGGCTTTTGCATGTGTTGCTGTATTACACCTGCAAACTATTAGGAGAATGACTCACTAGGGAAAATACCTAATCATTGTTAAGCCATTTCAAAACACACATTTTATTACTGATATATACATCTATGAAGTCTGATGAAAAATCATATATACATATATGTACTGTACTAGTAAAACTGACGAGATTCGTTAAAAGCTTCCTAAAGCCTCTTCTTTATTAATTTTTCTAGTTTCTTTATTCGACTGGATTCATGTTCTGGACTGCTAAGAGATGTGCTAAATGAAGCTGGTGGAGCATTTGCAGATCCGGCAGGTGTATGAGTTGGCTGCTGTGTTTTGAATAGTTCTAGTAGGTGACTCTGTTCATTTCTTCTCAGACCCTGTTGAAAAATAAAGAATTGCCTTCATAATTTTATATTTGGAAACTGCACAGTGAGGAACACTGCATACAGCATTAAATCTCCTTGCCCTTTAAGACTCAGCAGAGGAGTTTAATGTTGTACCAGCATGTTACAACTGGCATGGTAGCTCAGTTAGAGCAACCACAATAAAGCATGAAGAGCCTGTTCAAATCCTGAATATGGATTGAATTATTCAGTTTGATTCTAACATCCAACAGAAAAGACAGTGAACAATTTTTTAAATATATTTATACACAAGAATTGAAGAGTTTATTACTCTAGCTTCTACATCCGAACTTACAGAGATGTTTTAGAGAACTGTTGTTTCTATCATCAGATTCACTACTATGCTTTCTGCTGTAACTTGAAGATAGCATTTTTAATTAGATGAACTGTATTGAGATCCTTCTCTTATGGGACTGAAAGTTAAATACTTTGTGGCTTATTTTATATCTTCATAAAAACCAGACATTTTTAATTGATAGAATTTTGTTCTTCATGTTGGTCCTAGTATGTTTTTAACAATACCTATTAATTTCAGCTAAAAGTTATATTGATCTTTAAATACTTTCATGAATTGCTGGAAGGCCCATGGGTTGTATGCAAATATTTTGGACTTTTGGGTTGCTTAGTATAGAGATTTCCTTTATTCTTTATCAATTTTTTTATCCTCCTGTCTGCAATCGCTTTGATGAAGCCACTTTTATGTTTGATTTCCAATATCTTGTATTCTTTGTTGTACTGTTTTGTGTTCATAGGAATATTTACCATTATGAAGCTAGGCTATTTATCACTGCATATTTGTGTTTCTTAGGTTGCAGCTATCATTTTTAAATGTAGTTATCTATGTGCATATTTTTGCTATGGATGCCAAAAATATATTTATTCTGATTTTAATGATTTTTATATCACAAAAGAGGAACATATTATTATTGGAGTGTTTCTATAGTAAATGTTACTGATGCATCTTTTAAGTTTGGTAGAGTTGTTGCTTCCTTCACAAAGTTTATGAACTCTGATGCAGAATGTAGCTGACATTTTTGCCATAGTACAAATATTTTTATTTACCTTTGACCAAATATTTGTTGGTAGCAAGTCTGACATTTTTTTTTTGATAGTGTACAAGAATTTTGTAATGCTTTTATTGTTTGATTTACTTTTGATGAAATATTTCTTGGTAGCAAGTCTAGTCAATAGACTTTCAGTGGCAAGTTATAAGCAGAATACTATAATAATTTATAACCCTTGCTCAGTTTTACCATGTGGCTCTCATTATTGGACCTAATAAATTGCACTATTTCAGAAGCTTCCTTTACTGTATCACATATTGTATTTCCTGTATCTGATTCTTTGACAGGTTGAAAGCCTCCAGAAACATACTTCCCATTATTACACAAAGATAAGATAAGTTTAGTCACTATTATTGTAGTTTATTGTATACTTCTTAGTTTTCCATTATCTGCTTTAACTTTATACCACTGTAACATTGGAAAGATAGAGTCAGACTGAAAACTTCAATGCCATAGCCGGGATTTGAACCACGGATCTTCTGGTTGCCGTCCAGCCGCTATAACCCTTGAGCTACTATGGCCAATGTGCCGACATGACATTAAATTCTCCAACTGACTCGTGCTTCTCCCGGTACACCACTTAGGAGTTCACCAATTAATTTCCACTGTAACATTCTTTACAAATGTTTCCTGAGATTCTTCTAAGCATCAAAGACAGACATTTTTGTATGGGCTAGAGGTAGGATGGGTGTGATGTCCTCAAAATGCTTGCTTTCCACAGCATTAAATTAAATGTTGCAAAAGGAAAAGAAAAAAAAAAAGCAAGTGCTCAGTCATTTTACAAGTGGTTAATCAATAGAATCCAACTGTCGCTTTTTACACTTTTTTTCTGTTACATCATAGATTCTATGATTAGGGTAGTCAAATTATAATCAAACCCATTTGCGGCCTCTCTTTACTGAGTTAGACGACCAGCAGTCGCCAGCAGAGGTGGACTAGAATCCTTACCTTATAATAGATGCTGGAAATGTTGACCTTCTGCTTTCAAACAGGTAGCTATTTCGTGTAATATTCTTGCTCACTTTCTGAAGCTCAGCATCAGGTATTCTTGTGATTTCTTGCACAATGTTTTCCCAAAGTTCCTGTAGTGTATGAGGACTGGAATGATGCTCATCTGTTGAAACTGAAGCCCTATTGCTTCACATGTATGCAAGCATTAAAGCCAAATGATTCCATTAAATGTGTGAATCATTTTAACTGGTTTTTCCAATCTGTAGAAAGAGGTTTCATTGAGTCACAGCTTTTATTTTTCTCTGATGAATCTTGGTTTCATTTAACTGGATGTTTGAATATTCACAATAGTCGATACTGGGCTATATAAAAAATAAAAAAAAAAAACGTGCTACTGGATGAAAAGCCTCATTATGATCAGAAAATTGGAGTGTGGTGTGAAATAAGTGCTAGAAGAATAATAGGGCCCATATTCTTTGATGAAAGAAACAATAAATGCAGAGGAGGTTAATTCTAAGGCCCTTTTTCAATTGTTGACAGAAGAAGAGAAATCATATGGTTGATTCCACCAAGATTCTGCAACAGCACATATGGCTGCCAAATCAGTAAATGCAGTAAGAGAGGTGCTTGATGACAGAATAATTAGTGTTGATTTGGCCCTTGCGTTCTACTGACCTAATGAATAGTGGCTTTTATTTATGGAGTTCTTTAAAAGACAAAGTGCATCGTTCCAATTCTCACACACTACAAGAACTTAGGGAAAACATTGTGCAGGAAATAACAAGAATACCTGCTGCTGAGCTTCGAGAGCGCAGAATGTCAACATTTCCAGCAATAGAGGCTTTGCATGGGTTTGATTATAATTTAACTCCCCGGTATATTCCTTGGGTAACCTGCGTTTGCTCTTAGGATCTGCAGGGCTTTATGTTCTGTGGAGTAACAATTATTTTGTACTCTATGGTATTCTCAACTAAAAGCAAAAGCCTTCTTTGTAAGTATGTTCTTTTATAACTACATTTAAGTGCTTTTTAGTACTTTAATAATTTATAAAATGAAATTAGATGTTTTATAATCCTATGTCTGTTTAAAATTGTTTTTCAATAGTGAAAGAATAATATCAAAATCGGAAGCAGTTTTTGCAATTACTTTCCTCCTCCTCACATATAACCACTTTCTCTCTTTATAATATTGATATAAATATGTAAATTACTAATAAATTTGTGTAATTTTGCTGTTGTGCTCAAATTTCATATGTACTACCTCAACCAGAATCAGTAAATTTTGGATTAACTCAATTAGCCTTCAAACATGGAGGATGAAGCAATGCAAGAAGCAGATAAATGCTAAGATTAAGGGTTGTGCTCACCTTCATGTCAAGTACTTTCTGGAATTCTGATGAATCTGCTTCTGGAAGCAATTTAGCAAACTGATCTGCAAAAGCACGAGCTGGATCTGCTGGAGCCATCACAACTTTGAGGATCATTTCTGCCTTCGTCAATCCCTTTGACTACCACTTTAGTGTAGCTGGAATCAGAAATATCAATCCAAAGATTTATGTTTGATAGACATTTTCTGTACTTTTTTCTCTGCTAATTCCATCTTTGTTGAAAGTTCTCTTAAATTGTATCATTCCTTTTTTATTTTATCTATGAGGAAGCAAACAAACAAATGCACATAAATAAGCAAATAATAAAGAGCAGAATCAAACATACAAAACATTTATGACTACCAAATACTTTTAAGATCAGTGTGCTAAAGCATTATGCAACAACATTTTGTAATGTAAAAGAATAAAATATATGGCGCGTCGCGTCGCGTCGCATCGGGAGATTCACCTTGGGTACACCCCGAGTAGCGCCTAATTGCATTCCAAAAATCCACCAAATACGCCACAAAAAGGTCTCTAAATACACAAAAAACCCTCTAAATACACCAAAAAAGCATAAATGCACTCCCTCAAGCCATTAAGTTCAACCTAAATGCAGGAAATGCACTCCAAAAGACCCCTAAATGCAACTCTAAGCCACTGTTCTTTCGGCTGGGAAAGTGATGGTGACTGTTTTTTGGGACAGTCATTAAGTTATTTTAATCGATTATCCTCACAAAGGAAAACACAATTGCAGGAGCATACAACGCATCATTAATTCACAAACTAAAGGCGGAACTTGCAGAATAACGGTCAAATTTGCAGAGAAAGAAAATCCTGTTTCACCAAGACAACGCACCGTCTCACACCTCAGCGGTTGCAATGGCGAAAATCCAAGAATTATGGTTTGAACTGCTTGACTTACTCACCAGATCTAGCCCCCCAAGCAACTTCTTTTTGTTCCCTCATCTGAAAATTGCGCCCAGAGGGCAAAGATTTCCGTCAAATGAAGAGGCAATCTCCTTCGTGAACAATTATTATGCAGCGAAAAACGCTGAGTACTATTTGGACGAGTTCCACAGATAGGAGCATCGCGGAGAGAAAATGTGTAGTTACAAGGAGAATATGATGAAAAAATAAAAATAAAATATCTGAAAAAATGTTTTGTATATTTACTAGGTGGATAATTTTCAGACCACCCTCGTAAAACCCAATGGTTAGTTAACAAGAATCGAATCGATGAAACATGTATTTTACTGAAGCTCATTAGAGACAATTGTGAAAAAACCGACAATTTTCTATATAAAAAATCGTCTGTAAAAGCGGAGTTGTCTTTTCAGCAAAAAGCAGGTTTCTTCATGCAGACTCCCCCCACCACTCGAATATGACGTCACTACCTGGTTTAAGCATTCAAGCAGGCAGCTATATAGCAAGCTTTTTGTGGTCATTTGGTATTCGGGAGTTGCATAGCAAAGAGGAAAATGGGTGATAGTTCAGAAAATTGGAGCGAGTGTGCGCTGGAAGCGAGTCATTACAAGTATTTCCACACCGAAACGTGTAATGGCGTAATGCATAGAATTTTATGCCAAGAACCATCACATCATGATCAGATGACGAGTTTTGCCATGTCAATTTATTTTAAGAGGTCCCTTCATTAAAAAGTCCTTGTTACTTTGCATAACTCGCTCAATAGAGCGCAAAATGACATCCGGGTCTACCTGGTCAAATTTTCGAACGCTCATGTTAAATGGTCTATCGGGATGTTGCCCATCCGTTATGGATATTCCCAACCACCCTGGCGATTTTTGTAGCAGGTTCTCGTAAACAAATTGTAAAAACTGCCGAAACATGCCATGAACCCAGTCCCTTGGATCTACGCTGTCAGGTATCGAGCGCACCACTATATTGGTTTCCGAGTATCCAGAATACATTTTTTCATTGTTCTTTGCCTAAACCTATCCCAAATACACTCCAAGAAGCCTCCAAATACAGCAAAAAGGGCCTAAGTAAACCCCCAAGAAGCCCCACCAAACCTATCCCAAATACACTCCAAGAAGCCTCCAAATACAGCAAAAAGGGCCCAAGTACACCCCCAAGAAGCCCTTAATACTTCAAAAAGCAAGAAACTACGTCAGGTTTTATATAACCTATTTCTGAAATGTATTATCATATCTCATTGATGAAACGCACGATGTATCGAGTGAGTCGGGGATTCATATTTCAAACCTATTTATTCCAACGCTTTTCCTTTGTAAGTTTCGGTTATGAATCAAATTTAAGTTTTTACTTGCGTCTAACATATTCCTACATGTTTTCGAAGGGAATGCCGGAATGATGATGATCATGGTGATGATAAGGATGATGATGATGATGTGTATATAAGGTCCATGTAATCATAATTGTGTACAACCGTTTAAAACACCTTAATGACACCAAAACTGCAATTTCAGTTATATTTCAAACCGAACGCTACCGACACGATTCAGTACAAGCATGAAAATGCATCGTAAGCGGTCAGCAGAAAAACTACTACACGTGTGTATTTTCTCCTCAACCGAAACGCTTCCTTGTGAATAAAGTATGTGAGATTTAATCCCTTAAGAAGATGTGATTCTGTTCTTTTCAGAAAAACACGCTGCACACACAAAAGTTGTGCCTTTAACAGCCCATGTAATCAAAATTGCTCACATCCGTTTAAACACCTTGATGACACTAAAACCGATTTTCAGTTATATTTCAAAACAAATGCTGACTTTCTTCTTCGGCACGATTTAGGTTAAAGCATAACAATACATCGTAAGCGGTCAGCAGAAAAACGGCTACACGTGTATATTTTCTCCACAACCGAAAAGCTTCCTTATAAATCAAGTATATGACATTTTGTCCCCTAAGAAGATGCAATTCTGTTCTTTCGAGAAAAACGCACTGCACAAACAAAAAGTTATGAGTTTAACAGCCCATGTAATCAAAATAGTTCTCAACCGTTTATACATCTTGATGGCACACAAAAAAACTGCAGTTTCAGTTATATTTCAAACTACTTGTCCTTTTAAACACGGAACTTTACATTGCTAGCTTCATTCTCAGTATTGCTGTTGGTTTGCTACCATCATGGAAGTTACTCAAGTGACCGTCACCCGCGAAGTTCTTTATATTTCGCCTTCTGGACGTGTATATAGAGAATTACTAACTCGTCGAGAGCAAATATCTACAGAAATCTCCGCAGCATTAGCACAATACAGTCATCCTGATGACAACATTTACGCCATCACCAACTTTGCCAGCGAGTCGCATGAACAATCAAGTGTACACCGGGACCAGTCTTCTTCGTTTTTGCCCCTGCAAACACTGCTTCAGTCCAGCCACGTAGCCGAATTTTCCATTTCGGCCCCTCCAGGAAATTCAAGCCTTAATTCCTCCCGGAAGCTAAGCGCACATACAGCAGCAAACTTCTCATCAGAACTTCCATCCACAATAATCGTTTCTTCATCTCCATCTCCACCTTCTTCCCTGTCATTCTCTAACATTGAAACATCAACTCCAAATTTCCAAAATGACATTCAACCTCTTTCCCCGTCTCCTCGTCACTTCGTTTTCACTCCTATTTCCCCTCAACATTCACCTCCCAACGTGCATATAGCTCCTCATTACAGCCCTGTGTCTCTTCCAGTGGAGAATTTGCTGCCACTGCTCTCCTGCCAACCATCACAGTTCGCCGTGCCCAAGGTCAGAAGGAATCTCTTAAATCAATTTCAAGAGGCCTTTCATCGGGAGGTGAACAGCCTGTGCACTAATAACGCAAACAGTGTCGACAACTCAGCATTTCTACAGGACCAGGATGTCCTAGGTGATCAAATAACAGACCTTGCCATTCCTCATCTGGTGCCCGTTTCTCAAAGCGCCAAAAGGTGTATTGTTCGCCAGCAAAGGGCCCGACACATGGCTCCGTACCAGCCGTTATCACCGGAGTGGCGCGTAGGAAAATTCAAGTGACGTTTTTTTGTGTGCTCTACAGTGTTCACTCTATAATAACAGTGTTCTTTTGCATAAATTTTTGTTGCATTTTGTTTTTGCAGTGTTCCTAGAACTGTTCAACAGCTGTTTTATAAGAGCGTTTTTTAAATATTTCCTATAGAGCAGAATGTCGTATTCATTATATAGTAGCAGTATTTATTTTTTCCTAAACATATAAATATTAAACTTAACTTTGCAATTCTTAAGGGAATATTTCACATGCGTATTTTAGTATTTCTAGAACTGCTCAACAGCCGTGTTGGCATTCTTCTCTTTTCAAAGCGCAGTGACTACATGCCTAATACGGTGAATGAATTGGGTGAAATGATGCTCAAATGAGTCCAGGGTCCTTGGAGCTTACAGTTACCGGACATACCAAAATCCTCCAAATGAGTCCCCAATACCACTTGTAAGAGTGCTAATTAGGACAGCAAGAAGCGTCATTCATGTAAATGTGTAAATTGAAGGTCTTAGATGAGAAATTCATGTAAATGTTTGAATTAGAAGATGCAAAATTCATTCATTAGAACACTGAGTTGAAAAATTCATGTGACAGTAATTTATATAACTTTTCCCTCCAGTTAACCCTTCCGAGATATTCCTTGTTATTTGTCTGAAATTTCCAATCATTCTCTTAAAGGGAAAATGAATATGGCTATAGCCGTTCAAACAGAACAAAGTGCGAAAGCAGCAGCAAACTGCAGGCTCAGATATCCACACAGTGGTTTCATCCCTTAACACCTTTTAGTTTGTGTCATTTCATGTGGCTGTTTTGCAATATAACTCAAGCTATACACAGTAAAATGTAACAGTGAATTTTTTCTTTAGTGTTCATCATGAAGGCTCTTTTAAAATTTTCTTCTTTGTGCATATAAGACATGTAATTTTTTCCTTGTAATTTTATTGTTTTATTGTTATGTTCATATTGCCTAATAATTGTAATATATATATTTAAACAAAAATGCTTTTTCTGTATTTCATTTATTCAGTTTACCTAAGCAGAACTCCTTCCATTTTGCTTGTAAGTGTAAAATTAGAATCTCAAGAAGAGGTATTCATGTGAAAGTTTAACTTAGAACCCGTAGGTTAGATGTTCATGTTAGGGTAAATTAGAACGACTTAAGGTCGTGATAAATTCATGTAAATTTTTGCATTAGAACATTAAGCTGAGAAATTCATGTGAGAGTAATTTATATAGCTTTTCCCTCCAGTTAACCCTTACGAGATACTCCTTGTTATTTACCTCAATTTTCCAAAACTTCTCTTAAAGGGAAAATCATTACAAAGGAAGGGCTGGTTGTTTCGGCGAAATTGTTTCAAAATGTTCATTCTGTTGAAATTCTACTGTTAATCAGCTGTTTCTTGCACGCGTGATGGCGTGGCACGTTTTGTCTGTTTTTTTTTTTTTTGAAAGATTAACAATTTTTTGAAAGTTCAAAATTTTTTATTTGTGAAATATTAGCAACTTTTGAAACTTTAGATTTTTTTTGCAAAAATTAGGCATTTTTTAGAGGGTTTGAGAAATTTTAGGAAATTTTGGAATGTTCAAAAATATTTTGAAATTTTAGAACTTTGTAAAGTATTTAGAATATTTTAAAGTTTAGCAGCTACTTCCTAAAGTGTGCAGGAATTTATGTAAGCTGAAACAGCTACACGTGTCGCGGAGTGTCAGAAATGTGAGGTGGGAAATTCTTGTGAGAGTGCTAATTAGGAGAGCAAGGAGCGTCATTCATGTAAATGTGTAAATGGAAAGAACCAGAAGCGAGACTCATGTGAAGGTTTAACTTACAAGCCTCAGGTAACAGATTGATGTTAATGCAGCTAAATGTTATTGTATATTTCAGCTGAATGGCATAAGCCGAACGTGGCGCCTGGAGTAGGACAATTTTGCAATGTTGCATTTTTTTCTGTAACCCGGAAGTCTGACTCTTTTTAAAAGGATGGAATGCACACACAAGCAATTTGTTTTCTTCTACAATACCAGACGTTCCAGTTAAAGGCCAAGTTCACAAACATTGCAGAAATTTATCCAATTTCAATATAGGTAAATGCCTACTTGTAATATCTTCAGCGTCCTTTCCTGTAAGTAGTAGCAGATTTCGTATTTATCATTAAAATAAAAGTGCATCCTGTATATGTATATTGTCAATAACAAAAAGAAAGAAAATATACCAAAATGAGCTGACCCAAGCAAAGCCTAACCATCGACCCAATATGCCACTGATCTAGTTTCAAGCTGTTCGAAATCCGGCTCTGCATGGGCCAATCAAAAACATTCTTATTTTAACCCATCAAAGCCTTACACGTCACTTCCTGCCTCAGTTTCAATAATAAACTCACCTGAGTTTCTTCCTTTTTCATCCTTGGCCGCCCAACTAGACAATTGTCAGTCTCCATTCCCTCTCCTAAACTCACGTAACCTTTATTCCAATGTATTCTTAATAAAAATAAAAAAGATAACCCCTTTTCCCCATTACCTACTCCACCAAGGGGTGCGCCGGGGGTGGGTGGCAGATGCAGAGGGTCAAGTGCGTCGGGTTGCGTGGGGTGGTTAGGGGCATGCAAAAAGTCCAGGGGGTGCGTCCAGGGATGCAACCAGTCCAGAGGGTGCACCATGACCTTCAAGGTCAAATGGTGTGCAGACCCAAGGTCAATCTCCCGGGGTGCCGCGCCATGTACGCGAACGCGTGCGCGCACGCGTAGATCAGTTCGTCAACGGAGAATGCAGCCAGTGCAGCGGATGCAGCCTGTCCGGAGGGTGCTCGGGGGAGGGAAGTGCATGGAGTATGCAGAAAATCCAGAGGGTGCGTCGGGGTGGATGGGGGTGCGTCGGGGAATGCAGGTGGTCAAGAGGGCACATAAGGGTGCACGGGGGTGCGTCGAAGGATGCAGGAAGTCAAGAGGGTACGCTGTTGTGCACCGGGGGTAGGTGGCAGATGCAGAGAGTC
Organism: Mantis religiosa; assembly: GCA_030765055.1. NCBI lineage: Eukaryota > Metazoa > Arthropoda > Insecta > Mantodea > Mantidae > Mantis > Mantis religiosa. The sequence continues at coordinate 62,137,789 of CM060951.1, read as the reverse complement.
AAGAGCGTGCATCGGGTGCGCGGGAGTACGTCGAAGAATGCGCGGAAGTGCGTCAAAGGATGCAGAAAGTTGAGCATAGGGGTGCTCGGGGGTGCCCCGGGGGTGGGTGGCAGATGCAGAGTGTCAAGAGGGTGCGCGGAAGTGCGTCGAGGGATGCAGAAGTCAAGAGGGTGCGTCGGGTTGCGCGGGTAGGGTGGTGGTGCGCGGGAGTGCGTCAAGGGATGCAGAAAGTCAAGAGGGTACGCGGGGTTGCGCCGGCGGTGGGTGGCAGATGCAGAGGGTCAAGTGCGTCGGGTTGCGCGGGGTGGTTAGGGGGATGCAAGGGGGTGCGTCGGGGGATGCAACCAGTCCAGAGGGTGCACTATGACCTTCAAGGTCAAATTTTTCTAGGTCATATTGCATGACCTCAAAGGTCATTCAAGGTCAAATGGTCTAATCTAACACTTTACTACTTACATGGAAAAGTTCTGATTCTTTTTTCTGCAAAATGGCTTCCACAATTTTTATAAAATAACATTTAAAATATTTGTAACAAATAAAATGAATATTTTTAATTTCCTAAGAATAGCTGGTGAAGCTCTCTTCATTCGGAAGGAATTCCATAGTGTAGAGCAAGGCTATTTCGCTCATGGGTTTATTCCGCTCAAAATAACAAATCTGGTTATTGAGCATTTATTGAGCACAGTCAACATCTTGTCTTGTGCTTGCCATACTGCTGTGAGTTAGTGTTGAAGCAACTGTACAATATACTTTTATACAGTATGAGAAAGGCTTGCATATTTATGTATTTCAGATGGTTAGAACTTATAAACGCAAAGGCCCATGCAAAAAATAGAGAGATGAAGATATGGATCACACTGTCTTGAGTGTTCTTCAAGGGAACCTTAGCTTAAGAGGAGCAGAAGGTATTTTCAATGTGTCTTTTTCTACACTTAAAAAACCGTGTTAATAACATAAAAAGAAGTTAAGCATGGAGACAAAGGTAGATTTCGAGCAGTGGGATATCACACGGTTTTTACCAAGCAGGAGGAGAAAGATCTGACCGAAAGACTAAAATATTTAGCTAGTCTGGCTTTGGCTGCACACCACAGTAAATTAGAAGAGCAGCATTTGCTATGCTCAGAAAAAGCATATTGATCACCTGTGGAATGAAAAAGAAGCTATGGCAGGAAAACACTGGTTTATGAACTTTATGAAAGGAAATACAGACATTTCTTTGAGAAAACTACAGGGTTTGTCCGAGACAAGGGCAGCAGGAATGAATAAGAATGGAGTAGAGGCATTTTTTTCTTTATTGAGAGGCATTTATGCAGAAGTAAATCAAGGGTGATTTACCCATGGGATTTGAGGTTCCTATGACGGATTCTGGATACATAAACGAGAACGTACTTCTGAAGTGGCTACATCACTTTCAGAAGAATTGACCCCAAGGAAGATGTTTGCTGGTACTAAATGATCACACTTCATATTGCAGTCTGTAAAGGCTAGACTTTTGCCAGAGAGAATGAAATTGAAATGATAAGTCTGCCACCTTACACAACTCATACTCTGCAGCCTCTCAATAGGACAGTGTTCAATGACCTAAAATCATTTTATCACTAAGAAGCTATATATTTCATCCAAAACAATCCAAGTTCATCTATCTCAAAATTTAACTTTGGAAAATTGTTCTCTTAAGCATGGAAGAAATTCAATTGCACTGAAAGGGTTTAACTGTACCGGTATATATCCATTCAACCCTTCAGCTATTCCATCACACAAATATCTGCCTCACAACTACTTTCAATCTCTGAAAGATGCTCCTGAGACATTCTCTGGAAATGCTGAGGTTCATGCTTCTAGCAGTCAGTCTTCCATCACAACCATCTCAGTCTGAGTTAAACACTCAAGGAAGTGAAGAGGTTATGAAGACATCTTCGTTCACTGCCGTAATACTGTCACCTACGAAACAGAGTGCCAAGAAAACCCGAAAGAGGTCAGCAACAAAACATCTCACCTCAGTTGAAAATTATGAAGATGTAGCTAAATGCAGGTTGAAATTGGAGAAAAGATCCAATAGGCTTGCCAAAGGGATAAAAATCAGTGAACCCACAAGTGATGAAGAGGACATTCACCATGATACTGTGTAAAATGAGGAGGAAGATATTCCTTGTGGATTTTGCAATCTACGATACTTATCCGATATGTGTTAAAGGGGCGACTGGATTAAATGTCAAAAGTGTGGAACTTGGTACTATGCAATGTGTGTTGGTGCTGGAAGAAAAAAAAGTTTCACCTGTGGAAGGTTTTCCTTATTTTGATCAGAAGAAACTGAATGAAATAGCCCCTGCAGTGAGTGGAAAAGCACCTTGTTTTGTCATTGTGCACGTTTGAATTCAATGTTTTTCTATGGATTATTTCTGTGAAAGGGTGATTTAATTGTTACCAAAATAAACTCTATAACAATCATAAAACAAGTTGAGCTTTTAATATTACACAATTTTTGTTTCCTTCATTGTCTAATTTTGACTCAAATTTGAAATGAGCGAAATAGCCCCACTCTACCCTATAATGAGTCAACTATATGAAATAAGCAAACACATTGAAAAACAATTTGTAGCCTTTTTTTTAAGTGTCTAACTACATTTAAAACATAATTAACTTCCGTAACTAGTTCCTCAATAATATAAAAATGTAAGTGAGAAACTGTTAAAAGCCGATTACAGATAGTTTTTTCAATTAATTTAGAAGTCACTAAATTAATTTCAGTAGAAGCAGAAGAGTAGTCTCATTAACAAACTTATGCAGTGAATAAAACTGCTTCAGCTTTAATGGCAATTAAACTTTGGTTTTAGAATCCTCCTGCACTATATGAAGGCCCCTCAACTGGTTTACTATCTTCCTTTAACTTTTAATTAGCTCCTTGCAGATTTTATGTGGTCAATGAACAGGAAGTCTGTTTTAGCCTTCACTTATCCAACACTACTGATTTTCTTACTAACAGGGCTTATGTGATATACACAAATGAAAATACCCAATTTTATAACTGTTATTTAAAGAAATCCAAATTTAAATCATTTAAAACAAAAACTGTACAAATTGGAACATTTTTTCTAGCATACAAAAATCACACTATAAAAAACAATAATTTTTTTAAATACTATCACAGATAGAAGGATTAAATTTGTAAGAACAGCTAGATTCCTTTTAGCCTATTTAATGACAAAATGTGAAATAATTCTGATGAAAACTCTGGGTTTGGAATTTTTTATAGATGCCTCCCCTTAATCAAATATTTATTAACATTTTTAATTTCATGTTCACCATTTAAAATTGTTATTTTTAATTAGTGTATATAGTGACCATTCATCAAATAAAATTTGATTTTGGTATTCTAATTTGGTGGAAAGTCAATCAAATTCAAAATATTATTTTTGCTACTTTAGAACTTTGCAATTCACTTAAACAGATAGAGAAACTTTAAAGCTATAAACAGCTAGTAAAATAATTTATAAAGTAAAATAAAAAAACTATAAACTGCAATGTTAACTTCATATTGAAATATGTTAGCTAGTGTTTCATTTAAGTAAAGTATTTGTTTTATTAACATTTCCAGAGGATGCTGTGACTGGCTGAAGCTCTGTTTACAGGTTAGATTTGTTATAGTATTTGTGTTAACCTATAATTCACTTTCAATCTTTATGTACCTGTCTTTATTATGAAATAGTCTAATTAAATACCACTCTACAAAAATTAATGCCATCACATTTCTAGAAATAAAAGGTGTTGGTGTTGGTGGTGGCAGCGGTGATAAACACTCCCTCTGAGTTCATGTGTTCAGCATTCTAGCATCTAAATCCAGAGGCTTAACTTTGTTACCCAGCTGGGGCAGGGGAAGTTTCCTTTAATCGGAATTTTTTTCAGTAGTCCCAAAATGTACATACAGGAGTAAATATGAATATGTTTCAAGCTAAAAACTAGAAAAACGCAAGTTCAAAATAGCTTAAAAGTCATGAATTAGTTATTTCTCATGTAAAACAATTCTACATCACCAGAGAAATTAAAGGGAGTAACATTGAAACAAAATAGTTATAATAAATACTCACCTGGCAGGAGCCTTACGGTTAACCTGTGAGCCAATGGATGGTAGATCAAGTAATACTGTTTTCAGCATATGAGTATCAAGAAGAAGTTGCTCTGCTCCAACTGTACTTATTGGCTTGCATTTGTAGATATGCTGAATGAATTTTGGAATGAAGGAACTGCAAGAATTGAGATTTTTGTAAATAATACAAACATACAATTCAATATATCGAAATTTAACTGTATTGGAACACTACAGTGAAGTGGAATTATTATTATAGATGAGTCGTATTTATTACACATCAGCTTCATTTACGTACCTATATTGAGGACATGTTTCGCGAACCATCGTTTGCATCATCGGCTCTAATGCGATTGAAATGTGTAGTGTTTAACGCCCGCTTTTACTACATATGGCACTGCAGGCGTTGACACTGATGATACATGAGATGAAAATGGAGCACCGGTGGAATGAGATGGCGGGGGAAACCGGAGATCCCGGAGAAAGCCCACCCTAGCGCCGTGTTGTCCACTACAAATCTCACTTTGCGGTCGCCTGGGATCGAACCCGGGCTGCCTTGGTGAGAGCCAAGCGGTCTAACCAATGAGTCATGGCGCCGCCTCTAATGCGATTGAAACTTGATCCAGTGGTGTGGGTAGTTCTGGAGTTGCTGCTGCCATCTGTTGATTTTGTGATGAATTTAAATGTGGGGTTGACTTCTGGCTGGATTTCGAAGTTCATTAGTTGGTTTTTATGTTTTTCTATGTATATTCTCTCCCATTTGACGAGTTCACTATGTTTTTGTACGTATTTTAGTAATTTGGTGCTATCTTCAATTTCATGATTTTCAGACCAGAAATGAGCTGCTATTGCAGACTTATCAATATTTTTGTATTTTAGGTGCCTAAAATGTTCTTTCTTTCTAGTGACTATATTTCTTTTTGTTCTCCCTATGTAAATTTTTTCACAGTCTTTACACTTAATCTTGTAAATGCCTGACTTTTCTTCTGGTTTTATCTTATCAGTATTATTACTGTTAAGTAGGTTTTTAATGTTATCTTATATTTCATTCAAGAAATACAATATAACATTGTCACCAAAAAACAATTACAACATTTAATACTGATAAGATAAAACCAGAAGAAAATCCAGGCATTTACAAGATTAAGTGTAAAGATTGTGATAAAATTTACATAGGAAGGACAAAAAGAAATATAGGCACTAGAAAGAAAGAACATTTTAGGCACCTAAGATACAAAAATATTGATAAGTCCGCAATATCAGCTCATTTCTGGTCTGAAAATCATGAAATTGAAGATAGCACCAAATTACTAAAATACGTACAAAAACATAGTGAACTCATCATATGGGAGAGAATATACTAGAAAAACATAAAAACCGAAATCCCGCCAGAAGACAACCCCACATTTAAATTCATCACAAAATAGACAGATAGCAGCAGCAACTGCAGAACTACCCACGCCACTGGATCAAGCTTCAGTCACATTAGAGCCGATGATGCGAACAATGGTTTGTGAAACATGTCCTCAATATAGGTATGTAAGTGAAGCTGATGTGTAATAAATAGGACTCATCTATAATTTAATAAATATAATTCAATGGTAAGATTATCATAAAAGAAAAAATTAGTATGATGATGATGATGATGATGATGATGATGATGATGATGATGATGATGATGATGATGATGATGATGATGATGATGATGATGATGATGATGATGATGATGATGATGATGATGAGTATAAGGGCGCTCAACTGCAGAGGTCTTCAGCGCCCTTTTTAAAAGAAACTGGTCATGGCAAAAGCCAGATATAAATTCCTCTAAAACACTATAAATATGTCAAAAGAATGACAAAAAATAGATACGCGTTAAAAAAAATAAAAACAATAGAAATGTCATCTAAAAAGCCATAAATTCTATTTGCTAAATCCTAAAATCTAATCTCGAAAAGAATCTAAAAACCTTCTCCACTGCTGCGTTATCGTCTGCTAGCATTTCTGCAAAGCTGACCGGCAGCTGCAGAGACGTCCTAAGGTCTGCTAGGTGAAGACACTCTAGCAGCACGTGTCGTACAGACAATGCTTCATTGCAAAATGGACACAGTGGAGAAGGCTCCTTTTTAAAAAGAAAACTATGAGTTAAAAAGCAGTGCCCAATATGCAATCGAGCCAAACTCACCTCCTCGCGACGAGATGACCGACAGGAGGTAACCCAGGGAATCGGAAGTTCTTTGACAGATCTAAGTTTATTATTGCGGAGAGAGGACCACTCTTCCTGCCAGCAGGTTTGCACAGTTCTCCGCAATACGGCCCTAAAGTCTTCCGATGTCACAGATGGTATTCGAACCCTGGGCTTCATGATAGCCATCTTGGCTGCTGAATCCGCCATTTCATTCCCCCGCAAGCCTACGTGACCAGGGATCCATGCACACACCAGGTTAACGCCAGAAGCGTGTAAAACGTGGAGGGCTTCCTGTATACGCTTCACAATAGGGTGGTAGTTGTACAGCTGCCGTAGGCTTTTAAGTGCACTGAGGGAATCACTCAGGATTAAGCAGTCCCCCAACTTACGTCGACGTACGTGTAAAATGGCCCGGTATATTGCATAAAGCTCTGCAGTAAAAATGGAAGTGCAAGTGTGGAATCCGGATGTATACGGTTTGGTTCCACACACGTAAGCACAACCAACACCATTTGAGTTCTTGGAGCCATCAGATAAATTACAAAATGGTCCTCATATCACGATAAAAATTCTAGAAAACATGTGCGGATACTAGACATAGACATGGTAGATTTATCATATTTAGTCATGCCCAGATCAACCGGGGACGCTCTGCACAACCAAGGAGGGTATGTCCTCTCCCCCCCACGATACATCTTGGGCATTTCAGTATTAAGATGTCTAAGGAGCTCCCAGAAACGAAAACCAGGTGGCTTTGGTTTAATAGAAGTGTTCCTATAATGCACGTCCATGAAGGTATTAAAGAACGGCGTAAACGATGGATGTGTGGGCATGCAATTAAGTCCACAGCCATAATTGGCTAATAACATGTTGCGCCTGTACTGCAGAGGAGGTTCTGCAGAATCAGCATACAGGCTTATAACTCGGCTCGTTGGAAATGCCCCAACTGCTATACATATGCCACAATTATGGACTGTGTCTAATCTCTTCAGCACAGATGGTCGTGCTGAGCCATAAACGATACTACCATAATCTAATTTGCAACGGATGAGTGCCCGATAAAGTCGCAATAACACTGTACGATCCGCTCCCCATGATTTTCCACTTAGTACCCGCAAGATATTTAAAGAGCGGTCACATCGTGCTTTCAGTTGTGCTATATGCGACGACCAACTAAGTTTTCTATCAAATATCAATCCAAGGAACCTTGTCTCATCTGCAAAAGGTAGTAGATCAGCGCCTAGCCAGAGCCTTGGAGGTAGTCGACTCTGCTGACGCCAGAAGTTAACACAGATGGTTTTCTCAGCGGAGAATCGGAAGCCGTTTTGTAAACTCCGAATCTTAAGGTTGTCCAAGGTGGTTTGAAGACGGCGCTCTAAAAATGGAGTGCGCTGAGATGTACAGTGGACGGCAAAGTCGTCTACAAATAGGCATGACGAGACATCCGGAGGTACACATTTCGAGACAGAATTAATCGCAATAGCAAACAACGTAACACTTAGTACCGATCCCTGTGGTACACCGTTCTCTTGAAAAAAAAAAGGATCGAAAAAACCGAGCCAACCCTTATTCGGAATACGCGGTCATTCAGGAATTCCTGAAGGAAGAGTGGTAGGCGTCCACGTATATTCCAGGTGTGCAGAGTACGTAGCAACCCTGCCCGCCAACAAGTATCATAAGCCTTTTCGAGGTCAAAAAATATTCCGACTGTTTGACAGTTCTTAAGAAACCCGTTCATAATCTGTGTCGACATGGACACAAGATGATCCACTGTTGAACGGCGTCATCGAAAACCGCACTGGATGTTATTCAGTAGGTTGTGCGTTTCCAGCCACCATACCAACCGCCCATTTATCATGCGTTCCATCACCTTGCATACGCAACTGGTGAGGGAAATAGGACGGTAGCTAGAAGGGAGGTGACGGTCCTTGCCAGCTTTCAAGATAGGTATAATGGTGGCTTCTCGCCACTTGTCCGGAAACGTGGCATCAACCCAAACACGGTTATAGACCTCGAGCAGGAATGCCTTACCTTCAGGTGAGAGATGTTGTAACATTTGAACGTGGATTCCGTCCGGTCCTGGTGCTGTCAGTCGCGATGATGAAAGAGCGTGTTCTAACTCTGCCAAGGTGAAGAGGCGGTTATAATCTTCAAGGTTTCTGGAACTAAACACGAAACCTTGAGATTCTACCTGAGTCTTAATGGAGATAAACTCAGGAGCATAATTGCTTGAGCTAGAAACCTGAGCAAAAGCACAGCCGAAGGTGTTAGCCACAACAAACGGATCAACAACAACTCCTGCAGTTGTTTTCAGACCAGCGATTGGCAGGTGGGTTGATTTTCCTGCCACGCGCCTTAATTTATCCTATACAACAGATGAAGGTGTACATCTGTTAAAAGATGATACAAAGTTGTTCCATGACATCTTTTTGCTATCCTTAATTATTTGCCTAGACTTTGCACGCGCTTTCTTGTACTCAATTAGATTACTTAGGGTAGGGTGTCGTTGGAATACCCTCAGAGCACGTCTACGAGCGCGAATAGCATTCCGGCAGTCGTTGGTCCACCATGGGACAGGAAATCGACCGGGTTGGGTAGCCGTACGTGGAATAGACTGTTCTGCAGCGGAAAGAATTTTCTCTGTGAGATGATCAACTAAATCATTCACAGAATCGTGCTCGTATTCAAAGACAGACAACTGGGTGTAAAGGTTCCACTTGGCACGATCAAAGCACCATCTAGGGATACGTGAGGGAGACACATCTTGTGCTAAGAGACTAAGAAGACATGGAAAGTGGTCGCTGGAATGTAAATCAGAGATGACATTCCACTGTAATGAAACAGCTAACTGGGATGTACACACTGCCAAATCGATGTGCGAATAGGTGTTAAACGCGTCTGAGAGGAATGTTGGCTCTCCGGTGTTCAGGAGAACCAAGTTATTGCTCTCCAGGAATTTTGCAATGAGGTTGCCTCTCGAACATGCCCGATTTGAGCCCCAAAGTGGGTGATGGGCATTAAAGTCTCCCACTATTAGAAATGGTGATGAGAGTTGGGAAACCAGATCTTCAAGGTCAATTAGCGAGAGGTCATCTGATGGCGGTACATATACATTGCAAATGCAAAATTCGATTGATGGCAGCTTAATCCTTACAGCTACAGATTGTATGTCAGATTGTAGCTGTAACGGATCTACAAATATGTCATCCCTGAGGAGCGCTCATAGTGCCCCCGTGAGCAGGAATGCCCTCTTCTGTTTCAATATCACACCTCAGTGGTGTGTAGCGTCTGATTTTAAAGTCGGCTTGTGGTCGTAGCTTAGTCTCTTGTAAGCATACCAACAAGGGGTTATGCTTACTGAGCAAAAGTTCCAGTTCTGGTCGATGTGATCTTAAGCCTCTTATGTTCCATTGAAGGATAGCCATGGCGATAGTAATGGGATATGTCAAATAAGTACGCACATTACGTAGGTTTCAGTGGTGGTCGGATCAATTTGCCCTTTTTCTTTGGTGTAGGGCTAGTTTCTGCAGGTTTATCCTGCCTCTTCTTTGCTGCAGATGCAGCAGCGTGGTCAGATGTTTCCTGCTCCATTCCTCTATGGAAGAGGACGGTTTTCCTTCTACAACTTTCGCTTCGAGGGGCTCGAAGCGATTGGAAATTCCGACCGACGTAGATGATGGTCGCCGGTCAGAGTCCTCCCCAGAAGATGACTCCGACGATGATCTCGGAGACGCTCTAGGGCTACGTTTCTTGGACTTTTCTGGAGCAGACTTTGTGCTTTCTTTCAGGAAGGCAGTTCTATCATACTGAGTCTTGAACTTGATCTCTGGTGCTTGGTACACAATGGGCAATTTCGTCCTGTTGTTAGACGTTGATGCTTTGTCAGGCGACTTCACTGACTTGTTATTTTCAGTAGTCTTAAGTGTTGTTCTCGGAGTTTTAGATGGTGTTACTGATGCTCTTGGTTGCGATCTAGGCACTAGAACTTACTCGGATATTGTTGCCCCGTTTATATCAGATGTTTGGGTACCAGCCTCCCGTTTCGGTGATGGAGTAGCTGCCAGAGAGCTATAGGTACGGGAGGTGGTTGAAGAGGGCTTGAGGATACAAAGAAGTTTCCGGGCTTCCGAAAAGGATACCTTTTCTTTAACCCGAATCTCCTGAATAGCTCGCTCTTCAATATAACGGGGGCATTCTCGTGAACTTGATGGATGTTCACTGCTACAATTTACGCATGCTGGAGGTGATGTACATGCATTTTCATGCATGCCGGCTCCACAGCTGACACATGTAGTGTGTCTTTACAGAATGCACTAGTGTGACCGAACCGCTGACATTGGTAGCATCTCAGAGGGTTAGGTATGTATGGTCTAACCTCAATCACTTCATATCCTGCCCTGATCCTTTGAGGGAGATCTACCCAATCAAAGGTCATTCTCTCCTTTGGACACGATAGACTGCAGTTACGCCTTGTTCCTGGAGGTTCTCCTGAATATCCTCGTTGGACATTCCATCCAACGCACTAGTGTTTACAACACCGCACGAGGAATTCAGGGTCCTATGCATCTCCACTTTGACTGGATAACTGCCCAGCATGTTGGCTTTCAGTATCTTAGCTGCCTGGGATGCTGTAGTTGCTTCCACCAGCAGCGTGCCATTTCTAGATTTTGTACATGATTTAACAGCCCCAGCTATTTTGTCGAGGCCTTTCTGTATAATAAACGGATTAACCGTTGAAAAAGTTCTACCTTTCTCTGTTCGTTTAATAACTAAGTAGCGAGGACCACACTCAACTACTTGTTTAACACTGTTTTCAAACAAATCTTTTCCACGTTTAATGTTTTTTGGGGGGTGTAGGTTAACCATAATAGTTGGTCTAAATTTCATCCCCCAGTGCTCCCCATCCACCACGGAGTCCAACAAGGGGTCATCCCACTGGGATGACAGGGCTACACAGGGGATATAGTGAGCTCGCCGTCCCACTCACCCTGGAGGTCGGTACAATACCTAGTCCTGGCCGATTGATTAGGGGTGGGTTAGTCCCTAACCTCCTGTTTAGGCGAAGCAGAAGCCAAAGTAGTGTATTAGAAATGCGCACCCTCCCCGAATTCAGAAAAACACTGTACGAGCTCAGATACGCATCCCTCGACCACCAGGACAAACCTTTCCACCGACACGGGTCTCCACGCACGGCCTACACGTGGGTGGGCCTGTTGACCGTCTCCCTCAACCACGAAGAGGAGCCCACACAAGGGAGATTGCTGGCTCGGGACCCCGGGTTCGCCAATTCCGTACCTACCGAAGTAGGCCCCTGGGGGGAGTAATGGCGGAGTTGTCATAAATTCAAACAAACTAGGTTTGTCTCAGCAATAGAATTTCTGTCTGATTAAATAAACACAAGTTTACGAGAACTAAGCATGAGGTGACTTAGTAACTTTTTTCCACCATGGACAGAAAGTGGAGTTTAGCATTGTGTCCTAAACCACACATCCTTATACCAGAAACATGGACAAATGAAAAATAAATCTGGAAACAGAACTATTTTCTATGTTAAATATAATTCTAAACCAAAAATCTGTCTAATATGGAAACAATAGTTTTCTGATCATTTGTATAAATAACCTAAGACGGATTATTACATGCATAATACTTTGCTTTGTGCTGAATTTTTAAGCCACAGCCATTAATTATGAATGTGACTGTGCTCGCAACAAAGTTTTTAAGAACCACAATTTTAAGAACTGTTTAAGCAAGACATTTTTATGAATCTCTACAATGGTTAATTTAAAGTAGAAGAATAAGCACTTGTAAGAATAGTTTGTACAGAGAAAGTCATGTGAGTGCAATGCATACCATTTGTACCTTTTTTGTTAAATAGTCTCTGGGAGATGGAAACCTGTGAAAATGGAGGTTAGCAGGTTTTACTAAAATTACCATTAAGGATGAACATAAATCAGAAGTAAAAAAGACAAAAGAGGATTAAAACAATAGAATACTGCAACAAATTAAAGGGAGAAAATTAAAATTCAGAAAGGACTTAGACTTACTTACATTTCAAGCCAAAGCAGAGGTAACATGATGAGAGTGAGGGAAGTGAAAACAGAGGAAGCGACAGAAAAAAAAAGAAACAGGACAGCTTGATGATTGACAGAAGTGGAAAACAGAGAAAGCACAAAAGCACAACAAAGACACGGATTCACACCAGAGTTATTTAAAAATTATATATGAGGGTCAGAAGTCACAGCAACCCACAGCAATCAGTTAATAAAGCTGCAGAAAACAAAACTTGGGATACATGTATGTGCAATTGAAAGTCACTGGAATGTTCTTCAAAATGATGGTACTAAATTCAGATCCAGGTGCAGTGGTTATGGATAAGGGACATTAAGGATGCATAGAGATCATTGTTTTATCCATATTACATATGCACAAAACAATATGCACAATATTCTTGTCAGCTAATAAAATTCAAAATAACCACTCAAGGCTTCCACACATCATTGCCAATGATGAGGAAGGCACTGAATACCACCAGCTGTGTGTGATGCTTCTATACATGCCACTTCTCATTGATGTGCTGTTATGTTTTTTTTTTTTTTTTTTTTTTTTTTTTGCAAACTGCTTCCCACGCAGCAGCATCTTCCTTTTTGGAATGAGATCAAAGTTGCATGGACTAAGATCAGGGGAGTTAGGAGAGTGTTCCAAGTCCTCCCACCCCACCACCACACAAGATTCTGTAAACAGGCTGCAGTGTGCCTTGTTGTATTATGAAGGATTATTGCATTGTTAAACAGTCCTAGATGTTTCCTCTACAGTGTGCAACACTGAGTGTTTTGCAGACTTTGGAAGTCCACTGCATGGCAGGTCAACAATTGCTATGCATCCATGTTTGAAGTTCTCCACCCAACATGCAACAATTCGATAAGGCAACGCCCTATCAACTAATGCTTCTCGTAGCTTCATATGACACTCACAAGCATTTCTGTCATGCAGAACTGCAATTTTTACATATGCTTGCTGTTCAACTTTTAGTGACATCCATCTGGGAACATAGTCTCTAGGATACTAACCTTTGCATAAGTTGTCTACTAGCCACCAATGCACTCAGACATCATCCCTTACTGTACACTATGATATCAAATGTTATGATTTATCACTATGATTTCATTATTTCATGATTATACTATCACTACTATTTCCGTTATTCAGAATATATTGTGACTTTGTGGGTTCGTAGAATTAAAAGGCCGAGTTGCAGAAATTAAAAATCTCCTTTATTTTCATCGAAATACACTGTTGAATTCTCACATATGCACAGTCTTCCAAGGTCGATAACAGTAACAACAGTGACAGCAGATTAGCTCTCGTTACAATAACACTTCCAGCTGTCTCTCATTTCACAACACTGTTTCACAACTACTTTGCGAGCCGTCACGTCCTTAAATACCAATTTCATAAATTTGAGATATTTCTGGACCAAAAAGGAATCGAATGTTCTATCACCTTCCAGAAGCATAACCCTATCGGTGCCGGCAGGTCTTTTATCTTGCGCTATCATTATTTCTTCCGGCATACTCCTTATCTCCAGGCTTTTTGTGTACATAAGCCGCGGTATTGCGATCGGATTCGCAAAACTGCTCTCTTCTCAATGCTGGTCGTCCCGAACAGCTCCATCATAGCGGACCAGATGATCCAGGTGTACCACCAACATCATCCCTTGGGGCACCTTCTGGATGCGGTACACCACGTCGTTAGTCCTCTTCACCTCCCGATACTGTCCTTGCCACGGCTGTTGAAAAGTACCGGCGTGCACTTCCTCCAATACTTCCGGGACCTTACTTTGGGGAAGTACCAAGTGTTCTCTTTGCGTCTTCCCATCAGGTGATTCCCACACCCGGAACAGCATGCCATCTCTGATTTTCAGCAAGTCCCATTGGGCCCAGTACGACTTATAGGTAGCGCTCTTCGTTGCGATGTCCTCTCAGGTTGGTCTTGTCCCTGGCTCCGCTTTCCTCCAGAGTGGTCCCAAGTCTGCGTCCGCCATCTGCTCCCTCCTCAGGCCTGCGCTATCCCAGCCATCTGCAGGCACTGTCGTGACTACTCGGACTGCTGCGGCACGCTCCTTCTCTTCCACTCTTGTGCATTGGCCACACTCCTCTGGGCAGGGTCTTCGGGACATGGCGTCTGCGTTACTGTGGTTCTTCCCTCTACAATGTTCAGAGGCGAAGTTGTACTCCTGCAGCCTCTGAACCCAACGTGCTGTCCGGCCTTCCAGGTTTCTAAAGCTCAGTAGCCTAGTTAGGGCGGAATGGTCAGTCCTCAGGTGGAATGGCTTACTGTACAGGTACCTATGGAAGTGCTCCAAGGCCTTTACTACCACCAGTAACTCTCCCTGGGTGACGCAGTAGTTCTTCTGTGCCTTGGCTGAAGATGCGCTGATATTGTCTCAGCAGTTGTCGAACCTGCTCGAGCTGTTATGCAGTCAGGTGATCGGCCACCCTCTCCTGTAAGCCTTCCAGTCGGGGCCCCAGGTGTTGCATTGGCACCGGCTCCTGTGTCTTGTCGATTGCTGTCACGATGACCACGGGCTCGCACGTCTGCATCTCCGTTCCGGCCTGGACGTCGTGGTCAATGTCCACTAGGTTAAGCAGCCTCACTGGCACCTCTCGGCACGACAACAGTGTTCTTAATTCGCTGTCCTTCCAGTCGCGCCGTCACTACCACCTCCTTTCTCGTGGGGACCCACGTCTTCCTTCAAGATGACCGTGCAGATTCCAAGGCATTCTTCTGGTTGCCGGAGTATTCTCCATTGAGCCGCAGGACCTTCCTGCCATCGTCGACTGTCGCCTCGTGGCTCCTAATCATCCAGGCACAGTATCACCTCTTCAGCTACCTCCGCGACGAACACCCAATGACGCACGGCACTCCATCCCAAGGTCAACTGCAGTAGGGCCTCCCTCTCCACGGTCAAGGTTTCGCCCGATGCCGTCACTGGTTGGGTGGGTCGGCTCAGTTTTCTCGATGGCGAACCCCTGTCTACGTCGGGTCTGATGACGGTCATTGCCTCCCCGGTGTCTACGAGCACGCAGCACGGCTTCCCTCGTGCCCAACCATCTGCGATGAGGCTGTTATCCATCCGTCGGCTGACTGCGCGCAGTGTCACTCGAGGGGATGGTGGTTATGGCGCCGACATGCTCCTGGCCACGCCGGTCCTTACTCGTTCTTCCGGCACCTCTTCCTGGTATCGGCTGTCTTTCTCCATGAGTCCCGGCTGGCCCCACCCGCAGCACACACCACTAGGTCATCGCCGGCGTCCCCAGCTTCCCGGGATACGAATTCTGGTGGGAGGTCGACTAATATCTGTTTCATATAACCTTGCCCCGCTGACATGTATCATTCCGCGTGCAACTACCTTCCCCCTCATCTTAATTGGCTAATGCTTTCGCGCTATAGGCCATAGGCGGAGCCTTCCCGTCACATTTAAACCTGCAGCAAACGTCATGATAATTGCCAGGAAGATAGATAAAACCATAAAATAAGAATATGAAGGCATGAAAAAATAATGAAGTTTATAATGAAACTGAGCAAGCTGAAACTGAAACAAGTTTATAATGAAAGGCCTTCGGCCTTTACCATTGGGATTTTTTTAAAACCAGCACACATACCTTGCAAAAATGCTTGTCTTTCAGTCTTAAAAGTTGTGTCATGCCATACTTGACGCGCGCCCTTCATTCACCCAAGTCTCGTTAAGGTATCCCTACTTGTATTCCACTACAGTCTAATTGTCCTTAAATAACGTCTTCACCACACAGCAATATCGCACCTGGAGTGGCAAGTTTTCCTGTTGTCTCAATTTCATGTCACTATGTTCCTACGCATCTAACACTCACACCTGTAAGTTCAGAGCACAGCTGTTCGACTTCTCTCACTGACAAAGACGGATTCTTCTCTGTGAGTGCATTAAACACATGCAACACAATTCTTTTTTCGCCGCTTTGTAAAGGTTTTCCCTTGCGATGCTTCAGCGAAAAACTGGGGGTAGACTCTGCCATTATACATATAATAAGTACACACGCAATAAACGATCAAATAATTATCTCTCGCACTCGGCATAGCACACCGTCGAATGGCGATGTATGACTAATCCAGTTCAAAACAAGGTCAGTGATAAAAGTCATATAAACAAATATGTCATCACTACTGCTAAATCACGTGCTATCATGCCATGTGCTTGAGAGCAAAGTGGTGTGGGTTCTTTTTCTGTTCGTTGTCCTAATGTGTGCTTGTTTAGGGCTGGAATGTGAAAGGTTTGACGGTGAGGTGGAAAGGTGGGTGTTTTGTCTAATCGTCGGTGAGCTGGGATCTCTTTCTCAGGGTTCAGTTATGAAAAGTCGTGTTGACCGTCTCTCAATTCCTTTATTTTTCTTTAGCCCGGCTCTCGTAGCTCTCTTGTTAACACTTGCGTTGTCTTCCTAATTTTCCTTTCCCCTTTACGATGTTTTTACGTTGCTTTGCGAACTCCCTTGTTATTCTCTATATTTGCACTATCTTCAAGACCATAACTCTAAGTCGGACTGCGACATCTGATCCTACTTTTATCACTATACTCAGTACCGGAGTAACCTTCCAATAACACGTCTTCTCCCCGTCGTCCTCACTAGCAGAGTGACGCTCTTTTGCCTGTCGTATTTTCAGCTTCTATCCTAGCTTTTCTTTCCTATCACCGCCCATTTTCTATTCCTTTCCTATTTTACGCCTATCACGTGGTTTACTCTACATTTTATTGGCAGGGTTTATTTCTTTAATTTTCTCTTATTGGTCACCTCCGTATGTCGTTCCTATGCATCAGTACTATTCTCCGCCCCTCTGGGTTGTATGACCTCTCAGCGTCATAACGGTATTCTATCATGCTTGGCTGAGTTTTCCTTATACCTCGCATATTTTACTGGCGTCTTGATGTCGGTTCTATTGTTCTGTGTTTCCTGCCCTGTCTATGTGCCCAGAGGCAACTCCTGTCCAATTTTTCCTTCATTTGTACTGTATTGCTATTTCGAATATTCTTTTTAACTATGTTTCTTATATCATTTATTCCCTTTTTATTCCCATTATGCTTATTTATGATCTCTACTGTTGTATTAGTTTCTATTGATCTTTTCCCTCTTGGAACCTGAGGTTTCTGCTTCAAATGCCCTTCGGAGGAATATTGCTATTTTTCTCGCAAGTTGGGAAAAATTTCAAATTCCTTCGAAAGTCCCACTAAACCGCGACCTTCAAAGTTTAACAAACGTGCTAACGCTGACAATTGTTACCTAGTTTCTCCTCTTTCCCTTCGTCAACGCAAGTGCAAGCAAGGAGCTTTAGAGCGTTTGTTTGGTGTTTTTTTTTTTTTACAATAAAATACATACATACATTTATACATTTACACCCTTATATACATTGTTATATATTTTCTTACTTTTCAATGTGTCCAATATTTTACATTACGTTATCAATCTGATTTTGCATTTTTGGGTTGTCTCTGATTTTCTCTATTTATTTACATTATTTGTTTTATTGTTGTCTTGTGGGCTTTACATTGCCTCTTTAAGTATAGTGAACCTTTAATGTTTCATACACTGTCACTCGCGTCACTGCAATGTCGTGATTGCTTTTGTTTTCGGCACTTGTATTTATAACTCCTTGTATGTTCCGCTAACTTATTCTAAGAACAATTTTTTTTTATTAGTATAACCAGGTGTAGCATTTGTTTATGTTATAGTCAAATTCCATCGCGTTTATTCTCTATGTCCGTTATTCTTCTTCTGTGAAACGTGTGTATTTCTACTATTTGTAACAAAGTGGTGTTTATTAATTGCCTGTGCCATACATTAATGAGTTCAGTGACTCCGGTTCGCGTCAGGTAATGGTTTGGGTATGTGTGATTTCCAGTTCTTTAAAGGGTCGTAATAGTGCTATGTTATATCTACCTATGTTTTTCTTCGTTTTATAGTCTACCAGCTCAAAAGAACGATCACCGAACTTCGCAACGATCATAGCCGGCCCTTCCCAAAGGATATGCAGTTTTTGTGATGTTTTGTTAAGCATTGAAGATTTGTTGTGGGTTCTCACTAGCACCTTATCTCCTATGTTCGGCGTCCATTTCTTTTTGTATCTTTTCTTCCTTTTATTTCTAGTTTCTGCTCGTTTCCTTAGGCGTTCGTAGGCTTCTTCTATTTGCTGGATTTCGTTCATTTCGTCTGTGTTAATTGCTCTTTTTAAGCCTGGTAAAATGCTTTCTGGCGTTTGGTTTAGGTGTAGCTTGACTGGCGCTATACCAGTATTCGGGTTGATCGTGTTGTTCATGATTTTTTCTATTAGTGGTAGTTGGGTGACCCACGAGGTATGTCTTTTGCGGTATGTTAATATTCGCAGGTAGATGGATAGATCCCTCATCGATCTCTCGCATGGGTTACTTTCCGGGTGGTATGCTGTGGAATTATATATTTTGATACCTGATGTTCTTATCTTATTTACGAAATGTTTGCCTTTGTGTATGGACGCGTTATCCGCCAAAATGGCGTCCATTTTACCATATTTCGGTATGAAATCGTCCAGAATTTTGCTTGCACAATTCGCGCTTGTTAGCCTCTTCATCGGGTATAATTTAGTGAATTTGGTAAATACGTCCACCATTACGAATATGTACTTCATTCCTGCCGTTCCCGTAGGCATTGGTCCATGAGCATCTATTGTGACGAGAGCTAGTGGTTTGTCGCGTAATATTGATATTGGTGGAGTGTCGTATTTCACGTTCATGGGTTTTGCTTTTTGGCAGATAATGCAGGCAGATATACGTTGCCGTACTTTGTGTTGGAGCCGAGGGATATAAAAATACTCCTCTATCGTCAAACACGTTTTTTCTGTTCCCCCGTGGATAATTGCTGTATGAAATGAATCAATTATAAGATTTTCAAGGACGCGTGGGGCGTATGTTCGCCATGTTGGATGGTGCCTACCTTGAAGTTTATAAAGGATTCCATCACGTTTGCCATATAGTCCTTTTGTGTCTTTCTGAATTTCAGGAGCTGTTGTTAAAATTTTAGCAAGTTTGTCGTCTTCTTGTTGGATTTTCTTAATGTCCTTTATCTGTTTTGTCAGTTCTTTGTTGCCCTGCAGGTCTAGTTTCAACACGTGGACTTCTCTTTGTGTGTTGCCTATGCATTCAGGTATGTCGCCTTTTGTGTTCAAACGTGACAATGTGTCTGCAAAAATGTTTTGGTTTCCTGGGATGTGTTTAATGGTGACGTCATGCGACATAATTTCATGTATGTATCGGGAGATTTTGGTGCTTGTCAGTTTACAATTATTTATGAAGGAGAGGCTCACATGGTCCGAAAATATTGTTATTTTGCAGTTAAAGATGAAATCCTTAAATTTTTGAATCGCGAAAAAAATGGCTGCTATTTCCTGTTCAGTGACACAAGCTATCTTCTCCGTGTGTGTCAGGTTCCTCGATGCCGTACTTATGACACATTGGTTTCCTTGGTCGTCAAGTTGACACAGGATTGCTCCAAAACCTGAACTTGATGCGTCGGTGTATATATAAAAAGTTCTGTCGCTGCGTGGGCGTTCTAGTAAGATTGCTTGTCCGGATAGCTCTTTCACCCTTTCGAAAATTTCTTGGTGTGTGTTCGTCCACCGCCATCTTGTGCCTTTCTTTAAGAGTGCTCTCAGAGGTGCTATCTCCTTCGCATAATTAATTAGGAAGCGTGCCTCATATTGGAAGATGCCCAATACTCGACGTAACTGTCTAATGTTTTTCGGAGGTGGAATTTCCCTGATTGCTTTAATTCTATCTTTGTCTGGAGATATTCCTTTCTCCGAAATGTTGTATCCCAAAAATTTTGTTTCCAACTGGAAGAACTTTGTCTTCTCCAAATTCAAGGTCAGCCCATTTGTTCTCAGCTTTGAGATGACATAATCTAAATGTTGTATGTGTTCTTCTATTGTCTTGTCGTGAATAATGAAGTCATCGACGTACTCTGTCAAGAATTCTTGCGCATGATCTTTAAATATTGCATACATGGCTCTTAAGAAACCACTTGCGCTCACTGATAAGCCGAAAGGCAATCTCGTGAATTCTAACACGCGGCCTTGGTACAAGAATCCGGTGAATTTTCTTAGGTGTGGAGGTATGGGAATTTGTAAATATGAGTTTGTAAGATCTATTGAGGAGAACCATTTCTTTCTTCCTATGCTGGCTAGTGTTTGTTCTATACTGAGGGTTCTAAAGTGGTCTGGCATAATAAATTTATTGAGGTGTCTGGCATCTATGGTAATGCGTGCCTTCCCATTACTCTTACGTACAATGCACAAAGGGTTTATGTAGGGCGTATTTGATTCCTGTATAATATTCTGTTTTAGCATTTGTTTGATGGTTTCATCTACTGCTTGTTTTAAATTCATAGGAATGTTCCTACATTTGTACACTCACACACTGGAAAGAAAACACTCTGTCAGCATCTGTTATTACAGTGTTTCTCAACCAAGGTTTCTGGTAGCCTTATGCAGCTGTTTTCGCTAAGTATTTTAGTTCTCTGTGTATTCAGAGTGATTTCTTATAGCTATCAAGAGCTAATTGAATGGCACATTTGAAATTGTTAAATTTCAATGTTAACCATGGCTTATCCCGGTAATGTAGTAAAAAATTAGCTTGTGTATGATGTATACAGGCTTCTGATATTACTGCAGAAAATCTGGAAGATTTGTTGTGCGATAATGAAGGAGATGTTTAGGATATATGTAGGTAGCAGTGACGTGTACTGTTCTACAGATGGCAAGTTAGCTACTCCATTGTTTGGGGAAATGACAGGTCAAATATGGGTGATGTGGATCAGCTATTACTAGCTATCCCTCTTTACGAAAAACAGTTAAATAGTAAAAAAAAAGTATTTTTATACCACTGGATGTAACCATGCACAATTGTTTAGTAATTTTCAGAGCTGTAAATTCATGCAAGACATTCATCTACCTGTACTTGCGCTTATAAATAGCTTGTAACCTAATTGAGTATTATAATACTCAGAAGCCTCTTTATAGTGGGGGGTAAGAAATTCACCACGACATCACCCCTCATACTTGAGAGAAAACACTTCCCTAAAAGGATACCACCCACAACCAAAAAAGTCGCAACCATTTCGAAAATGTCTAGTGTGTTGCAAAAAAAGAAGTTTGCAAGGAAACCAATATTATTTGGTGTGAATCTGCAGATGTGCCCTTTGGTGTTTATCCAGGTTTGGAGGTGTACAGTTCAAAGAGAAACCTCTAAGGGCACGTTTACATCCCTTATAGAGCTAATTTAAATTTATTGTAAAATAGGAAGATTAAAATAATTGGCATTAAATGAGCATTACATACATGTATGCGCAGGACATCTATACACGTCCATATCGGTTTGGGGCATTTTAAGTTGGACATCATATGACATTGAAAGGGTTAATGGCAAAAAAATTAAAAAATAAAGAATTAAAAAAGATCAAGAAAAGAGAAGCCGGAACATCCCTGGGTGCGGGTAAACCCGAGTCACTCACTCACTGCTATTAGTGACCCGGTCTTCTCAAGACCGAGTGGGCGGGCGGTGAATTATGACATCATCTGGTTACGGAACGTCTCATGCTCATCACTGCGAGTGAGTCGAGCGGTCTTGACGTGCTAAATGCCGGTCTCTGGTGACTGGGCACTCGAGTTGAAACTTGTGCTGCTGTGGAAGCAACAATTCAATATGGCATGTGACCACATGTGACCTGCAGCAAACTCAAAAAATTAATTGAAAAAGCATTTGTAGTCAGTTTTTCACACTCTGTCACATGTGAGAAACTGACTACAAATAGTTTTTTTTAATTAATTTGTACATCATTGTTACTAAATATAACAAAAGAAATTAATTCATTATTCCATATCCAGCAACTAATCTTACCAAGACCTAGTTCTTATCACTAGATAGCTATTTACAAGATAAAACCACCTCCAGTCTGCAAAACTTTGAATACCATCATAAATATCAACACAAAGAAGAAAGCAAGGAATAACAATAAGAGCAAATAGAAGCTGTTTCCCATAAAGCAACAGAAGCACTTGGAAATCCTATGTGTTATAAAACAATTTTATATTTTTGTAACATTATTGCACTTATAAATAAATCTAAAGCAAATAATGTCACAGAAATATAACACAGTAAAATTGTCACAATATGAAATAAGTTAAAGCTACAATAAATAAGACACGATTTGGATTTGTTATATATAATGCATATCACTTGGGCAGTCATATACATTATATAATAGTACAACAAATAGCAAAAGCAATGACATTAATATCTGAAGATTTTACAGTTAAGCTAACGAACATTTTCAAAAATACTCTGGTCAAAGTCTTTATTATGGTTTAACAATGCATGAACTAAATTTTCACCCAGAAATCTGTAATCGTTAATGAGGAATATTTTGAAATATTGCAAAATTAGAAAATAAACTTTTAGTAAATAAATAAACCTTCAATAATGGTTTAATATAGATTTGAAAAGGATAGGTTAAAAATTGATCATTTTTATATTCTTATTGATGGATTATCTTGATTAGATTGGCCTCAAGTACAGCTGGAAAGTAATTTATGTGCAGTACTGATGATGATGTATTTATTGGTTCATTGATTCAGAGATTGAAGCATTTATAAAGTAATTCAACATGTAGCTGCATAGTAGACAAGTCTTTAAAAACAATAGCAAAAAGCTTTCTAACAGATACAGAAATGAAGTGTAGTTTACAGTCTTTTCTTTGTCTAATGTAAGAGGTAGACTGTTTATAGCTGTAAATTACAACCGTACACTTGCGCACATGTTATTTTATCTATGGCAATAGTTATACTTATGGTACAATAAAGGAGTTTTATTATTTTACTGATAAAATCATGAATATTCGGTAATGTGTATCATCAGTCGCAAAGGTTGGGAACTATAATGTTTTTCAAATGGGAAGAATTCTGGTATGCAGCGAGTGAGATGTGCTTGCATGTTCAGCATTACCAGCTTATTATCCCTACTCTTTTCATCCTCCTCTTGCACACTATCATAGAGTGTGCAAGTCTCCTTGGTGCTAGACATAAAGAACCCAAACTGAATTTTCCAAACTTTTATAATAACTTTATAATAAATTTTATAATAATTAATGACTTGAAGCTTTCCCGGCGTTGATTATTGATGATAGTTTCTCGGGCTAACAGCCAGGTCAGATTAGGGTAACTACCCAAGCTTTCAGTGACTAACTCTTTTATAATAATGCAGTTAAAAATTAGTATTTAGTATTTTTTTTTAATATTTTAGTATTTATTTCTCATCTTTCTTCTACATACAATTTCATTACTACATTGACATTTGTAACATTTCTTTCACACAATAACAAAATGACTTTAATACAAATAAAATATTTAGTGATTATTTTATTTGTATTATATTTATTATTCCACTGTAAATAGCTTCATTTTCTGTGTAACAGAATGACTTATTCATATCTAACATACCCTTCCTACCTGTTTGCGCCGGTCTCGGTCTCAATACACACCCTGGTTTTCCGTGTATTGATGACCCTCCTCTCCCTTGTATCCCTCGTTCTAGTTTTCCAGCCCTTAATTGTTAGTTACTCTTCATCAATCTTAACCATTTCTCTCTAACTTTCCCCAGATATTCACCTATATTTCTTACATTCTTTTCTCCTTTTACCAATAACATTTTCTGTATTATTAATACCTCCCCCCCATCCCTAAAACTATCCCACTTTTGTTGCCAAATTTGTTCTCTCCATTTCTTTGTTGTTGTGATAAAGTATACTGTGCCAATCTGTATCCTCCTCTCCACACTTTGGGCATTTCCTGTATCCTTTTCATATCTAATACCTTTCAAATTTCTAACTCCTGTCCTTGCCCAGGCCCTTAATTTTTGTGCCCAAGACTCTCCCCATTTGCTTCTCATCTGCAAAAGAAAACATTCCTTGATAATATTGCTTTCCTCCCAATTGGCAACTCTGTACAGATATTTCAATACCCTTGGGACAATTTTAACCCTTGTTGAATGTCTTCCCAACACTAATTGTGCTGCCCCATTGGGTGAAGCTACCGGTAAGCCCAAAATATATTTAGGTACAGAAGGATCTCTTAATACCATCCACCTCTTCCCATGCTTCATCCACTCCCCATATCTCTGTCCCATGCGACATCTTATTTTCGGCAGTATAGATCCTTTCCAGCCATTTGACATTAATGTCAGGTAATTTCCTTAAGCATGCTCTTTACAATCCTCATGGTCATTTTACCTTTTGTTAGAGCCAATTTTTTCTGTTCAGTCCATTTACCATCACAGCTCAATCTTATCCCCAGATAATCAAACCTCTTTATGACCTCTATTTCTCTTCCATTTATCTCCCATTTCTCCTCTTTACGCAATCTGTAACCTTTCTTAAAAACCATGATCTTTGTTTTCTTTTCGTTAACTCTCAACCCTCATTTTTGGCAATAACCACTTATTGCTTCAATTACCCTTCTCAGCCCTCCAACAGATATGGAACCAACTAAGTCATCAGAAAATAACAACCCTGGGATTTCTTTGTTATGAATAACTGGTGAGTGAACCCTATTTTTAGCAATCTCCTCTAGAATATCATCTATAAAAAGGTTAAATAGCACCGGACTGAGTTAACATTCCTGTCTTACACCCACCTTGCTCTCTATACAAACAGTTACTTTGTTTCCCTGCAGCTTGATGCAGGACTCATTACCGTGATATATTTTGCACAGTATTTCAATAAATTTACAACTTACCCCTTTGTTATTTAATTTTATCCACAATGCCTCTATTAATTGTATAGAATGCTTTCTCTAAATCAATAAATACCATATAAACCCTCCCCCTTTTATTGCTTAAATATTTTAAAAATTAGTTAAAAATGCAGTTAAAATTTAAACAAGTATATTAATTATCATATTATGTATATGTTTTAAATGCTTTAATTATAGCTCATGGGTGGTTTTTGTAATCCAATGGAACTGCCAATGGCTCATCTGCATAACTGTCCATATCACTTATGTCAAAGGACAGTTTGTTATTGTCAGCGTCTTCATTGTCTAAGTCTTGCACATTTATCCTCTTGCACACTATCCTAGAGTGTGCAAGTCTCCTTGGTGCTAGACATAAAGAACCCAAACTGAATTTTCCAAACTTTTATAATAATGCAGTTAAAAATTAATTAAAAATGCAGTTAAAATTTAAAAAAGTATATTAGCATATTATGTATATGTTTAAAATGCTTTAATTATAGCTTATGGGTGGTTTTTCTAATCCAATGGAACTGCCAGTGGCTCATCTGCATAGCTATCCATATCATTTATGTCAAGAGACAGTTTGTCATTGTCAGCGTCTTCATTGTCTAAGTCTTACACATTTATGATGATAAGCTCCAAAATTTCTTTCCAAAGTTTTTCTTAAAGTCTCACGCAATTTTCCCAGTTTTGTTGTGTTATATTGTCAATTTCTTAGTGAATAAGTTGTTTAATGTCAGTTTAAAGTGTTATTTCTGTTTGCAATCCCCCATTTTATTTGAGCCCACATTAACTCAATTGCCTTGTATTGGTAATGGTAAGGGGGTAGGGATTGCCTATTGTCCCATTTCAATTTCAAATTGATCCAGCTGATACACTTTTTCCTGGAATTTAAATGGAAGAATAAGTGAATATTTCTGATTTGAACTCTGTAGGATCAATAAACATTGTCCCCGATTACAAAACAATCATAAACATATCATGTTCTCATGTTCTGCTCACGTTCTGCATATTTGGCATTTTGCAAGCTAACAAGAAGTGAAATAACTAAAATATTTGATACCATAACCAGGATTTAAACCACGGATCTCCTGGTCTTTGTTCGGTTTCTCTTAACCATTCAGCTACCACGGCAACATGCCAGCATGACAATAAATTCTTCAACAGTTAACCACTAGGACATCTCATATACACTGAGATATATACCTTTTTGTGTCAACTTACTATGCTGTAAGTACTTAAGTCCCAGGCTTCGTAGTTTAACCACTATTGTTAATTGATGGAAGTTAATGTTTTTCCACTCTAGCCATGTTATGGCAAGGTTTGGATAGGTGGAATCAGACTGAAAAATTCAATGCCGTTCAGTAGTGAAATTTCTCTGTCTTCCACACTGCCCTTTCAACACATCTTGTACCAAAATTAGGCAAGTGAGTCAACCTTGTATATACTTTTCTCCACTTACAAGTTTTTTATGAAGACTAGTTTCTGGGGACTTCTCCCCTATCGTCAGTTCTGTGGTTGACTTTTTATTCTATACATCTTGTACCACTTTGCCTACTTCAGACTTTTCTTTGACTCTTGTGATAGTTAACCTTGTTGGTGGGAGGTATACCATATTGAATCCTTAAAACTTCATTGAACCTCAACAACATTCCACACTTTTCCATAACCTTTCTGTATATACTTACACTGTTTGAATATTAAATGCACAGTATATTTGTTTATAAACAAAAGAATGTGTTTCTAGGTTTTCCAGTCCTTTTGAACCATAGACAACAAATACTGTAATAGTTATGATTAAAAGCATTATTAAAAGTGAAGCTAATTTCATATTGAGTCACTTTATTAAAATAATGCAAGTGTATCGAGATTTAACTGTATTATAACACCACAGTGAAGCGATATAATTATTAATTTATAGATGAGTTGTATTGATTTGCGAAACACCCCCCAGGGGCCTACTTCGGTAGGTACGGGTTTGGCGAACCCGGGGTCCCGAGCCAACAGTCTCCCTCGTGTGGGCTCCTCTTCGTGGTTGAGGGAGACGGTCAACAGGCCCACCCACGTGTAGGCCGTGCATGGAGACCCGTGTCGGTGGAAAGGTTAGTCCTGGTGGTGGAGGGATGCGTATCTGAGCTCGTAACAGTGTTTTTCTGAATTCGGGGAGGGTACGCATTACTAATACACTACTTTGGCTTCTGCTTCGCCTAAATGGGAGGTTAGGGACTAACCCACCCCTAATCAATCGGCCAGGATTAGGTATTGTACCGAACTCCAGGGTGAGTGGGACGGCGAACTCGCTATATCCCCTGTGTAGCCCTGTCATCCCAGTGGGATGACCCCTTGTTGGGCTCTGTGGTGGGTGGGGAGCACTGGGGGATGAAACCTAGCCCATCTTTTATGGCCAAATTTACTACTAATAATAATAAACCCTTTAACACACGTGGAAAGGAAGTAGTCAAGTCTTATGGTCCTCGCTACTTAGTTGTAACCAGAAAGGAGGAAGGCAAGAACTTTTTGACAGTGAACCCTTTTATTATACAGAAGGAATTGGACAAAATTGCTGGTCCAGTCAAGTCCTGTACTCGCTCCAGAAAAGGCACGCTCCTTGTGGAAGCACACTCTGTTTCCCAGGCAGCAACGATACAAAAAGCTACGTTATTGGGCAGCTACCCCGTTACAGTTGCAGTGCACAAGACACTGAACTCCTCCCGCGGGGTTATCACCACTCGTGCGTTGGACAGGATGGCGAATGAGGAAATACTGGAGAACCTACAAGACCAGGGCGTCACTGTAGTATACCGAGTGCAACGTAGAGAGCGAGGGGAATTGGTGCCTACCCGTACCCTGTTCCTGACCTTTGATCGGGTAGATCTCCCGCAAAGGCTTAGGGCAGGGTATGAGTCCATAGAGGTTAGGCCATATATACCAAACCCACTCAGGTGCTTTAAATGTCAACGCTTCAGTCATACGAGTGATTTTTGTAGTGGTGTGCCAACATGCGTGCAGTGTGGTCTGTCTAAGTTAATTGATGGAAATTAATCATTTCTTCATATGAATAATGATTTATTGTCATTAAGCTTATTACAGCAATAGACAAAGTCAAAAATAGAGTACAAATTAATACAGTTATAATACAGTGAAGATAAAAAAAAAATCAATAAAATACTTACATTAGATATATAAATATAGAGACTTAAAATAAAATGAGGAAATAAGAATACTTCATGACATAAGCCAAAGTTTAACTACACCTGTTAAAGTATTCCTGTATTGAATAATAAGGTTTGGAAACTAACCATTCATATAATTTGCATTTAAATGTATTACCTGATAATTTAGTTAATTCTAAAGGTAATTGATTATATAGTTTAATGCCCAATACTTCAAAGCTGTTAGAGGTTTTAGTTAATCTATGATATGGTATATTGAGTTTATAATTAAACCTAGTATTATAATTATGAATATCCTGCCTGAATAGCTGGTCGGTTAAGTTACTTTTTACATAGATGAGAGTATTATAAATATATACATTTATCACAGTCATAATTCTTAATTTTATAAATAGAGGTTTACAATGTGCAAATTTATCTGAATTTGAGATGGTACGAATTATTTTTTTTTTTTTTTGTAATATTAGGATAGTAGAAATATGACTGCTGCTTCCCCAGAGTAAAATGCCATATGAGATTATACTGTGGAAGAATGCAAAATAGGCTGTACTTAAATATGAATCAGGTACATGACTTTTCAAATTTCTGATTAAATATATAACTCTGGACAGCTTCGCTGTAATATAGTTGATATGGGGTTGCCATGTCAGCCTATTGTCCACAACCACACCTAAAAATTTTACATTCCTTGAACAATTTTCATAAGAAGTCTCACGCAAACTAAATGTAAGTTATTAAATTTTAGATGAGTCGTATTTCTTACACATCTGCTTCACTTTCGTACCTATTTTGAGGACATGTTTCGCAAATCAAAATAGGTACGAAAGTGAAGCAGATGTGTAAGAAATACGACTCATCTAAAATTTAATAATTTTTCGCTTCACTGTGGTGTTCCAATACAGTTAAATCTCGATAAATGTAAGTTGTTCAGTTTTGTTCTCATTTAGCAGGAAACCATTGGCTCTAAACCAAGTATTTGCATACCTTAGAGTATCTTCTGTTAGCAAGTTAAGGCTTTGATAATCGGTACTGGTATTCAAAAACGTGGTATCATCAGCATACAGTACAGTATGGGACTTTAAGAAAGAAGGTAAATCGTTAACCATTACTAAAAATAATAGTGGCCCAAGTATTGAGCCCTGTGGAACACCACATTTTAGCTCCACCATATTATATTTCTCACCTCCTATACATACAACTTGCTTACGATTTGATAAGTATGATTCAAACAGTTTTATTGCAATGCCATTAACACCATAAAAATTTAATTTGGATAATAAATCAGCATGTTTTACACAATCAAAAGCTTTGCTCAGATCACAAAAGGTGACCTGGGCAAGGCTTTTGGTTTCAAAAGCAGTTAATACTTTTTTAACAAGAGAGACAATGGCATCAGTTGTTGACCTACCTCTTCTAAATCCAAATTGTACATCACTAATTATTCCATTTTCATCAAAATAACTGCATAGCTGCTTGAACATGATCTTTTCTAGCACTTTGGAAAATACTGGAATTAGAGATATTGGACGATAACTAGAAGGACAATTTTTATCCCCTTTTTTATAAATTGGAACCACTCTAGAAAGCTTCATTGAATCAGGAAAAATTCCATCAATGAGGCATTTGTTTAGACAAAATGTGAGGGTATATAAAATATATTTGATTACCTTTTTAAGGAGACTACTAGATAAATCATAAATGTCCACACTATCTGATGTCCTAAGGTGATTAACAATGTATAATACATGCTCAGGGGTGACTTCATGAAAAACAAATCTACTCTGACAGTACCTAATATTACAGTGTTCAAGAATTTGTGCCATTGATTCCTTTGGCTTTACAATGTTTTGGCTAATTACATCAACTGAGTTTATAAAGAAATCATTTAGGTCATTAGGGGTTAACTCAATGGTGTTTCTATTATTAGTTTTAGCAACTGAATTAATCACCTTCCAAGCCGTCTTGCATTTGTTAGAGGCAGATTCAATACTGTTCATATTATGCAGTTTTTTAGCTTCATTTATAATTTGTTTATATTCTTTCCTAATTTCAGTATACAAAAGTTTGGCCCTAGCTGATTTTTCACTTCTGTATAAATCCAAATACATCAAGACTTTATGTTTCATATTTGCTAATTGTGGAGAATACCATACATTATTATGCTTTGCACGGGCATAGTTTCTTTTAGCCAATGTATTGATAGTGTAAGCCCGTTGGGGAACACAATTATCAAATGTATTTTTGAATATAGTAAAGAATCTTTCAAAAAGTTCATTTGCAGTTAATGAATTTTTCACGTGAGAATAGTACAGTAGATCATTCCACTTTATGTTCGATAGCATGTTTACAAAGTATTGTGACTTTGTGGGTTCGTGAAATAATAAAACGAGGTTACGAAACACAAAAAATACACTTTATTCTCCTCGAAATACACTGTTCAACATTACAAAAATTGCTAGAACCTGAAAAACTGTTTATTTTACAAAAACTACATTCAACTGTCCGTCGCTACCGGTCATCATTTTTCATCGGCTTCGCAAGTCTACCGCCAGGGTGACACTACTCCCTCCTCAAGGCTGGTTGTCCCGAACAGCGCCTTCGTAGCGGTCCAGGCGATCCAGGTGTACCACCAACATCCTTCCTCGGGGCACCTTCTGGATGCGGTAGACCACGTCGTTAATCCTCTTCACCACACGGTACGGTCCTTGCCATGACTGCTGAAGCTTCGGGCAGCTTCCCTTGGTCCGGGGCGGTACAACCAGACCAGGTCACCTTGCTGGAACCCTTGGCTGTTGGCTTGCCTGTCGTATTGGGTTTTCATGCGGTCGCTCGCCTTCTGGATGTTCTGGCGAGCCATCTCGTGCATGTCGTGGAGGTGGTCCACCAGGTTCTCCACATCCCTCAAGAGTGGCCCCAAGTCTGCATCCGCCAGCTGCTCCCTCCTCAGGCCTGCGCTATCCCAGCCATCCGCAGGCACTGCCGTGACTACTCGAACTGCTGTGGCACGCTCCTTCCCCTCCACTCTTGTGCATTGGCCGCACTCTTCTGGACAAGGTCTTCGGGACATATCGTCCACGTTACTGTGACTCTTCCCTCTGCGATGTTCCGAGGTGAAGTCGTACTCCTGCTGCCTCTGAACCCAACGTGCTGACTGGCCTTCCAGTCGCGCCGTCACCATCACCTCGCTCCTCGCGGGGACAACCACGTCTTCGCTCAAGACGACCCTGCAAATTCTAAGGCGCTCTTCGGGTTGACGGAGTATGACCTCTTCTCCGTTGAGCCTCAGGACCTTCCTGCCGACGTCGACCGTCGCCTCGTGGCTCCTGAGGCATCCAGTCCCAGAATCACCTCCTCAGCCACCTTCGCGACGAACACCCACAGACGCACGGCACTCCGTCCCAAGGTCAGCTCCAGCAGGGCCTCCTTCTGCACAGTCATGGTGTCGCCCGATGCCGTCACAAGCTGGTATGGTCGGCTCGGTTTCCTCGTCGGCAAACCCTTCGCCACGTCAGGTCTGATGATGGTCACGGCCGCCCCGGTGTCCACCAGCACGCGGCACGGCTTTCCTCTTACCCAACCGTCCGCGATGAGGTTGACATGCATCCGCCGGCTGACGGCGCGGATTGTCACTCTAGGGGATGGTGGTAATGGCGCCAACGTGCCCCTCTCTACGCCGGGCCTTACTCGTTCTTCCCGCTGCCCTTCCTGGTGTGGACAGTCTCTCTGCAGGTGCCCGGGCTGTCCACACCCCCAACACAGGCCACTAGGTGTTCGCCGGCGTCCCTCAGCTGGCCTTCTGTCTCCGGCGTAGCGGACACTCCTCGTTCTCGACGTCGGGATAGATGCTACCTTGGCCGCCTCCATCCTTAATGCCGCTGTCAGCGCCTCGTGGATGGTTTTATAATCGCCGAGCATTAGGCGCTGACGAATTTCCGTGTCCCGTACCCCGTCGAAAAAGTTGTAGGCGGCTTCCCGGGATACGAACTCCAGTGGCAGGTCAACCAAGGCCTTGCTAGCTAGCTGCTCAATCGCTATGGCTAACTCCTGCAGCGTCTCCCCCGGCTGCTGCGACCTTGCCTTTAGTTGGCTGCGGTACGCTGCGGCTAAGCGGTGGTTCCCGAAACGATTCTCCAGGGCCTCCCAGATGTCCTTGGGCGCCGCCGTTGTCTGCACCGCGTTTAGGATTTCCGCGGCCCGTCCCTGGAGGCTGGCTATTAACTGTGTGGCCTCCTCCTCCGGTGACCATCTGTTGTGCTTGGCCACTGTGTCGAACTGGCGGCGGAAGACCTCGAATGTTGACGCGCCGTCATATTTCGGAGGTCTGACGCGCGCCGATGTTGTGTCGCGTCCCGGTGCGTCAGCCTTCAAATCCTTCAGTCTCCTGCCGACGACGTCCTCCACCATGGCGTTCAGGGACTTGACGCTGCTGTCGGCCTTTCCCTCCAGGTTGTTTACGCGGTTCGCGAGGTCTTCGACGTCTTCAACCATGGCGTTCAGGGACTTGGCGTTATTGTCGGCCTTTTCCTCTAGGTCATTGAAGCGGTTCGCCAGGTCCTCGACGCGCTCGTCCACTTGGCCCATCCGCTTGCCCAGCT
Source organism: Mantis religiosa (assembly GCA_030765055.1). NCBI lineage: Eukaryota > Metazoa > Arthropoda > Insecta > Mantodea > Mantidae > Mantis > Mantis religiosa. The sequence goes on along the minus strand of CM060951.1, from coordinate 62,104,909 downwards.
CCGTCACGTCATCCCTCACGCCGGCCAACTGTTCCTCAAATTTGGCGGCGAGGACCTCGTTCGCCTCCTTCATTTCCGTGGCCAGACTGTCGTTCGCTGCCTTCATGTCTGTGGTCAATTCGGTCTTTATTTCTTTCAACTCTGCGGCCAGGTTGTTATTTGCCGCTTCTGTTTTTGTTGTTAACTCGTTCATCTTCGCGGCCAAGTTGTTATTTGCCGCTTCCGACTTCGCTGTTAATTCGTTCATCTTCTGCAAAAGCATTTCCAATGCCGATTCCATGGCCATAATGTTCGGTGATGTAGTTATCCCGCTTCCTGACACCAGTTGTGACTTTGTGGGTTCGTGAAATAATAAAACGAGGTTACGAAACACAAAAACTACACTTTATTCTCCTCGAAATACACTGTTCAACATTACAAAAATTGCTAGAACCTGAAAAACTGTTTATTTTACAAAAACTACATTCAACTGTCCGTCGCTACCGGTCATCATTTTTCATCGGCTTCGCAAGTCTACCGCCAGGGTGACAGTATGATATTTTCTCAGTGGTTACTGGCCTAGAAATTACAGTGATTGGCCTCTTTGGCAAATAAAATTTTGATTTTAAATTATTTATATTTAATCAAACTGCATCATGATCAGAGAATGGGAAATCTGTAGTATCACAGTTTAGAAAAGTCTCGTTAATGTTTGTGAAAATATTATCTAAACATGCTGTTGCTCTTGTAGGTTTTTGATTAGTACATTTAAAATTAAATTGTCTAAGTATATTTAAAAATTCAATAACAGATTGCTTGTCTTCAGTAACATCAAAATGGGAATTTAGATCCCCACCTATAATTATATTAAAGTGTTTCCATGTAGGACCTGTATATTGAGTCAATAGGTCCTCAAACTTTTCTAAAAAAATAGCAGGATTTCCCATTGGTGACCTGTATAAGACAATTATTAGCACTTTAATTTCCTGTGAAATTATCCCTGTGGCTTCAAAGTCAATTTCTTGACAAAAAGACCCCAAATCTAGCCTTTTACAGTAGCTTGCAAGGTTTTCTTTTATATAAATTGCAACCCCCCATGAATATGCTTTTCTCTACAATAATTATTAGCTAGATGGTAATCTTCTAATACCTTAAATGAAACTTCATTGTTTTGACACCAATGTTCACATAGACAGATAACATCATACATGTTTTCCTTAGCAAATTCATTAATAATTAACTCTTTTTTACCCATACCCTGAACATTGATATAACCAATTTTGAATCCATCAGCATTACATATTTTGCCCTCAATTAATTTTACCTTACTCATTTGTATATTTCCCTCAAACACTGTGTGCATGCTTAACCTAAAAAACTAGCTTTAGTTAAAGTTTCAGCAGAGTCATCTGGTTGTGTGTTTGTCACTACTTTTCCTTCTGTTTGGTCCACACTTCCATCCTTTCTTCCATATGGTAACGGAATAACTTGAATACTGGCTTTCCCCTTCATAGCGTTCACTATTCTGTTGACTAGTTCCTCCTTTCCTTTCCAGTTCAAATGCAAGCCATGGAGTGTATGTAAATCACGGTCAAAGTCACTGATATCCACTAGATTCACATGTTTGAAAGTACCCACAATCTTCCTAATGGATTCATTACACTGGTTCACTGCTTTGTTTACACACAAATTTTCCTCTAAGTCTAATCTCTTTGGAATATTTACCACTATAACATTGGTATGGTTGAGATTCTGTACACACTTTAATAAGGTTTTCTTCACCTTCACTACATTATTACAAGCAATATCGTTAGCTCCTCCTATAATGATTACGTGGTCCTTTGAGGTTAGGTTTTCACACATTGTATCATAGTTTTTCATTACTTCCTTTATTGGAGCACCAGATCTCACAAAACCCTCAACCAAGAACTCTGGGTGAGTTGCTGTTAGAGTACTGCTGATTTGTTCCCCGTGACTATCAGCAAGGATTAACACCTTGTGTTTGTTTAATTTGGCTTTAAAATTTGTGCTTTCACTTATCACTTTCTTCCCGTTCTCTGCCACTGATCTTTCCTGATTGATTGGAGATATATTTGCAAATTTGTTTCTAATTTCAATTTTATTCCTTTTCCAATGTGGCCTTTTGCATATCGTTTAGGTTGCTGCCAACCACGGTCTGCATCACACTTCCCGTCTTGCAATCCTGTTAATTCAATATTCCTCTCGTTACAATTATGAAGGGCTTCAAATCTATTTGATATCTGTACCCCACACTGTGTTTCCTGAAACTTATTCTTATTTGGTTCAGAATGTCTTCGCACATGTCTGCCGTTTGTTTGTACAGACTTGAGTCCACGCAACGTTTGAATGTTGGATAACTCCGTTTTTTTCTTAAGCTGAGTTATTGCTTGATCTAGTTCTACGCTGAGTTGAGCCATCTGTATCTTTAGAGTATCGTTTTCTTTCTTCATTGCTCTTATTTCCTCTTGAGCGCGTTTCAAGTCTTTATTTTGAATGTCCACTATTGTGTGGAGTGACGCTATAAGCACGAGGATGCCTGCACATCCCCGGCAAAAAGTGTCAACTGTGCTGGTGAACATCCATCCAGCCACAGGGAGTGCCCACGTTTCTTAGAGGAAAAGGAGATACAGGCGATCCGAGTAAGGGAGAAGTTATCCTTCTCGGATGCCCGTAAACTCCTACATACTCGTCAACCCTCGGTCCCAAGATCTGCTACTTACAGCTCCATAGCTGCTAAGGTGGCACCGAGGAAAGAAATCACAATTCAGACCAGCGATTGTGAGGCTACTATAACCGATAAGGTCCTTACCGCCACACCTGCACAAAAGCCTACCAAGACATCCAAGCCGGCTCCTCTCTCACCTCAATCGCCGAGGGAGAAGTCCGCACCGTCCTCACCTAAGCTGTCAACCTCATCGACCGTCAAGCCCGTTATAGTGTACGATGCACCGCCCAAAAAGTTTAAGACCACTTACACAAAATCAGACTTCCTCAAGGTTACTAACAAAGGCACCGCCAAGAAAAAAAGTTCTAGGGCATCTAGAAGTTCATCTTCTGAGGGGTCTTCTGGTGAAGACACGGATCGACAACTATCATCATCGTCGATCTCTGTGTCCAACCGGTTTGAGGTCCTCGAACCTAAGTTTTCTATAGGAAAAGGGGCCTTATCCGTGGAAGAAATGGACCAGGAAGACATGGACCACACTGCTAGAATGGCAATGAAAAAGCGCCAGGACAAACCCGACGAAAAGGAAACAGGTGTTAGCCCTACACCGAAGAAAAAGGGTAAGCTGATTCGGCCACCGTTAAAGTCGTCTTAATGTAGACCAATTTTTACAACCTATCTCCATAGTTCCAATGGCTATCCTCCAATGGAACATGCGGGGTTTAAGAACACATCGACCAGAACTGGAACTTTTGCTCAGTAAGCATAACCCCTTAGTGGTATGCTTACAAGAGACTAAGCTACGACCGCAAGACAAGTTTAAAATTCGACGCTACACACCACTGCGGTGTGATATTGACACAGAAGAGGGCATTCCTGCTCACGGGGGCACTATGATGCTCCTCAGGGATGACATATTTGTAGACCCGGTACAGCTGCAATCTGATATACAATCTGTAGCTGTAAGGATTAAGCTGCCAACAATCGAATTTTGCATTTGCAATGTATATCTCCCGCCATCAGATGACCTCTCGTTAATTGACCTTGAAGATCTGGTTTCCCAACTTTCAACACCATTTCTAATAGTTGGGAGACTTTAATGCCCATCACCCACTATGGGATTCAACTCAGGCATGTTCGAGAGGCCACCTCTTTGCAAAATTCTTGGAGAGCAATAACTTGGTTCTCCTGAATTCCGGAGAGCCAACGTTCCTTTCAGATGCCTATAACACCTATTCACACATCGATTTAGCAGTATGTTCATCCCAGTTAGCAGTTTCATTACAGTGGAATGTCATCTCTGATTTACACTCCAGCGACCACTTCCCATGTCTTCTTAGTCTCTTAACACATGATGTGTCTCCCTCACGTATCCCCAGATGGCGCTTTGATCGTGCCAACTGGAACCTTTACACCCAGTTGGCTGTCTTTGATCACAACGAGCACGATTCTGTGAATGATCTAGTCGATCATCTCACAGAGAAAATTCTTTCCGCTGCAGAACAGTCCATTCCACGTTCGGCTACCCAACCCGGTCGATTTGCTGTCCCATGGTGGAACGACGACTGCCGGAATGCCTTTTGTGCTCGTAGACGTGCTCTACGGGTATTTCAACGACACCCTACCCTAAGTAATCTAATTGAGTACAATAAAGCGCGTGCACAGTCTAGGCAAATAATTAAGGATAGCAAAAAGATGTCATGGAACAACTTTGTCTCATCTTTTAACAGATGGACACCTTCATCTGTTGTATGGGATAGGCTAAGGCGCATGGCCAGAAAATCAACCCACTTGCCAATCGCTGGTCTGAAAACACCTGCAGGAGTTGTTGTTGATCCGTTTGTCGTGGCTAACACTTTCGGCTGTGCTTTCGCTCAGGTGCCTAGCTCAAGTAATTATGCTTCTGAGTTTATCTCAATTAAGACTCAGGTAGAATCTCATGGTTTCATGTTTAGTTCCAGAAACCTTGAAGATTATAACCGCCTCTTCACCTTGGCGGAGTTAGAACACGCTCTTTCATCATCGCGACTGACAGCATGAGGACCGGACGGAATCCACGTTCAAATGTTACATCTCTCACCTGAAGGTAAGGCATTCCTGCTCGAGGTCTATAACCGTGTTTGGGTTGATGCCACGTTTCCGGACAAGTGGCGAGAAGCCACCATTATACCTATCTTGAAAGCTGGCATGGACCGTCACCTCCCTTCTAGCTACCGTCCTATTTCCCTCACCAGCTGCGTCTGCAAGGTGATGGAACGCATGATAAATGGGCGGTTGGTATGGTGGCTGGAAACGCACAACCTACTGAACAAGATCCAGTGCGGTTTTCGACGACGCCATTCAACAGTGGATCATCTTGTGTCCATGTCGACACAGATTATGAACGGCTTTCTTAAAAACTGTCAAACAATCGGTATATTTTTTGACCTCGAAAAGGCTTATGATATGTGTTGGCGGGCAGGGTTGCTATGTACTCTGCACACCTGGAATATACGAGGACGCCTACCACTCTTCCTTCAGGAATTCTTGAAAGACCGCGTATTCCGAGTAAGGGTTGGCTCGGTTTTTTCGAACCTTTTCGTTCAAGAGAACGGTGTACCACAGGGATCAGTACTAAGTGTTACGTTGTTTGCTATTGCGATTAATTCTATCTCGAAATGTGTACCTCCGGGGGTCTCGTCACGCCTATTTGTGGACGACTTTGCCGTCTACTGTACATCTCAGCGCACTTCGTTTATAGAGCGCCGTCTTCAGACCACCTTAGACAACCTTAAGGTTTGGAGTTTAAAGAACGGCTTCCGATTCTCTGCTGAGAAAACCATTTGTGTTAACTTCTGGCATCAGCAGAGTCGACTACCTCCAAGGCTCCGGCTAGGCGCTGATCTACTACCTTTTGCAGATAAGACGAGGTTCCTTGGATTGATATTTGATAGAAAACTTAGCTGGTCGTCGCATATAGCACAACTGAAAGCACGATGTGACCGATCTTTAAATATCTTGCGGGTACTAAGTGGAAAATCGTTGGGAGCGGATCGTACAGTGTTATTGCGACTGTATCGCACACTCATCTGTTCCAAATTAGATTATGGTAGTATCGTTTATGGCTCAGCACGACCATCTGTGCTGAAGAGATTAGACACAGTCCATAATTGTGGCATACGTATAGCAGTTGGGGCATTTCCAACGAGCCGAGTTATAAACCTGTATGCTGAGTCTGCAGAACCTCCTCTGCAGTACAGGCGCAACATGCTATTAACAAATTATGGCTGTGGACTTAATTGCATGACTACACATCCAACATTTACGCCGTTCTTTAACACCTTCATGGACGTGCGTTATAGGAACACTTCTCTTAAACCAAAGCCACCTGGTTTTTGTTTCCGGGAGCTCCTTAGGCATCTTAATACTGAAATGCCCAAGATGTATCCTAGGGGGGAGAGGACATACCCTCCTTGGTTGTGCAGAGCGTCCCACGTTGATCTGGGCATGACCACACATATTAAATCTACCATGTCTATGTCTAGTATCCGCACATGCTTTTTAGAATTTTTATCGCGATATCAGGACCATGTTAAAATTTACACCGATGGGTCCAAGAATTCAGATGGTGCTGGTTGTGCTTACGTGTTTGGAACCGAACCCTATACATTCGGATTCCACACTAGCACTTCCATTTTTACCGCAGAGCTCTATGCAATATACCGGGCCATTTTACACGTACGTCAACGAAAGTTAGGAAACTGCTTAATCCTGAGTGATTCCTTCAGTGCACTTCAAAGTCTACGGCAGCTGTACAACTACCACCCGATTGTGCAGCGGATACAGGATGCCCTCCACGTTTTACACGCTTCTGGCGTGAGTGTGGTGTGTGCATGGATCCCTGATCACGTAGGCTTGCGGGGGAATGAAATGGCGGACTCGGCAGCCAAGACGGCTACCATGAAGCCCAGGGTTCGAGTACCATGTGTGACATCGGAAGATTTTAGGGCCGTATTGCGGAGAGCTGTGCAAACCTGCTGGCAGGAAGAGTGGTCGGCTCTCCGCAATAATAAACTTCGATCTGTGAAAGAACTTCCGATCCCCTGGGTTACCTCCTGTCGGTCATCTCGTCGCGAGGAGGTGATTTTGGCTCGGTTGCGCATTGGGCACTGCTTTTTTAGTCATAGTTTTCTATTTAATAGGGAGCCTTCTCCACTGTGTCCGATTTGCCAAGAAGCGTTATCGGTACGACACGTGCTGCTAGAGTGTTCTCACCTAGCAGACCTTAGGACGTCGCTGCAGCTGCCGGCCAGCTTCGCAGAAATGCTAGCGGACGATAACGCAGTGGTGGAGAAGCTATTTAAATTCTTCTCCAAATTGGACTTTAGGATCTAGTGAAGGAAATTTTTAGCAAGTGTTTTTTTTTTTTTTTATTTTTATGTGTGTGTGTGCAGTTTTAATAGGTTTATATGTATAATATATTTTTTTAGAAATTTTTATATCTGGCTTTTGCCATGACTTGTTTTTTAAAGGGCGCTGATGACCGCCGTAGTTGAGCGCTCCTATACACAAAAATAAATAATTTGCAAAACATGTCCTCAAAATAGGTACGTAAGTGAAGCAGATGTGAAATAAATACGACTCATATATAAATTAATAATGTAAGTGTAGTTTTAAGTTTTAATAAAATATGAGTCAATAAGTCTTTTAAAACAAAAATTGTATTTCTATATCATTTAATTGCTGAGAAGTAGTATTTCAAAGAGTACATACATCAATTTGAGCCACTCTATATAGTGACCAAACAGGTGCCTCACTATTGAGTGTCACAGAAGAATTTTATAATAGTATTATATCATGGAAAGAACTTCTCTCTTCCTGGCATTCTGGTTCTCTTAGGACTGGCTTTTGCATGTGTTGCTGTATTACACCTGCAAACTATTAGGAGAATGACTCACTAGGGAAAATACCTAATCATTGTTAAGCCATTTCAAAACACACATTTTATTACTGATATATACATCTATGAAGTCTGATGAAAAATCATATATACATATATGTACTGTACTAGTAAAACTGACGAGATTCGTTAAAAGCTTCCTAAAGCCTCTTCTTTATTAATTTTTCTAGTTTCTTTATTCGACTGGATTCATGTTCTGGACTGCTAAGAGATGTGCTAAATGAAGCTGGTGGAGCATTTGCAGATCCGGCAGGTGTATGAGTTGGCTGCTGTGTTTTGAATAGTTCTAGTAGGTGACTCTGTTCATTTCTTCTCAGACCCTGTTGAAAAATAAAGAATTGCCTTCATAATTTTATATTTGGAAACTGCACAGTGAGGAACACTGCATACAGCATTAAATCTCCTTGCCCTTTAAGACTCAGCAGAGGAGTTTAATGTTGTACCAGCATGTTACAACTGGCATGGTAGCTCAGTTAGAGCAACCACAATAAAGCATGAAGAGCCTGTTCAAATCCTGAATATGGATTGAATTATTCAGTTTGATTCTAACATCCAACAGAAAAGACAGTGAACAATTTTTTAAATATATTTATACACAAGAATTGAAGAGTTTATTACTCTAGCTTCTACATCCGAACTTACAGAGATGTTTTAGAGAACTGTTGTTTCTATCATCAGATTCACTACTATGCTTTCTGCTGTAACTTGAAGATAGCATTTTTAATTAGATGAACTGTATTGAGATCCTTCTCTTATGGGACTGAAAGTTAAATACTTTGTGGCTTATTTTATATCTTCATAAAAACCAGACATTTTTAATTGATAGAATTTTGTTCTTCATGTTGGTCCTAGTATGTTTTTAACAATACCTATTAATTTCAGCTAAAAGTTATATTGATCTTTAAATACTTTCATGAATTGCTGGAAGGCCCATGGGTTGTATGCAAATATTTTGGACTTTTGGGTTGCTTAGTATAGAGATTTCCTTTATTCTTTATCAATTTTTTTATCCTCCTGTCTGCAATCGCTTTGATGAAGCCACTTTTATGTTTGATTTCCAATATCTTGTATTCTTTGTTGTACTGTTTTGTGTTCATAGGAATATTTACCATTATGAAGCTAGGCTATTTATCACTGCATATTTGTGTTTCTTAGGTTGCAGCTATCATTTTTAAATGTAGTTATCTATGTGCATATTTTTGCTATGGATGCCAAAAATATATTTATTCTGATTTTAATGATTTTTATATCACAAAAGAGGAACATATTATTATTGGAGTGTTTCTATAGTAAATGTTACTGATGCATCTTTTAAGTTTGGTAGAGTTGTTGCTTCCTTCACAAAGTTTATGAACTCTGATGCAGAATGTAGCTGACATTTTTGCCATAGTACAAATATTTTTATTTACCTTTGACCAAATATTTGTTGGTAGCAAGTCTGACATTTTTTTTTGATAGTGTACAAGAATTTTGTAATGCTTTTATTGTTTGATTTACTTTTGATGAAATATTTCTTGGTAGCAAGTCAAGTCAATAGACTTTCAGTGGCAAGTTATAAGCAGAATACTATAATAATTTATAACCCTTGCTCAGTTTTACCATGTGGCTCTCATTATTGGACCTAATAAATTGCACTATTTCAGAAGCTTCCTTTACTGTATCACATATTGTATTTCCTGTATCTGATTCTTTGACAGGTTGAAAGCCTCCAGAAACATACTTCCCATTATTACACAAAGATAAGATAAGTTTAGTCACTATTATTGTAGTTTATTGTATACTTCTTAGTTTTCCATTATCTGCTTTAACTTTATACCACTGTAACATTGGAAAGATAGAGTCAGACTGAAAACTTCAATGCCATAGCCGGGATTTGAACCACGGATCTTCTGGTTGCCGTCCAGCCGCTATAACCCTTGAGCTACTATGGCCAATGTGCCGACATGACATTAAATTCTCCAACTGACTCGTGCTTCTCCCGGTACACCACTTAGGAGTTCTCCAATTAATTTCCACTGTAACATTCTTTACAAATGTTTCCTGAGATTCTTCTAAGCATCAAAGACAGACATTTTTGTATGGGCTAGAGGTAGGATGGGTGTGATGTCCTCAAAATGCTTGCTTTCCACAGCATTAAATTAAATGTTGCAAAAGGAAAAGAAAAAAAAAAAAAAGCAAGTGCTCAGTCATTTTACAAGTGGTTAATCAATAGAATCCAACTGTCGCTTTTTACACTTTTTTTCTGTTACATCATAGATTCTATGATTAGGGTAGTCAAATTATAATCAAACCCATTTGCGGCCTCTCTTTACTGAGTTAGACGACCAGCAGTCGCCAGCAGAGGTGGACTAGAATCCTTACCTTATAATAGATGCTGGAAATGTTGACCTTCTGCTTTCAAACAGGCAGCTATTTCGTATAATATTCTTGCTCACTTTCTGAAGCTCAGCATCAGGTATTCTTGTGATTTCTTGCACAATGTTTTCCCAAAGTTCCTGTAGTGTATGAGGACTGGAATGATGCTCATCTGTTGAAACTGAAGCCCTATTGCTTCACATGTATGCAAGCATTAAAGCCAAATGATTCCATTAAATGTGTGAATCATTTTAACTGGTTTTTCCAATCTGTAGAAAGAGGTTTCATTGAGTCACAGCTTTTATTTTTCTCTGATGAATCTTGGTTTCATTTAACTGGATGTTTGAATATTCACAATAGTCGATACTGGGCTATATAAAAAATAAAAAAAAAAACGTGCTACTGGATGAAAAGCCTCATTATGATCAGAAAATTGGAGTGTGGTGTGAAATAAGTGCTAGAAGAATAATAGGGCCCATATTCTTTGATGAAAGAAACAATAAATGCAGAGGAGGTTAATTCTAAGGCCCTTTTTCAATTGTTGACAGAAGAAGAGAAATCATATGGTTGATTCCACCAAGATTCTGCAACAGCACATATGGCTGCCAAATCAGTAAATGCAGTAAGAGAGGTGCTTGATGACAGAATAATTAGTGTTGATTTGGCCCTTGTGTTCTACTGACCTAATGAATAGTGGCTTTTATTTATGGAGTTCTTTAAAAGACAAAGTGCATCGTTCCAATTCTCACACACTACAAGAACTTAGGGAAAACATTGTGCAGCAAATAACAAGAATACCTGCTGCTGAGCTTCGAGAGCGCAGAATGTCAACATTTCCAGCATCTATTATACAGTACAGATTCTAAGTGTGCCCCTGCCAGCTGGCCGTTTCACGCAATAGAGGCTTTGCATGGGTTTGATTATAATTTAACTCCCCGGTATATTCCTTGGGTAACCTGCGTTTGCTCTTAGGATCTGCAGGGCTTTATGTTCTGTGGAGTAACAATTATTTTGTACTCTATGGTATTCTCAACTAAAAGCAAAAGCCTTCTTTGTAAGTATGTTCTTTTATAACTACATTTAAGTGCTTTTTAGTACTTTAATAATTTATAAAATGAAATTAGATGTTTTATAATCCTATGTCTGTTTAAAATTGTTTTTCAATAGTGAAAGAATAATATCAAAATCGGAAGCAGTTTTTGCAATTACTTTCCTCCTCCTCACATATAAACACTTTCTCTCTTTATAATATTGATATAAATATGTAAATTACTAATAAATTTGTGTAATTTTGCTGTTGTGCTCAAATTTCATATGTACTACCTCAACCAGAATCAGTAAATTTTGGATTAACTCAATTAGCCTTCAAACATGGAGGATGAAGCAATGCAAGAAGCAGATAAATGCTAAGATTAAGGGTTGTGCTCACCTTCATGTCAAGTACTTTCTGGAATTCTGATGAATCTGCTTCTGGAAGCAATTTAGCAAACTGATCTGCAAAAGCACGAGCTGGATCTGCTGGAGCCATCACAACTTTGAGGATCATTTCTGCCTTCGTCATCCCTTTGACTACCACTTTAGTGTAGCTGGAATCAGAAATATCAATCCAAAGATTTATGTTTGATAGACATTTTCTGTACTTTTTTCTCTGCTAATTCCATCTTTGTTGAAAGTTCTCTTAAATTGTATCACTCCTTTTTTATTTTATCTATGAGGAAGCAAACAAACAAATGCACATAAATAAGCAAATAATAAAGAGCAGAATCAAACATACAAAACATTTATGACTACCAAATACTTTTAAGATCAGTGTGCTAAAGCATTATGCAACAACATTTTGTAATGTAAAAGAATAAAATATATGGCGCGTCGCGTCGCGTCGCATCGGGAGATTCACCTTGGGTACACCCCGAGTAGCGCCTAATTGCATTCCAAAAATCCACCAAATATGCCACAAAAAGGTCTCTAAATACACAAAAAACCCTCTAAATACACCAAAAAAGCATAAATGCACTCCCTCAAGCCATTAAGTTCAACCTAAATGCAGGAAATGCACTCCAAAAGACCCCTAAATGCAACCCTAAGCCACTGTTCTTTCGGCTGGGAAAGTGATGGTGACTGTTTTTTGGGACAGTCATTAAGTTATTTTAATCGATTATCCTCACAAAGGAAAACACAATTGCAGGAGCATACAACGCATCATTAATTCACAAACTAAAGGCGGAACTTGCAGAATAACGGTCAAATTTGCAGAGAAAGAAAATCCTGTTTCACCAAGACAACGCACCGTCTCACACCTCAGCGGTTGCAATGGCGAAAATCCAAGAATTATGGTTTGAACTGCTTGACTTACTCACCAGATCTAGCCCCCCAAGCAACTTCTTTTTGTTCCCTCATCTGAAAATTGCGCCCAGAGGGCAAAGATTTCCGTCAAATGAAGAGGCAATCTCCTTCGTGAACAATTATTATGCAGCGAAAAACGCTGAGTACTATTTGGACGAGTTCCACAGATGGGAGCATCGCGGAGAGAAAATGTGTAGTTACAAGGAGAATATGATGAAAAAATAAAAATAAAATATCTGAAAAAATGTTTTGTATATTTACTAGGTGGATAATTTTCAGACCACCCTCGTAAAACCCAATGGTTAGTTAACAAGAATCGAATCGATGAAACATGTATTTTACTGAAGCTCATTAGAGACAATTGTGAAAAAACCGACAATTTTCTATATAAAAAATCATCTGTAAAAGCGGAGTTGTCTTTTCAGCAAAAAGCAGGTTTCTTCATGCAGACTCCCCCCACCACTCGAATATGACGTCACTACCTGGTTTAAGCATTCAAGCAGGCAGCTATATAGCAAGCTTTTTGTGGTCATTTGGTATTCGGGAGTTGCATAGCAAAGAGGAAAATGGGTGATAGTTCAGAAAATTGGAGCGAGTGTGCGCTGGAAGCGAGTCATTACAAGTATTTCCACACCGAAACGTGTAATGGCGTAATGCATAGAATTTTATGCCAAGAACCATCACATCATGATCAGATGACGAGTTTTGCCATGTCAATTTATTTTAAGAGGTCCCTTCATTAAAAAGTCCTTGTTACTTTGCATAACTCGCTCAATAGAGCGCAAAATGACATCCGGGTCTACCTGGTCAAATTTTCGAACGCTCATGTTAAATGGTCTATCGGGATGTTGGCCATCCGTTATGGATATTCCCAACCACCCTGGTGATTTTTGTAGCAGGTTCTCGTAAACAAATTGTAAAAACTGCCGAAACATGCCATGAACCCAGTCCCTTGGATCTACGCTGTCAGGTATCGAGCGCACCACTATATTGGTTTCCGAGTATCCAGAATACATTTTTTCATTGTTCTTTGCCTAAACCTATCCCAAATACACTCCAAGAAGCCTCCAAATACAGCAAAAAGGGCCTAAGTAAACCCCCAAGAAGCCCCACCAAACCTATCCCAAATACACTCCAAGAAGCCTCCAAATACAGCAAAAAGGGACCAAGTACACCCCCAAGAAGCCCTTAATACTTCAAAAAGCAAGAAACTACGTCAGGTTTTATATAACCTATTTCTGAAATGTATTATCATATCTCATTGATGAAACGCACGCTGTATCGAGTGAGTCGGGGATTCATATTTCAAACCTATTTATTCCAACGCTTTTCCTTTGTAAGTTGCGGTTATGAATCAAATTTAAGTTTTTACTTGCGTCTAACATATTCCTACATGTTTTCAAAGGGAATGCCGGAATGATGATGATCATGGTGATGATAAGGATGATGATGATGATGTGTATATAAGGTCCATGTAATCATAATTGTGCACAACCGTTTAAAACACCTTAATGACACCAAAACTGCAATTTCAGTTATATTTCAAACCGAACGCTACCGACACGATTCAGTACAAGCATGAAAATGCATCGTAAGCGGTCAGCAGAAAAACTACTACACGTGTGTATTTTCTCCTCAACTGAAACGCTTCCTTGTGAATAAAGTATGTGAGATTTAATCCCTTAAGAAGATGTGATTCTGTTCTTTTCAGAAAAACACGCTGCACACACAAAAGTTGTGCCTTTAACAGCCCATGTAATCAAAATTGCTCACATCCGTTTAAACACCTTGATGACACTAAAACCGATTTTCAGTTATATTTCAAAACAAATGCTGACTTTCTGCTTCGGCACGATTTAGGTTAAAGCATAACAATACATCGTAAGCGGTCAGCAGAAAAACTGCTACACGTGTATATTTTCTCCACAACCGAAAAGCTTCCTTATAAATCAAGTATATGACATTTTGTCCCCTAAGAAGATGCAATTCTGTTCTTTCGAGAAAAACGCACTGCACAAACAAAAAGTTATGATTTAATTAAGTTAATTAGGAGTCGATTAATAACACAAAACAACACTCACTTTTAAATTTTCCCGGAACCGGTTTCTGAGGTCTTCCCTCTATCTTCAGCCGGACATCGACTAGTTCTCATTGGTGTAGCTGGCAATATTTTGTCTTCGGTCTCCTCTGGTGGCGGTTCGAGGAACTTGCTGAACAAATCTTTCTGGGGGATGTCGAAATTGAATACTTTGTTCCTATTTTTTGAAATAAAGATTTGTTCCCATGTGGACAGTTCTTCTTTTCCTGTTGTATGTTTTAGTAATTTTGGTTCTGGATTTATGTTGTGGTTTTTTTCCCAAAAATGCGTGGCAACTGCTGATTTTTCTAATTGTTTGTATTTTATGTTCCTAAAGTGTTCCTTTGCTCTTGTTTCTAAATTTCTTTTCGTTTTTCCAATATAAATTTGACTACAGTCACAGCATTCAATTTGATATATACCAGATTTTTTGTTAGATGGAATGGCATCTTTGATGTTTGAGCAAATTAGGTTTTTTAAGGAGTAATGGTTCACTGGAGCTAGTTGAATGTTTTGTTTTTTGAAGACTTTTTTGAATTTGTCAAAGGCCCATGGATGGTAAGTGAATTTTTTGAAGATCATTTTAGTTTCTGTAGCTGAGAGGGTTGTGGTTTCCTTTAGTAGTTTCTTCTTTTTTGCTAAGTTCACTTTTTTGTCTACTAGTGATTTGGGAAAGTCATTTTTCTGTGCTATTTCAATAATTTTGTTGTATTCTATTTTGTATTCTTCTGCTGTGAGAGGGATGTTGACCAGTCTGTGTGCTAAACTATTAAAGATTGCCTGTTTGTGGGATCTTGGATTGTAGCCATTAGCTTTTATGTAGTGGTCTGTCTGTGTTGGTTTTCTGTAAATGCCAAAGTTTATTCTATTTTTATTTCTGATTATTTTTAGATCTAAAAATGGTAAATACTCGTCTTTTTCAACTTCTACAGTGAACTTGATGCTTTCTTCTTGAATATTTAAAAGTTTTAGTGCATCACTGATGTGTTTTTTTGGCACTATGGCAAATATGTCATCTACATATCTTTGCCAGAGTTTGAACATCCATGGGAAACCTTTAGTGATCCTTATTTCTAGTGCACTCATGTACAGATCGGCCAGGAAGGGTGATAAGGGGTTTCCCATTGCTAAACCAGAAGTTTGATGGAAATATTTTGTTTGAAACTGGAAGAAATTCTGTTCTATGCATAATTTGGTAAGTTCGATGTAATCTGAAATTTCAAGTGATGACATTCCAAGTGATTTGAGCCATTTTTCTATCAATGTTGGGAGTTGTTTAACTGGTATGCTGGGAAACAGTGATTTAACGTCAAATGAGACTAGTGTGTCTTCTTCATTTAGTTCAGTATCCTTAATGTGTTCTATAAGTTCATAGGTGTTTTTGATGCTTAGGCTATCGAATTTTGGCTATCGAATTATCGAATTTTTAAAAAGTTATGAGTTTAACAGCCCATGTAATCAAAATAGTTCTCAACCGTTTATACATCTTGATGGCACACAAAAAAACTGCAGTTTCAGTTATATTTCAAACTACTTGTCCTTTTAAACACGGAACTTTACATTGCTAGCTTCATTCTCAGTATTGCTGTTGGTTTGCTACCATCATGGAAGTTACTCAAGTGACCGTCACCCGCGAAGTTCTTTATATTTCGCCTTCTGGACGTGTATATAGAGAATTACTAACTCGTCGAGAGCAAATATCTACAGAAATCTCCGCAGCATTAGCACAATACAGTCATCCTGATGACAACATTTACGCCATCACCAACTTTGCCAGCGAGTCGCATGAACAATCAAGTGTACACCGGGACCAGTCTTCTTCGTTTTTGCCCCTGCAAACACTGCTTCAGTCCAGCCACGTAGCCGAATTTTCCATTTCGGCCCCTCCAGGAAATTCAAGCCTTAATTCCTCCCGGAAGCTAAGCGCACATACAGCAGCAAACTTCTCATCAGAACTTCCATCCACAATAATCGTTTCTTCATCTCCATCTCCACCTTCTTCCCTGTCATTCTCTAACATTGAAACATCAACTCCAAATTTCCAAAATGACATTCAACCTCTTTCCCCGTCTCCTCGTCACTTCGTTTTCACTCCTATTTCCCCTCAACATTCACCTCCCAACGTGCATATAGCTCCTCATTACAGCCCTGTGTCTCTTCCAGTGGAGAATTTGCTGCCACTGCTCTCCTGCCAACCATCACAGTTCGCCGTGCCCAAGGTCAGAAGGAATCTCTTAAATCAATTTCAAGAGGCCTTTCATCGGGAGGTGAACAGCCTGTGCACTAATAACGCA
Source organism: Mantis religiosa (assembly GCA_030765055.1). Taxonomy (NCBI): domain Eukaryota; kingdom Metazoa; phylum Arthropoda; class Insecta; order Mantodea; family Mantidae; genus Mantis; species Mantis religiosa. The sequence goes on along the minus strand of CM060951.1, from coordinate 62,088,236 downwards.
AACAGTGTCGACAACTCAGCATTTCTACAGGACCAGGATGTCCTAGGTGATCAAATAACAGACCTTGCCATTCCTCATCTGGTGCCCGTTTCTCAAAGCGCCAAAAGGTGTATTGTTCGCCAGCAAAGGGCCCGACACATGGCTCCGTACCAGCCGTTATCACCGGAGTGGCGCGTAGGAAAATTCAAGTGACGTTTTTTTGTGTGCTCTACAGTGTTCACTCTATAATAACAGTGTTCTTTTGCATAAATTTTTGTTGCATTTTGTTTTTGCAGTGTTCCTAGAACTGTTCAACAGCTGTTTTATAAGAGCGTTTTTTAAATATTTCCTATAGAGCAGAATGTCGTATTCATTATATAGTAGCAGTATTTATTTTTTCCTAAACATATAAATATTAAACTTAACTTTGCAATTCTTAAGGGAATATTTCACATGCGTATTTTAGTATTTCTAGAACTGCTCAACAGCCGTGTTGGCATTCTTCTCTTTTCAAAGCGCAGTGACTACATGCCTAATACGGTGAATGAATTGGGTGAAATGATGCTCAAATGAGTCCAGGGTCCTTGGAGCTTACAGTTACCGGACATACCAAAATCCTCCAAATGAGTCCCCAATACCACTTGTAAGAGTGCTAATTAGGACAGCAAGAAGCGTCATTCATGTAAATGTGTAAATTGAAGGTCTTAGATGAGAAATTCATGTAAATGTTTGAATTAGAGGATGCAAAATTCATTCATTAGAACACTGAGTTGAAAAATTCATGTGACAGTAATTTATATAACTTTTCCCTCCAGTTAACCCTTCCGAGATATTCCTTGTTATTTGTCTGAAATTTCCAATCATTCTCTTAAAGGGAAAATGAATATGGCTATAGCCGTTCAAACAGAACAAAGTGCGAAAGCAGCAGCAAACTGCAGGCTCAGATATCCACACAGTGGTTTCATCCCTTAACACCTTTTAGTTTGTGTCATTTCATGTGGCTGTTTTGCAATATAACTCAAGCTATACACAGTAAAATGTAACAGTGAATTTTTTCTTTAGTGTTCATCATGAAGGCTCTTTTAAAATTTTCTTCTTTGTGCATATAAGACATGTAATTTTTTCCTTGTAATTTTATTGTTTTATTGTTATGTTCATATTGCCTAATAATTGTAATATATATATTTAAACAAAAATGCTTTTTCTGTATTTCATTTATTCAGTTTACCTAAGCAGAACTCCTTCCATTTTGCTTGTAAGTGTAAAATTAGAATCTCAAGAAGAGGTATTCATGTGAAAGTTTAACTTAGAACCCGTAGGTTAGATGTTCATGTTAGGGTAAATTAGAACGACTTAAGGTCGTGATAAATTCATGTAAATTTTTGCATTAGAACATTAAGCTGAGAAATTCATGTGAGAGTAATTTATATAGCTTTTCCCTCCAGTTAACCCTTATGAGATACTCCTTGTTATTTACCTCAATTTTCCAAAACTTCTCTTAAAGGGAAAATCATTACAAAGGAAGGGCTGGTTGTTTCGGCGAAATTGTTTCAAAATGTTCATTCTGTTGAAATTCTACTGTTAATCAGCTGTTTCTTGCACGCGTGATGGCGTGGCACGTTTTGTCTGTTTTTTTTTTGAAAGATTAACAATTTTTTGAAAGTTCAAAATTTTTTATTTGTGAAATATTAGCAACTTTTGAAACTTTAGATTTTTTTTTGCAAAAATTAGGCATTTTTTAGAGGGTTTGAGAAATTTTAGGAAATTTTGGAATGTTCAAAAATATTTTGAAATTTTAGAACTTTGTAAAGTATTTAGAATATTTTAAAGTTTAGCAGCTACTTCCTAAAGTGTGCAGGAATTTGTGTAAGCTGAAACAGCTACACGTGTCGCGGAGTGTCAGAAATGTGAGGTGGGAAATTCTTGTGAGAGTGCTAATTAGGAGAGCAAGGAGCGTCATTCATGTAAATGTGTAAATGGAAAGAACCAGAAGCGAGACTCATGTGAAGGTTTAACTTACAAGCCTCAGGTAACAGATTGATGTTAATGCAGCTAAATGTTATTGTATATTTCAGCTGAATGGCATAAGCCGAACGTGGCGCCTGGAGTAGGACAATTTTGCAATGTTGCATTTTTTTCTGTAACCCGGAAGTCTGACTCTTTTTAAAAGGATGGAATGCACACACAAGCAATTTGTTTTCTTCTACAATACCAGACGTTCCAGTTAAAGGCCAAGTTCACAAACATTGCAGAAATTTATCCAATTTCAATATAGGTAAATGCCTACTTGTAATATCTTCAGCGTCCTTTCCTGTAAGTAGTAGCAGATTTCGTATTTATCATTAAAATAAAAGTGCATCCTGTATATGTATATTGTCAATAACAAAAAGAAAGAAAATATACCAAAATGAGCTGACCCAAGCAAAGCCTAACCATCGACCCAATATGCCACTGATCTAGTTTCAAGCTGTTCGAAATCCGGCTCTGCATGGGCCAATCAAAAACATTCTTATTTTAACCCATCAAAGCCTTACACGTCACTTCCTGCCTCAGTTTCAATAATAAACTCACCTGAATTTCTTCCTTTTTCATCCTTGGCCGCCCAACTAGACACTTGTCAGTCTCCATTCCCTCTCCTAAACTCACGTAACCTTTATTCCAATGTATTCTTAATAAAAATAAAAAAGATAACCCCTTTTCCCCATTACCTACTCCACCAAGGGGTGCGCCGGGGGTGGGTGGCAGATGCAGAGGGTCAAGTGCGTCGGGTTGCGTGGGGTGGTTAGGGGCATGCAAAAAGTCCAGGGGGTGCGTCCAGGGATGCAACCAGTCCAGAGGGTGCACCATGACCTTCAAGGTCAAATGGTGTGCAGACCCAAGGTCAATCTCCCGGGGTGCCACGCCATGTACGCGAACGCGTGCGCGCACGCGTAGATCAGTTCGTCAACGGAGAATGCAGCCAGTGCAGCGGATGCAGCCTGTCCGGAGGGTGCTCGGGGGAGGGAAGTGCATGGAGTATGCAGAAAATCCAGAGGGTGCGTCGGGGTGGATGGGGGTGCGTCGGGGAATGCAGGTGGTCAAGAGGGCACATAAGGGTGCACGGGGGTGCGTCGAAGGATGCAGGAAGTCAAGAGGGTACGCTGTTGTGCACCGGGGGTAGGTGGCAGATGCAGAGAGTCAAGAGCGTGCATCGGGTGCGCGGGAGTACGTCGAAGAATGCGCGGAAGTGCGTCAAAAGATGCAGAAAGTTGAGCATAGGGGTGCTCGGGGGTGCCCCGGGGGTGGGTGGCAGATGCAGAGTGTCAAGAGGGTGCGCGGAAGTGCGTCGAGGGATGCAGAAGTCAAGAGGGTGCGTCGGGTTGCGCGGGTAGGGTGGTGGTGCGCGGGAGTGCGTCAAGGGATGCAGAAAGTCAAGAGGGTACGCGGGGTTGCGCCGGCGGTGGGTGGCAGATGCAGAGGGTCAAGTGCGTCGGGTTGCGCGGGGTGGTTAGGGGGATGCAAGGGGGTGCGTCGGGGGATGCAACCAGTCCAGAGGGTGCACTATGACCTTCAAGGTCAAATTTTTCTAGGTCATATTGCATGACCTCAAAGGTCATTCAAGGTCAAATGGTCTGATCTAACACTTTACTACTTACATGGAAAAGTTCTGATTCTTTTTTCTGCAAAATGGCTTCCACAATTTTTATAAAATAACATTTAAAATATTTGTAACAAATAAAATGAATATTTTTAATTTCCTAAGAATAGCTGGTGAAGCTCTCTTCATTCGGAAGGAATTCCATAGTGTAGAGCAAGGCTATTTCGCTCATGGGTTTATTCCGCTCAAAATAACAAATCTGGTTATTGAGCATTTATTGAGCACAGTCAACATCTTGTCTTGTGCTTGCCATACTGCTGTGAGTTAGTGTTGAAGCAACTGTACAATATACTTTTATACAGTATGAGAAAGGCTTGCATATTTATGTATTTCAGATGGTTAGAACTTATAAACGCAAAGGCCCATGCAAAAAATAGAGAGATGAAGATATGGATCACACTGTCTTGAGTGTTCTTCAAGGGAACCTTAGCTTAAGAGGAGCAGAAGGTATTTTCAATGTGTCTTTTTCTACACTTAAAAAACCGTGTTAATAACATAAAAAGAAGTTAAGCATGGAGACAAAGGTAGATTTCGAGCAGTGGGATATCACACGGTTTTTACCAAGCAGGAGGAGAAAGATCTGACCGAAAGACTAAAATATTTAGCTAGTCTGGCTTTGGCTGCACACCACAGTAAATTAGAAGAGCAGCATTTGCTATGCTCAGAAAAAGCATATTGATCACCTGTGGAATGAAAAAGAAGCTATGGCAGGAAAACACTGGTTTATGAACTTTATGAAAGGAAATACAGACATTTCTTTGAGAAAACTACAGGGTTTGTCCGAGACAAGGGCAGCAGGAATGAATAAGAATGGAGTAGAGGCATTTTTTTCTTTATTGAGAGGCATTTATGCAGAAGTAAATCAAGGGTGATTTACCCATGGGATTTGAGGTTCCTATGACGGATTCTGGATACATAAACGAGAACGTACTTCTGAAGTGGCTACATCACTTTCAGAAGAATTGACCCCAAGGAAGATGTTTGCTGGTACTAAATGATCACACTTCATATTGCAGTCTGTAAAGGCTAGACTTTTGCCAGAGAGAATGAAATTGAAATGATAAGTCTGCCACCTTACACAACTCATACTCTGCAGCCTCTCAATAGGACAGTGTTCAATGACCTAAAATCATTTTATCACTAAGAAGCTATATATTTCATCCAAAACAATCCAAGTTCATCTATCTCAAAATTTAACTTTGGAAAATTGTTCTCTTAAGCATGGAAGAAATTCAATTGCACTGAAAGGGTTTAACTGTACCGGTATATATCCATTCAACCCTTCAGCTATTCCATCACACAAATATCTGCCTCACAACTACTTTCAATCTCTGAAAGATGCTCCTGAGACATTCTCTGGAAATGCTGAGGTTCATGCTTCTAGCAGTCAGTCTTCCATCACAACCATCTCAGTCTGAGTTAAACACTCAAGGAAGTGAAGAGGTTATGAAGACATCTTCGTTCACTGCCGTAATACTGTCACCTACGAAACAGAGTGCCAAGAAAACCCGAAAGAGGTCAGCAACAAAACATCTCACCTCAGTTGAAAATTATGAAGATGTAGCTAAATGCAGGTTGAAATTGGAGAAAAGATCCAATAGGCTTGCCAAAGGGATAAAAATCAGTGAACCCACAAGTGATGAAGAGGACATTCACCATGATACTGTGTAAAATGAGGAGGAAGATATTCCTTGTGGATTTTGCAATCTACGATACTTATCCGATATGTGTTAAAGGGGCGACTGGATTAAATGTCAAAAGTGTGGAACTTGGTACTATGCAATGTGTGTTGGTGCTGGAAGAAAGAAAAATTTCACCTGTGGAAGGTTTTCCTTATTTTGATCAGAAGAAACTGAATGAAATAGCCCCTGCAGTGAGTGGAAAAGCACCTTGTTTTGTCATTGTGCAAGTTTGAATTCAATGTTTTTCTATGGATTATTTCTGTGAAAGGGTGATTTAATTGTTACCAAAATAAACTCTATAACAATCATAAAACAAGTTGAGCTTTTAATATTACACAATTTTTGTTTCCTTCATTGTCTAATTTTGACTCAAATTTGAAATGAGCGAAATAGCCCCACTCTACCCTATAATGAGTCAACTATATGAAATAAGCAAACACATTGAAAAACAATTTGCAGCCTTTTTTTTAAGTGTCTAACTACATTTAAAACATAATTAACTTCCGTAACTAGTTCCTCAATAATATAAAAATGTAAGTGAGAAACTGTTAAAAGCCGATTACAGATAGTTTTTTCAATTAATTTAGAAGTCACTAAATTAATTTCAGTAGAAGCAGAAGAGTAGTCTCATTAACAAACTTATGCAGTGAATAAAACTGCTTCAGCTTTAATGGCAATTAAACTTTGGTTTTAGAATCCTCCTGCACTATATGAAGGCCCCTCAACTGGTTTACTATCTTCCTTTAACTTTTAATTAGCTCCTTGCAGATTTTATGTGGTCAATGAACAGGAAGTCTGTTTTAGCCTTCACTTATCCAACACTACTGATTTTCTTACTAACAGGGCTTATGTGATATACACAAATGAAAATACCCAATTTTATAACTGTTATTTAAAGAAATCCAAATTTAAATCATTTAAAACAAAAACTGTACAAATTGGAACATTTTTTCTAGCATACAAAAATCACACTATAAAAAACAATAATTTTTTTAAATACTATCACAGATAGAAGGATTAAATTTGTAAGAACAGCTAGATTCCTTTTAGCCTATTTAATGACAAAATGTGAAATAATTCTGATGAAAACTCTGGGTTTGGAATTTTTTATAGATGCCTCCCCTTAATCAAATATTTATTAACATTTTTAATTTCATGTTCACCATTTAAAATTGTTATTTTTAATTAGTGTATATAGTGACCATTCATCAAATAAAATTTGATTTTGGTATTCTAATTTGGTGGAAAGTCAATCAAATTCAAAATATTATTTTTGCTACTTTAGAACTTTGCAATTCACTTAAACAGATAGAGAAACTTTAAAGCTATAAACAGCTAGTAAAATAATTTATAAAGTAAAATAAAAAAACTATAAACTGCAATGTTAACTTCATATTGAAATATGTTAGCTAGTGTTTCATTTAAGTAAAGTATTTGTTTTATTAACATTTCCAGAGGATGCTGTGACTGGCTGAAGCTCTGTTTACAGGTTAGATTTGTTATAGTATTTGTGTTAACCTATAATTCACTTTCAATCTTTATGTACCTGTCTTTATTATGAAATAGTCTAATTAAATACCACTCTACAAAAATTAATGCCATCACATTTCTAGAAATAAAAGGTGTTGGTGTTGGTGGTGGCAGCGGTGATAAACACTCCCTCTGAGTTCATGTGTTCAGCATTCTAGCATCTAAATCCAGAGGCTTAACTTTGTTACCCAGCTGGGGCAGGGGAAGTTTCCTTTAATCGGAATTTTTTTCAGTAGTCCCAAAATGTACATACAGGAGTAAATATGAATATGTTTCAAGCTAAAAACTAGAAAAACGCAAGTTCAAAATAGCTTAAAAGTCATGAATTAGTTATTTCTCATGTAAAACAATTCTACATCACCAGAGAAATTAAAGGGAGTAACATTGAAACAAAACAGTTATAATAAATACTCACCTGGCAGGAGCCTTACGGTTAACCTGTGAGCCAATGGATGGTAGATCAAGTAATACTGTTTTCAGCATATGAGTATCAAGAAGAAGTTGCTCTGCTCCAACTGTACTTATTGGCTTGCATTTGTAGATATGCTGAATGAATTTTGGAATGAAGGAACTGCAAGAATTGAGATTTTTGTAAATAATACAAACATACAATTCAATATATCGAAATTTAACTGTATTGGAACACTACAGTGAAGTGGAATTATTATTATAGATGAGTCGTATTTATTACACATCAGCTTCATTTACGTACCTATATTGAGGACATGTTTCGCGAACCATCGTTTGCATCATCGGCTCTAATGCGATTGAAATGTGTAGTGTTTAACGCCCGCTTTTACTACATATGGCACCGCAGGCGTTGACACTGATGATACATGAGATGAAAATGGAGCACCGGTGGAATGAGATGGCGGGGGAAACCGGAGATCCCGGAGAAAACCCACCCTAGCGCCGTGTTGTCCACTACAAATCTCACTTTGCGGTCGCCTGGGATCGAACCCGGGCTGCCTTGGTGAGAGCCAAGCGGTCTAACCAATGAGTCATGGCGCCGCCTCTAATGCGATTGAAACTTGATCCAGTGGTGTGGGTAGTTCTGGAGTTGCTGCTGCCATCTGTTGATTTTGTGATGAATTTAAATGTGGGGTTGACTTCTGGCTGGATTTCGAAGTTCATTAGTTGGTTTTTATGTTTTTCTATGTATTGTAACGGGGAGCGCTGAAACACCCTGTGAGCAGCTGGCAACGGAAGACAGGGGAGGCTCGGTTAGCCACGCCTTTCCCTCGTTTGTCTTATAGTGGTGACAGCCAGCGGTCGGAAAGAAACATAACTGTGCGTCTGTTTTCCTTCTACCTGTTTCTCGATCTTTCGTTTACCAGAACAATCTTGTAAACACCAGAAACCGGCGATATTCCTATAAAGAGGGTTACAGACAGACAGTGTGGGTCAGTTGTTGAGTTGGTTTTGGTAGTCAGTCAGTGAGTTGGTTTTGTCAGTGAGGAGACAGTCGCAGTTCTTGGTGTAAGGGTTAGTCAGTGACGTGTTAATGAACGAAAGGGTTGTGCAACGGAAGACTGTGCGTAACTGTGAATGTGTACCGGAGCTTACGTAACCGCGAGTACAAGGAAATTGTAACGGACGGACTGGTAAATTGTAACTGTGTGCAGCAAGTAATTTTATGTAATTGGCAAGTGTTAAACTGTAAGTCGGTGGAAATAAAGAACATTGTTGAGTGGTGTAATTGGACTTTTCATTTCACGAACCCACAAAGTCACACTGGCGTCAGAAGTGGGATAACACAAAGCCACACTGGTGTCAGGAAGCGGGAAAACAACATCACCGAACATTACAACGATGGAGGCAGCATTAGAAAAGATTTTAGCGGAACTGCAAGAAATAAAGACGGCTAAAGACAACATCACCAGGAAGATGGAAGAAATGCAGGCCGAATTAACAGAGAAGCTGGAGACTAGAAATAACCTGGCCGCGGAAGTGCTGGAGACTAGAAATAACCTGGCCGCGGAATTGAAACTAATCAGGACGGCTAGGGAGAACATCGCCGAGAAGATGGAACAAATGAAGGCCGAGTTAACCACGGAAATGAGAGCAGCGAATGACGGTCTGGCTACCGAAATGAAGGTGGCGAATGAGGCTCTCGCCGCCAAGTTTGAGGAACGGTTGGCCGGCGTGGGGAATGACGTCACGAACCCGGGCAAGCGGAAGGGTCAAGTAGACGACCGCCTTAATGATTTAGAGGAAAAGGCCGACAACATCGCAAAGCCCCTCGCCCGCCTGATGGAGGAAAACCGGCCTTATGTGTGGACGGAGGACGCCGAAGACGCTTTCCAGCACCCGAAGGGGACCCTGTGCAGTGCTCCTATTTTGGGTTTCCCACAACCGGGTGGTGCCTTCATTGTGGACACCGACGCCAGCGACCATTGCATTGGAGGTGTCCTATCGCAGATCCAGGACGGCCACGAGCGCACAAGAGTGGAAGAGGAGGAGCGTGCCGCAGCAGTCCGAGTAGTTGTGGCAGTGCCTGCTGAAGGCTGGGATAGCGCAGGCCTGAGGAGGGAGCAGCTGGCGGACGCAGACTTGGGGCCACTCTTGAGGGAAGTAGAAGCAGGGACGAGACCGACCTGGGAGGACATCGCACCGAGGAGCGCCACCTACAAGTCGCACTGGGCCCAATGGGACTCGTTGAAGACCAGAGTGCGCGTGCTGTTCCGGGTATTGGAGTCACCCGATGGGAAGGCGCAGAGAGGACAGTTGGTACTTCCCCGGAGTAAGGTCCCGGAAATCTTGGAGGAAGTGCACGCCGGTACTTCAGGAGGACACCTGGGAGCGAACCGAATGATTCACAAACTACGGCAGCGCTACTTCTGGCTGAGACTCCGAGCAGATGCTGGTGGTACACCTGGACCGCCTCGCACGCTACGATGGGGCTGTTCGAGGGCGAACAGCTTTGAGAAGGGAGCAGTGTAACGGGGAGCGCTGAAACACCCTGTGAGCAGCTGGCAACGGAAGACAGGGGAGGCTCGGTTAGCCACGCCTTTCCCTCGTTTGTCTTATAGTGGTGACAGCCAGCGGTCGGAAAGAAACATAACTGTGTGTCTGTTTTCCTTCTACCTGTTTCTCGATCTTTCGTTTACCAGAACAATCTTGTAAACACCAGAAACCGGCGATATTCCTATAAAGAGGGTTACAGACAGACAGTGTGGGTCAGTTGTTGAGTTGGTTTTGGTAGTCAGTCAGTGAGTTGGTTTTGTCAGTGAGGAGACAGTCGCAGTTCTTGGTGTAAGGGTTAGTCAGTGACGTGTTAATGAACGAAAGGGTTGTGCAACGGAAGACTGTGCGTAACTGTGAATGTGTACCGGAGCTTACGTAACCGCGAGTACAAGGAAATTGTAACGGACGGACTGGTAAATTGTAACTGTGTGCAGCAAGTAATTTTATGTAATTGGCAAGTGTTAAACTGTAAGTCGGTGGAAATAAAGAACATTGTTGAGTGGTGTAATTGGACTTTTCATTTCACGAACCCACAAAGTCACACTGGCGTCAGAAGTGGGATAACACAAAGTCACAGTATATTCTCTCCCATTTGACGAGTTCACTATGTTTTTGTACGTATTTTAGTAATTTGGTGCTATCTTCAATTTCATGATTTTCAGACCAGAAATGAGCTGCTATTGCAGACTTATCAATATTTTTGTATTTTAGGTGCCTAAAATGTTCTTTCTTTCTAGTGACTATATTTCTTTTTGTTCTCCCTATGTAAATTTTTTCACAGTCTTTACACTTAATCTTGTAAATGCCTGACTTTTCTTCTGGTTTTATCTTATCAGTATTATTACTGTTAAGTAGGTTTTTAATGTTATCTTATATTTCATTCAAGAAATACAATATAACATTGTCACCAAAAAACAATTACAACATTTAATACTGATAAGATAAAACCAGAAGAAAATCCAGGCATTTACAAGATTAAGTGTAAAGATTGTGATAAAATTTACATAGGAAGGACAAAAAGAAATATAGGCACTAGAAAGAAAGAACATTTTAGGCACCTAAGATACAAAAATATTGATAAGTCCGCAATATCAGCTCATTTCTGGTCTGAAAATCATGAAATTGAAGATAGCACCAAATTACTAAAATACGTACAAAAACATAGTGAACTCATCATATGGGAGAGAATATACTAGAAAAACATAAAAACCGAAATCCCGCCAGAAGACAACCCCACATTTAAATTCATCACAAAATAGACAGATAGCAGCAGCAACTGCAGAACTACCCACGCCACTGGATCAAGCTTCAGTCACATTAGAGCCGATGATGCGAACAATGGTTTGTGAAACATGTCCTCAATATAGGTATGTAAGTGAAGCTGATGTGTAATAAATAGGACTCATCTATAATTTAATAAATATAATTCAATGGTAAGATTATCATAAAAGAAAAAATTAGTATGATGATGATGATGATGATGATGGTGATGATGAGTATAAGGGCGCTCAACTGCAGAGGTCTTCAGCGCCCTTTTTAAAAGAAACTGGTCATGGCAAAAGCCAGATATAAATTCCTCTAAAACACTATAAATATGTCAAAAGAATGACAAAAAATAGATACGCGTTAAAAAAAATAAAAACAATAGAAATGTCATCTAAAAAGCCATAAATTCTATTTGCTAAATCCTAAAATCTAATCTCGAAAAGAATCTAAAAACCTTCTCCACTGCTGCGTTATCGTCTGCTAGCATTTCTGCAAAGCTGACCGGCAGCTGCAGAGACGTCCTAAGGTCTGCTAGGTGAAGACACTCTAGCAGCACGTGTCGTACAGACAATGCTTCATTGCAAAATGGACACAGTGGAGAAGGCTCCTTTTTAAAAAGAAAACTATGAGTTAAAAAGCAGTGCCCAATATGCAATCGAGCCAAACTCACCTCCTCGCGACGAGATGACCGACAGGAGGTAACCCAGGGAATCGGAAGTTCTTTGACAGATCTAAGTTTATTATTGCGGAGAGAGGACCACTCTTCCTGCCAGCAGGTTTGCACAGTTCTCCGCAATACGGCCCTAAAGTCTTCCGATGTCACAGATGGTATTCGAACCCTGGGCTTCATGATAGCCGTCTTGGCTGCTGAATCCGCCATTTCATTCCCCCGCAAGCCTACGTGACCAGGGATCCATGCACACACCAGGTTAACGCCAGAAGCGTGTAAAACGTGGAGGGCATCCTGTATACGCTGCACAATAGGGTGGTAGTTGTACAGCTGCCGTAGGCTTTTAAGTGCACTGAGGGAATCACTCAGGATTAAGCAGTCCCCCAACTTACGTCGACGTACGTGTAAAATGGCCCGGTATATTGCATAAAGCTCTGCAGTAAAAATGGAAGTGCTAGTGTGGAATCCGGATGTATACGGTTTGGTTCCACACACGTAAGCACAACCAACACCATTTGAGTTCTTGGAGCCATCAGATAAATTACAAAATGGTCCTCATATCACGATAAAAATTCTAGAAAACATGTGCGGATACTAGACATAGACATGGTAGATTTATCATATTTAGTCATGCCCAGATCAACCGGGGACGCTCTGCACAACCAAGGAGGGTATGTCCTCTCCCCCCCACGATACATCTTGGGCATTTCAGTATTAAGATGTCTAAGGAGCTCCCAGAAACGAAAACCAGGTGGCTTTGGTTTAATAGAAGTGTTCCTATAATGCACGTCCATGAAGGTATTAAAGAACGGCGTAAACGATGGATGTGTGGGCATGCAATTAAGTCCACAGCCATAATTGGCTAATAACATGTTGCGCCTGTACTGCAGAGGAGGTTCTGCAGAATCAGCATACAGGCTTATAACTCGGCTCGTTGGAAATGCCCCAACTGCTATACATATGCCACAATTATGGACTGTGTCTAATCTCTTCAGCACAGATGGTCGTGCTGAGCCATAAACGATACTACCATAATCTAATTTGCAACAGATGAGTGCCCGATAAAGTCGCAATAACACTGTACGATCCGCTCCCCATGATTTTCCACTTAGTACCCGCAAGATATTTAAAGAGCGGTCACATCGTGCTTTCAGTTGTGCTATATGCGACGACCAACTAAGTTTTCTATCAAATATCAATCCAAGGAACCTTGTCTCATCTGCAAAAGGTAGTAGATCAGCGCCTAGCCAGAGCCTTGGAGGTAGTCGACTCTGCTGACGCCAGAAGTTAACACAGATGGTTTTCTCAGCGGAGAATCGGAAGCCGTTTTGTAAACTCCGAATCTTAAGGTTGTCCAAGGTGGTTTGAAGACGGCGCTCTAAAAATGGAGTGCGCTGAGATGTACAGTGGACGGCAAAGTCGTCTACAAATAGGCATGACGAGACATCCGGAGGTACACATTTCGAGACAGAATTAATCGCAATAGCAAACAACGTAACACTTAGTACCGATCCCTATGGTACACCGTTCTCTTGAAAAAAAAGGATCGAAAAAACCGAGCCAACCCTTATTTGGAATACGCGGTCATTCAGGAATTCCTGAAGGAAGAGTGGTAGGCGTCCACGTATATTCCAGGTGTGCAGAGTACGTAGCAACCCTGCCCGCCAACAAGTATCATAAGCCTTTTCGAGGTCAAAAAATATTCCGACTGTTTGACAGTTCTTAAGAAATCCGTTCATAATCTGTGTCGACATGGACACAAGATGATCCACTGTTGAACGGCGTCATCGAAAACCGCACTGGATGTTATTCAGTAGGTTGTGCGTTTCCAGCCACCATACCAACCGCCCATTTATCATGCGTTCCATCACCTTGCATACGCAACTGGTGAGGGAAATAGGACGGTAGCTAGAAGGGAGGTGACGGTCCTTGCCAGCTTTCAAGATAGGTATAATGGTGGCTTCTCGCCACTTGTCCGGAAACGTGGCATCAACCCAAACACGGTTATAGACCTCGAGCAGGAATGCCTTACCTTCAGGTGAGAGATGTTGTAACATTTGAACGTGGATTCCGTCCGGTCCTGGTGCTGTCAGTCGCGATGATGAAAGAGCGTGTTCTAACTCTGCCAAGGTGAAGAGGCGGTTATAATCTTCAAGGTTTCTGGAACTAAACACGAAACCTTGAGATTCTACCTGAGTCTTAATGGAGATAAACTCAGGAGCATAATTGCTTGAGCTAGAAACCTGAGCAAAAGCACAGCCGAAGGTGTTAGCCACAACAAACGGATCAACAACAACTCCTGCAGTTGTTTTCAGACCAGCGATTGGCAGGTGGGTTGATTTTCCTGCCACGCACCTTAATTTATCCCATACAACAGATGAAGGTGTACATCTGTTAAAAGATGATACAAAGTTGTTCCATGACATCTTTTTGCTATCCTTAATTATTTGCGTAGACTTTGCACGCGCTTTCTTGTACTCAATTAGATTACTTAGGGTAGGGTGTCATTGGAATACCCTCAGAGCACGTCTACGAGCGCGAATAGCATTCCGGCAGTCGTTGGTCCACCATGGGACAGGAAATCGACCGGGTTGGGTAGCCGTACGTGGAATAGACTGTTCTGCAGCGGAAAGAATTTTCTCTGTGAGATGATCAACTAAATCATTCACAGAATCGTGCTCGTATTCAAAGACAGACAACTGGGTGTAAAGGTTCCACTTGGCACGATCAAAGCACCATCTAGGGATACGTGAGGGAGACACATCTTGTGCTAAGAGACTAAGAAGACATGGAAAGTGGTCGCTGGAATGTAAATCAGAGATGACATTCCACTGTAATGAAACAGCTAACTGGGATGTACACACTGCCAAATCGATGTGCGAATAGGTGTTAAACGCGTCTGAGAGGAATGTTGGCTCTCCGGTGTTCAGGAGAACCAAGTTATTGCTCTCCAGGAATTTTGCAATGAGGTTGCCTCTCGAACATGCCCGATTTGAGCCCCAAAGTGGGTGATGGGCATTAAAGTCTCCCACTATTAGAAATGGTGTTGAGAGTTGGGAAACCAGATCTTCAAGGTCAATTAGCGAGAGGTCATCTGATGGCGGTACATATACATTGCAAATGCAAAATTCGATTGATGGCAGCTTAATCCTTACAGCTACAGATTGTATGTCAGATTGTAGCTGTAACGGAGCTACAAATATGTCATCCCTGAGGAGCGCTCATAGTGCCCCCGTGAGCAGGAATGCCCTCTTCTGTTTCAATATCACACCTCAGTGGTGTGTAGCGTCTGATTTTAAAGTCGGCTTGTGGTCGTAGCTTAGTCTCTTGTAAGCATACCAACAAGGGGTTATGCTTACTGAGCAAAAGTTCCAGTTCTGGTCGATGTGATCTTAAGCCTCTTATGTTCCATTGAAGGATAGCCATGGCGATAGTAATGGGATATGTCAAATAAGTACGCACATTACGTAGGTTTCAGTGGTGGTCGGATCAATTTGCCCTTTTTCTTTGGTGTAGGGCTAGTTTCTGCAGGTTTATCCTGCCTCTTCTTTGCTGCAGATGCAGCAGCGTGGTCAGATGTTTCCTGCTCCATATCCTCTATGGAAGAGGACGGTTTTCCTTCTACAACTTTCGCTTCGAGGGGCTCGAAGCGATTGGAAATTCCGACCGACGTAGATGATGGTCGCCGGTCAGAGTCCTCCCCAGAAGATGACTCCGACGATGATCTCGGAGACGCTCTAGGGCTACGTTTCTTGGACTTTTCTGGAGCAGACTTTGTGCTTTCTTTCAGGAAGGCAGTTCTATCATACTGAGTCTTGAACTTGATCTCTGGTGCTTGGTACACAATGGGCAATTTCGTCCTGTTGTTAGACGTTGATGCTTTGTCAGGCGACTTCACTGACTTGTTATTTTCAGTAGTCTTAAGTGTTGTTCTCGGAGTTTTAGATGGTGTTACTGATGCTCTTGGTTGCGATCTAGGCACTAGAACTTACTCGGATATTGCTGCCCCGTTTATATCAGATGTTTGGGTACCAGCCTCCCGTTTCGGTGATGGAGTAGCTGCCAGAGAGCTATAGGTACGGGAGGTGGTTGAAGAGGGCTTGAGGATACAAAGAAGTTTCCGGGCTTCCGAAAAGGATACCTTTTCTTTAACCCGAATCTCCTGAATAGCTCGCTCTTCAATATAACGGGGGCATTCTCGTGAACTTGATGGATGTTCACTGCTACAATTTACGCATGCTGGAGGTGATGTACATGCATTTTCATGCATGCCGGCTCCACAGCTGACACATGTAGGTGTGCCTTTACAGAATGCACTAGTGTGACCGAACCGCTGACATTGGTAGCATCTCAGAGGGTTAGGTATGTATGGTCTAACCTCAATCACTTCATATCCTGCCCTGATCCTTTGAGGGAGATCTACCCAATCAAAGGTCATTCTCTCCTTTGGACACGATAGACTGCAGTTACGCCTTGTTCCTGGAGGTTCTCCTGAATATCCTCGTTGGACATTCCATCCAACGCACTAGTGTTTACAACACCGCACGAGGAATTCAGGGTCCTATGCATCTCCACTTTGACTGGATAACTGCCCAGCATGTTGGCTTTCAGTATCTTAGCTGCCTGGGATGCTGTAGTTGCTTCCACCAGCAGCGTGCCATTTCTAGATTTTGTACATGATTTAACAGCCCCAGCTATTTTGTCGAGGCCTTTCTGTATAATAAACGGATTAACCGTTGAAAAAGTTCTACCTTTCTCTGTTCGTTTAATAACTAAGTAGCGAGGACCACACTCAACTACTTGTTTAACACTGTTTTCAAACAAATCTTTTCCACGTTTAATGTTTTTTGGGGGGTGTAGGTTAACCATAATAGTTGGTCTAAATTTCATCCCCCAGTGCTCCCCATCCACCACGGAGTCCAACAAGGGGTCATCCCACTGGGATGACAGGGCTACACAGGGGATATAGTGAGCTCGCCGTCCCACTCACCCTGGAGGTCGGTACAATACCTAGTCCTGGCCGATTGATTAGGGGTGGGTTAGTCCCTAACCTCCTGTTTAGGCGAAGCAGAAGCCAAAGTAGTGTATTAGAAATGCGCACCCTCCCCGAATTCAGAAAAACACTGTACGAGCTCAGATACGCATCCCTCGACCACCAGGACAAACCTTTCCACCGACACGGGTCTCCACGCACGGCCTACACGTGGGTGGGCCTGTTGACCGTCTCCCTCAACCACGAAGAGGAGCCCACACAAGGGAGATTGCTGGCTCGGGACCCCGGGTTCGCCAATTCCGTACCTACCGAAGTAGGCCCCTGGGGGGAGTAATGGCGGAGTTGTCATAAATTCAAACAAACTAGGTTTGTCTCAGCAATAGAATTTCTGTCTGATTAAATAAACACAAGTTTACGAGAACTAAGCATGAGGTGACTTAGTAACTTTTTTCCACCATGGACAGAAAGTGGAGTTTAGCATTGTGTCCTAAACCACACATCCTTATACCAGAAACATGGACAAATGAAAAATAAATCTGGAAACAGAACTATTTTCTATGTTAAATATAATTCTAAACCAAAAATCTGTCTAATATGGAAACAATAGTTTTCTGATCATTTGTATAAATAACCTAAGACGGATTATTACATGCATAATACTTTGCTTTGTGCTGAATTTTTAAGCCACAGCCATTAATTATGAATGTGACTGTGCTCGCAACAAAGTTTTTAAGAACCACAATTTTAAGAACTGTTTAAGCAAGACATTTTTATGAATCTCTACAATGGTTAATTTAAAGTAGAAGAATAAGCACTTGTAAGAATAGTTTGTACAGAGAAAGTCATGTGAGTGCAATGCATACCATTTGTACCTTTTTTGTTAAATAGTCTCTGGGAGATGGAAACCTGTGAAAATGGAGGTTAGCAGGTTTTACTAAAATTACCATTAAGGATGAACATAAATCAGAAGTAAAAAAGACAAAAGAGGATTAAAACAATAGAATACTGCAACAAATTAAAGGGAGAAAATTAAAATTCAGAAAGGACTTAGACTTACTTACATTTCAAGCCAAAGCAGAGGTAACATGATGAGAGTGAGGGAAGTGAAAACAGAGGAAGCGACAGAAAAAAAAAGAAACAGGACAGCTTGATGATTGACAGAAGTGGAAAACAGAGAAAGCACAAAAGCACAACAAAGACACGGATTCACACCAGAGTTATTTAAAAATTATATATGAGGGTCAGAAGTCACAGCAACCCACAGCAATCAGTTAATAAAGCTGCAGAAAACAAAACTTGGGATACATGTATGTGCAATTGAAAGTCACTGGAATGTTCTTCAAAATGATGGTACTAAATTCAGATCCAGGTGCAGTGGTTATGGATAAGGGACATTAAGGATGCATAGAGATCATTGTTTTATCCATATTACATATGCACAAAACAATATGCACAATATTCTTGTCAGCTAATAAAATTCAAAATAACCACTCAAGGCTTCCACACATCATTGCCAATGATGAGGAAGGCACTGAATACCACCAGCTGTGTGTGATGCTTCTATACATGCCACTTCTCATTGATGTGCTGTTATGTTGTTTTTTTTTTTTTTTTTTTTTTTTGCAAACTGCTTCCCACGCAGCAGCATCTTCCTTTTTGGAATGAGATCAAAGTTGCATGGACTAAGATCAGGGGAGTTAGGAGAGTGTTCCAAGTCCTCCCACCCCACCACCACACAAGATTCTGTAAACAGGCTGCAGTGTGCCTTGTTGTATTATGAAGGATTATTGCATTGTTAAACAGTCCTAGATGTTTCCTCTACAGTGTGCAACACTGAGTGTTTTGCAGACTTTGGAAGTCCACTGCATGGCAGGTCAACAATTGCTATGCATCCATGTTTGAAGTTCTCCACCCAACATGCAACAATTCGATAAGGCAACGCCCTATCAACTAATGCTTCTCGTAGCTTCATATGACACTCACAAGCATTTCTGTCATGCAGAACTGCAATTTTTACATATGCTTGCTGTTCAACTTTTAGTGACATCCATCTGGGAACATAGTCTCTAGGATACTAACCTTTGCATAAGTTGTCTACTAGCCACCAATGCACTCAGACATCATCCCTTACTGTACACTATGATATCAAATGTTATGATTTATCACTATGATTTCATTATTTCATGATTATACTATCACTACTATTTCCGTTATTCAGAATATATTGTGACTTTGTGGGTTCGTAGAATTAAAAGGCCGAGTTGCAGAAATTAAAAATCTCCTTTATTTTCATCGAAATACACTGTTGAATTCTCACATATGCACAGTCTTCCAAGGTCGATAACAGTAACAACAGTGACAGCAGATTAGCTCTCGTTACAATAACACTTCCAGCTGTCTCTCATTTCACAACACTGTTTCACAACTACTTTGCGAGCCGTCACGTCCTTAAATACCAATTTCATAAATTTGAGATATTTCTGGACCAAAAAGGAATCGAATGTTCTATCACCTTCCAGAAGCATAACCCTATCGGTGCCGGCAGGTCTTTTATCTTGCGCTATCATTATTTCTTCCGGCATACTCCTTATCTCCAGGCTTTTTGTGTACATAAGCCGCGCTATTGCGATCGGATTCGCAAAACTGCTCTCTTCTCAATGCTGGTCGTCCCGAACAGCTCCATCATAGCGGACCAGATGATCCAGGTGTACCACCAACATCATCCCTTGGGGCACCTTCTGGATGCGGTACACCACGTCGTTAGTCCTCTTCACCTCCCGATACTGTCCTTGCCACGGCTGTTGAAAAGTACCGGCATGCACTTCCTCCAATACTTCCGGGACCTTACTTTGGGGAAGTACCAAGTGTTCTCTTTGCGTCTTCCCATCAGGTGATTCCCACACCCGGAACAGCATGCCATCTCTGATTTTCAGCAAGTCCCATTGGGCCCAGTACGACTTATAGGTAGCGCTCTTCGTTGCGATGTCCTCTCAGGTTGGTCTTGTCCCTGGCTCCGCTTTCCTCCAGAGTGGTCCCAAGTCTGCGTCTGCCATCTGCTCCCTCCTCAGGCCTGCGCTATCCCAGCCATCTGCAGGCACTGTCGTGACTACTCGGACTGCTGCGGCACGCTCCTTCTCTTCCACTCTTGTGCATTGGCCACACTCCTCTGGGCAGGGTCTTCGGGACATGGCGTCTGCGTTACTGTGGTTCTTCCCTCTACAATGTTCAGAGGCGAAGTTGTACTCCTGCAGCCTCTGAACCCAACGTGCTGTCCGGCCTTCCAGGTTTCTAAAGCTCAGTAGCCTAGTTAGGGCGGAATGGTCAGTCCTCAGGTGGAATGGCTTACTGTACAGGTACCTATGGAAGTGCTCCAAGGCCTTTACTACCACCAGTAACTCTCCCTGGGTGACGCAGTAGTTCTTCTGTGCCTTGGCTGAAGATGCGCTGATATTGTCTCAGCAGTTGTCGAACCTGCTCGAGCTGTTATGCAGTCAGGTGATCGGCCGCCCTCTCCTGTAAGCCTTCCAGTCGGG
Source organism: Mantis religiosa (assembly GCA_030765055.1). Taxonomy (NCBI): domain Eukaryota; kingdom Metazoa; phylum Arthropoda; class Insecta; order Mantodea; family Mantidae; genus Mantis; species Mantis religiosa. The sequence goes on along the minus strand of CM060951.1, from coordinate 62,067,979 downwards.
GCCCCAGGTGTTGCATTGGCACCGGCTCCTGTGTCTTGTCGATTGCTGTCACGATGACCACGGGCTCGCACGTCCGCATCTCCGTTCCGGCCTGGACGTCGTGGTCAATGTCCACTAGGTTAAGCAGCCTCACTGGCACCTCTCGGCACGACAACAGTGTTCTTAATTCGCTGTCCTTCCAGTCGCGCCGTCACTACCACCTCCTTTCTCGTGGGGACCCACGTCTTCCTTCAAGATGACCGTGCAGATTCCAAGGCATTCTTCTGGTTGCCGGAGTATTCTCCATTGAGCCGCAGGACCTTCCTGCCATCGTCGACTGTCGCCTCGTGGCTCCTAATCATCCAGGCACAGTATCACCTCTTCAGCTACCTCCGCGACGAACACCCAATGACGCACGGCACTCCATCCCAAGGTCAACTGCAGTAGGGCCTCCCTCTCCACGGTCAAGGTTTCGCCCGATGCCGTCACTGGTTGGGTGGGTCGGCTCAGTTTTCTCGATGGCGAACCCCTGTCTACGTCGGGTCTGATGACGGTCATTGCCTCCCCGGTGTCTACGAGCACGCAGCACGGCTTCCCTCGTGCCCAACCATCTGCGATGAGGCTGTTATCCATCCGTCGGCTGACTGCGCGCAGTGTCACTCGAGGGGATGGTGGTGATGGCGCCGACATGCTCCTGGCCACGCCGGTCCTTACTCGTTCTTCCGGCACCTCTTCCTGGTATCGGCTGTCTTTCTCCATGAGTCCCGGCTGGCCCCACCCGCAGCACACACCACTAGGTCATCGCCGGCGTCCCCAGCTTCCCGGGATACGAATTCTGGTGGGAGGTCGACTAATATCTGTTTCATATAACCTTGCCCCGCTGACATGTATCATTCCGCGTGCAACTACCTTCCCCCTCATCTTAATTGGCTAATGCTTTCGCGCTATAGGCCATAGGCGGAGCCTTCCCGTCACATTTAAACCTGCAGTAAACGTCATGATAATTGCCAGGAAGATAGATAAAACCATAAAATAAGAATATGAAGGCATGAAAAAATAATGAAGTTTATAATGAAACTGAGCAAGCTGAAACTGAAACAAGTTTATAATGAAAGGCCTTCGGCCTTTACCATTGGGATTTTTTTAAAACCAGCACACATACCTTGCAAAAATGCTTGTCTTTCAGTCTTAAAAGTTGTGTCATGCCATACTTGACGCGCGCCCTTCATTCACCCAAGTCTCGTTAAGGTATCCCGACTTGTATTCCACTACAGTCTAATTGTCCTTAAATAACGTCTTCACCACACAGCAATATCGCACCTGGAGTGGCAAGTTTTCCTGTTGTCTCAATTTCATGTCACTATGTTCCTACGCATCTAACACTCACACCTGTAAGTTCAGAGCACAGCTGTTCGACTTCTCTCACTGACAAAGACGGATTCTTCTCTGTGAGTGTATTAAACACATGCAACACAATTCTTTTTTCGCCGCTTTGTAAAGGTTTTCCCTTGCGATGCTTCAGCGAAAAACTGGGGGTAGACTCTGCCATTATACATATAATAAGTACACACGCAATAAACGATCAAATAATTATCTCTCGCACTCGGCATAGCACACCGTCGAATGGCGATGTATGACTAATCCAGTTCAAAACAAGGTCAGTGATAAAAGTCATATAAACAAATATGTCATCACTACTGCTAAATCACGTGCTATCATGCCATGTGCTTGAGAGCAAAGGAACCTCTTCTTTACTTCGTTTAAGAATTAACATGCATTTCAGATAAATCAACACTGTTGCGTAATATATTCAAACAGTTACGAAAATATAAAATTGACAATTCTCTTCCAACATATAAAGATATATCACCATGTTAAATAACGAACTAATTTTTACCGCACAACAGTCTATACTACAATAGCAGCCAATGAGAGGTGACAAGGTCACGTGACCGTTAAGAGATATGGGGCAAGCTTATGTGAAACAAGGATTAGGGCTTTGCTGGCCAGCTACTCAACTGCCAGGGTGAACTCCTGCAGCGTCTCCCCTGGCTGCTGTGACCTTGCCTTTAGCTGGTTGCGGTACGCTGCGGCTAAGTGGTGGTTTCCAAAATGATTCTCCAGGGCCTCCCAGATGCTATTAACTGTGTGGCCTCTTCCTCTGGTGACCATTTGTTGTGTTTGGCCACTGCGTCGAACTGGCGGCGGAAGACTTCAAAAGTTGTCGTGCCGGCTTTTTTAGGAGGTTTGACGCATGCAGATGTTGTGTCACGTCCCGGCGCGACGGCCTTCAAGTCCTTCAATTTCCTGCCGACGATGTTCTCTACCATGGCGTTCAGGGACTTGGTGTTACTGTCGGCCTCTCCCTCCAGGTCGTTAACGCGGCTCACCAGGTCTTCGACGCGCTCACCCAGCTGCGTGACGTCCTCCTTCACGTCGGCCAACTGCTCTTCAATCTTTGCGGCGAGGGTCTCATTCGCCACTTTCATTTCCGTGGCCAATTCGGTCATCTTCGTGGTCATTGTCGCAGTCAAATTGCTATTTGCAGCTTCCGTCTTCGTTGTTAATTCGGCCTTTATCTGTTCCAGTTCCGCTGCCAAGTTGTTATTTGTGGTCGCCAGCTTCGCGGCCAGGCTGTTATTTGCCGCTTCTGTTTTTGCAACGAGGTTGTAATTTGCCGTCTTCATTTCTTCCATTTTCTGTAGAATCTTTTCTAATGCAGCCTCCATGTCGCACTCCTGACACCAGTTGTGACTTTGTGGGTTCGTAGAATTAAAAGGCCAAGTTGCAGAAATTAAAAATCTCCTTTATTTTCGTCGAAATACAATGTTGAATTCTCATGTAACAACATCACATATACACAGTCTTCCAAGGTCGATGACAATAACAACAGTGACAGCAGATTAGCTCTCGTTACAATAACACTTCCAGCTGTCTCTCATTTCACAACACTGTTTCACAACTACTTTGCAAGCCGTCACGTCCTTAAATACCTATTTCGTAAATTCGAGATATTTCTGGACCAAAAAGGAATCGAATGTTCTATCACCTTCCAGAAGCGTAACCCTATCGGTGCCGGAAGGTCTTTTATCTCGCGCTATCATTATTTCTTCCGGCATACTCCTTATCTCCAGGCTTTTTGTGTACACAAGCCGCGCCATCGCGATCTGGTTCGCGACAATATAAAATACAATATATATTTTTAGACTGGCTTATGACCTTACAGGGATGTGCGCGAGTGATGCTTTCTGCTTTCACTAGCAGATTGCTGATAAAGCTAGTGAGTTAGATGGCAGATGACTAACCAGACACACCTTTTTCTTCCAAATAAACAAGTGGACTCGACCATAAACTACTGCGAAACATTTCATCATATGCCAGTCTAAAACATACATCTGTAGTTGACACGATTTCTGAAATTACCCTCATGTATGTATATACAGAATGTTTCAGAAATACTTTTTACTGACTTCGGGTATGGGCTGTTCACACCAAAAGGAGGAAAAAAGTTCATATGTCCCATAATCCTTTGTTTTGTAGTTAGGCGGTGTTCAACATATTGGTACACTTATACCTCTTGCTTCTATGCATGCCTGTATCGTCAAATCATGGAATATCGCACCATTTCAAAAACTCCGGGATGGTGTTTCTGCATGCAAGATGGCAGCTTCATAAACCAATGATTTAAGATGCCTCCAGAGGTAAAAATCCACAGGACTGAGGTCAGGAGATTGTGCAGGCCATGGAACTCGTCCTCTTCTGCCTATCCATCGGTCATGGTAGATACCAGTCAGTGCATCTCGAGCAATGCGACTAAAATATGCCGGAGCCCCATCATAGATAAACTACATGTTTTTTCTTATTTGTAGAGGCACATCTTCATGTAGTAGGTCAAGAAGAGTGTGTTGGATAAAGAGCTTGTAAAGATTACCAGTAAGACGTGCTGGTAAAATGTATAGAACTAACAGTCACCTACAGTGCCAGCCCACACATTCCGACCAAACTGTTGCTGATGTCCAGCCTGAAGTAAAGCATGAGGATTACGATCTGCTCATACATGTACGTTGTAGAAATTAGTAATTCCATCTCTCCCAAATGTTGCCTTGTCTGTAAACAAAACTGACAAGACAAACAATCCACACCGCTGGATCTAGCGTCAGTCGCACAAGAGCCGTAGATGCAAACGAAGATTTGCGAAACATGTCCTCAAAATAGGTACGAAAGTGAAGCAGATGTGTAAGAAATGCGACTCATCTAAAATTTAATAATGGATTGGCTGTTTGTGCTACAAACATTCGGCAAAAGTTATCCCATGGTGGATAATCAACAGGGGAAAGGCCATGCACACTTTGAATATGATATGGGTACAGGAGCTGCTGGTGAAATACCCTCCATGCTGTCACGTGTGATGTACCAGATGCCACAGCCAATTGTCTTGCAGTGATACCTGGATCGTTTTTGACACACTTTAATGTCTGTTCTTTGCATTCCAGTGTACGAACAACTCTTGGTCTTCCTTCATCAATAGTCCGTGGTGCAACGGTTCCTATCTCAGCAAGGCGACGATAAATAGTGACTAAGGTTGGATGACTCGGTTGTCTTCGGTCTGGAAACTCCATCTGTTAGACCCGTGCAGCCTCATGTCCATTACCACTCACGCGACCATACATAAAAATCATCTCGGCCTGTTCATGAAATGAATATCCAGCCATGGGGAACGAAACACGTACAGTAAACTCACTACATGTACACAATTGAAATGCTGAAGCGACAGCTAATGCTCTTTTGTTTCTACAGTGTGTTCAACCGAGAAAAAACACAAGCAAAATAGCGTGTAAGTTAAGTGGAGATACATGCCACAAGTGTGAGATATGTCAACAAACAGTAAATTGAACTCAACCCAATAAGCTGTATGTTTATATATTTATTATTTATGAAACACATAAAAATAGAAAACAAATATGACAGTTATAAATACTCTCATTTGCTTTGTGATTCTTCGATTCCCAGTTTTGGTGAGTCACTTTCATCGCTGGTATCCTCTGATGTGAACGATAATTTCATAATTAGATCTTTTATTACACCATCGTTTCTCCAATATTGCATTTCCAACTCTTGGACCTTCTTGCAATCTGTCGCGGTTACGGAAGTGAATGCTTTTATAGCAAGTTTCTGCAGATTTGTGGCTAACATATCACCTGTAACATTGGTCCTCTGAAAACATTCTTTATTTTTGCCCATGCCAGTTCAATTGCATTCAAATCACAGTTACAAGGAGTTAGATGAATAATAGTGTGTCCCCTTTTGCGCCATAACATCGACAACATACATTTGTTATAAACTGCTTGGCTAATTAACCTCAAAATTGCTCAACACAAAATATGGCGCATGTGTGAAAGCTTAGCATATTAGCCACTAGATGTCAAGAGTGAATAGGCATTTCATGTTTCAAAGTTGTCATCTGTGTTTACGGAGTTAGACGAAACTTACTGAATGATGACTTGGAGCCAGTGCGCTCAAGTTGCTGTACACATATTGTACATACTGTTATTGGTAGACAGTTCATCAAGGACAAGTTCTACCTCTTCATTTGTTTGCAAAGAAAGTAACAGGTAACTAGGGGAGGGGCTGAGACACTGACTTTCACACTTAATAGCAGCATCTTCCAAATTACTCAAAGAACCTGCTTCTTACCATTTTACTAAAATGAGATCTTTGTATAAAATTGCAGCAGCTTTACTAAAAGTGAGTTTCTCTTGTGTTTTGTCCATGTCATCTATAACATAATTCGCGAAAAAGCTTCACTGTAGGTTTTAAGTTAGATGTTTTGGAATATCATGAAAAACAAAATGGTGTACAAGTGGTATTCGGTACAACCAAACATGATTTGCTATTGGCGAAACCAGAGTGATAAACTTAAAGCCACCAAAGAGCAACTCATTATTTTAGTGGCCTTAAGTATTCACTTCTAAGACCCTCCCGAATCTTTGGCTATAATTTGGCTAAAAAAATGAGGTCTTATTTTTGAGTAAATATGATATATAAGACCTCGTTTTTTTATAAAAATATATATATATATACACATACACACATACATATACATACCATATTTACTCAGGTATTCCAGGTTTACAAGTTTTAAATTAGCCTAGCAATCAGACCAACAATTTTGCTGATAATTAAAAACAAGTTAAATTACCAATGAAATAAGTAAAGGAGCTTAGGGCCCTAATTTTATAGAATGCCCAATTCCATGCTGTAAATTGAATAAAATATTCTAATAGAAAATTTTAATCATTGATTTTTTTGTTGAAATAAAATTATTATTTTAATGCATTTTGAGTTCATACACATTTCATAATTATGGAATGGAAAAATAAAAATAGAATTGTTGCTTTTTATAACCACGAGTAGTTGAAAAGTTTATAAAATCAAATCAGTTTATAAAATTAGATTTTGCATCTCAGAGTTTAGTGTTTTGCACTCTGCCTGTTACTAAGCCATTAGGTTATGTTTTAGCAGCTCTATCAATTTTCAGATAAAATGCTTGCATTCTTATGAACTGTAAATCACAAGGAAAGTGGTATTTAAACACTTTTGCTCTTACCAATGGTGATGGTAATCTATCTATGGCCTAAGTTCCCTATATTCTGTAAATATAATCCTTTATAATTGGCAAATAAATGCAATGAAATCAATCTATGCAAACATTACTTACTTTGCAAATTTGACACAAAACTGGGTGAAGTATTTTCTTGAAGATGCCAAATTATCACGTATGACAGGTACAGTCTGTTTCAAATGTCCAGTAATAGCAGAAACATAACCACTTTGATCACCAACTGTATCAATGTTCTGCCACATAATCTAAAAATCAAAGAGAATGTTTCTGTATATTAAAATGAACAAGAATAAGCACACAAATAATACTAAAGTACTGCCTGTCAACCAATTCAAGGCCTGCGACAGGAATACAATCAGCATTTCAGTTAACAATTCCTGTACTTCATGATATCTTACACTAGAGGTTTTTTTTTTTTTTTTTTTTTTTTTTTTTTTGTAATTTACGATCTCCAACATTTAGTCATATTGGACGATGAATGAAATGGGTGAAATGATGCTCAATGCGTCCGGGGTCCATGGAGCTTAGAGTTATCCAACATTCGTCTTTCAGAATAAGGGAAAACCCCGGAAAAACCTTATCCAGGTAACTCACTCTGACCAAGATTCGAAATCGGGACCTCTTGAACGTGAGGCAGACAGGCTACCATCTACGCTAACGAGGCGGGCACTGGAGTTGATCTCCAGGTATAGTATGTACAGGTACAGTTTGTTTCAAATGTTTAATAATGGCAGAAATATAACCACTTTGATCACCAACTGTAACAATGTTCTGCTACATAATCTAAAAATCAAAGAGAATTTTTCTCTATATTAAAATGTACAAGAATATGCAGCCAAATAAACAATACTAAAGTACTGTCGACCAATTCATGGCATATGGCAGGAATGCAATCAGCAGTTCAGTAAACAATGCCTGCACATCACATCTTACACCGGAGTTGCTCTTCTAGTTTCTCTTATGGCAGTGATGTTAATGTTGGGAGTATATATCCTATTAAAGCACACAAATCATAAATGTTTGAGAAACTTGAATTCAAAGTTATTCAGTAGGTGCACTAGGTTTAGTTTATAAAATATTACTCATTTTAAATAGTGTTGCCAGCTATTCAGAGAAGAGCTCATGTTTCATTGGAGAAGGAAAAAATGAGAAACCATTGCAGTCATCTCCCAACAATATGAAGGTATAGTAAACGGCAATAGCCATTACCTACTATTATTTCACAATGCTGTAGTGTTCTTGCTTAGATGCAGAACTGATGGCTATATAAAGATGTAGTTCTCCACAAGTCTTTATTTTTATTATATGAAGCAAAAGGAAAAGTTGCTAATTATAAAAAACAAACAGTATACTTTAAATTTTGAATTGCCACCTGAAAACTCTCTCTGGAAGTTCATCTCACAGAGAACAAATGCCACCACAGACAACCAGCTCACTTCAGGAAACCATGGATCCAACCAGTCCGATAACTGCTGACGATGGGGACAAACCATTCTCCGAAACATGTCCAAGTAAGGATAATTTAAGTGATTTTTGTGTTTGAATTACCGACTCATTACTTTCAATGGTTATCTTATTTTTATTGCCTATTTAATTCTTTAGGAAATTACTATTTTTCATCAGTTTAACAATAAACTGGTTGGCTGGCCCCATAGCTCAGTCGGTAGAGCACCTGCCTGCTAAGCTATGCATCCTAGGTTTGATTCCCGGATTTTTCTCCAACCAAGATAATTCCTCATCTTCCCTAGAGTCTGGAAGTATGAATGAGAGTGATCTAATGGTTTAAAAAAAACAACAAATACGAGTTAACACCTTCGATATGTTCCAAAGGTGAACGGCCACTGATATGACTGTTGCAGTTAAAGATAGGTTATAAATGGAACAAATAAAAAAAAAAAATTGGTTTTACTTGATGTAAGACAAATGGCATGATTCAGTTTGCCATAGCCCAAAGAAAGAAAAGAAAATCAGTTTAGCTAAAATGAATGCTGTTCCTTCTTTCCAAAGAAATACTAGAAGTGATAAAAAGGATTACTGAATGTATGAGTATTCAGTTACAATTTGAAACTGACATTATCTTCAGGAATCATCTGACATTTTAGTGTTAGGTTTTTTTTTTTTTTTTTTTTTTTTTTTTCCCCCTCACAATCTTGAGAGCTAGTTCCTTCTATTGAACTGGCTCAGTATCAGCTTCATCTACATATAACAAATGTTTATATTTACTTCATTCTTATGTTCAAAATACATAAGATGCATCACAAATGCATCACCTCAAACTTGCTCCACAAATATTTCGGAAATAGAAAGTGCTATTGATGTGTGGTATTCTCAACATTGATTGGTAGGCAGTGGCTTCCACTTTGAGTTTATAAACAGATTTTAATAATATTGTGACTTTGTGGGTTCGAAGAATTAAAAGTCCAATTTGCAGAAATTCAAAATGTTCTTTATTTCCGTAGATATACACTTTGGTCAACCTCTACAGTAGCAGATTTATGTAACATACACAAATACAGCCTCCAAGGTCGTCTGCCACACCCACAAACAAAAGAGTTCACTTTCAAAACACAACTGTTGACTCTCCCATTACGACTGTCCACTCAACTAGCAGCGGCTTCCTTTTATATGACCATTCATATTTCTAGACATTTCTGGAATGTTCTGTAACAAATAAGAAATCAAACTTTCCAGTCAGCTATCTGTCTCTTTATCTGTTTTGGCAAGCTTTTATCTCCGCAGCGCACTATCTGTCCCTTTGTGTGCCCGGCCGCAACAATGCTCATGACAATACTGAGATAGTGTATCGGGTTGTCTCATAAATTCGTTCGAGTTTACGTCAAAGAAGTTGCCTAACAATATGGGGTTTAATTAATGGAAATTAATTATTCTTTCACACTGGCCGTGTGTTTCCACAATATGGGGTTTGTTTACAAATACAATAACTGAAAAGAATGCTATGAACACAAACCACAGCGACCTCACGGCCAAAGGTAAATAGGTCAACTTATGTAAGAATTGGTAACCAAACTTCAGTACCAGTTTGTGGATGCAACAGTGTGGAGTTGTAACTTGTGAATGTCAATATGGAAGGCAAGAAGGAACATTTTCGACATTTAATGCTGTTTTATTACCGTAAAGGTAAAACAGTCTCACAAACTCAACGGAAAATTTCTGCTGTTTACGGAGAAGATGCAGTGACGAATCGGGCATGTCAGAAATGGTTTACTCGATTTCGAGCTGGGAACTTCTCTGTGAAAGACAAACCTCGTTCTGGACGACCTGTGGTTACGAATGAGGAAAGGATAAAGGACATGATTACGAACAACCCCAGAATAAGGAATTATTACGAATTTCTTCCTCCTGGGGAGACCATCAATTCAGAGAAATACTGTTCTCAGTTGGATTGTCTGAAGGTTGCCCTAGAAGAGAAAAGGCCAGAGTTAGCATCTAATGGTGGAGTCGTCTTTCATCAAGACAGTGCCAAACCACACACTTCTATGGTAACTTGTCAGAAATTACGGGTTTCGACTGGGATGTGTTACCTCATCCGCCTTATTCTCCAGACATTGCCCCATCCGAATATCATTTATTCCGATCCCTGCAAAACTTCCTTAATGGCAAACGCCTTACTTCCTTGGAGGATTGCAGACTCGCCGTAGAAGAGTTCGCCAACCAGAAAACTGCAAGATTTTGGAAAAATGGTATTGATAAGCTTCCTGAGAAATGGAGATATGTTATTGATAATAATGGTGTATACTGTACAAAATAAAGTTTGTTTTGAAAATTTCATTGCCTTGTTTACTTTCGATGACCTTGCATATGTAAACAGGTTACCCCTACATAATTAGGCAACTTCATTGCCGTAGTTGTGAGATGGGCATACAGTGCAGGCGTTCTTTGTCGTAAACACGTAACAAGAATCGAACGAATTTATGAGACAAACCAATATGTTTTGAGCAAACTATACATTTTTTTAAATGGAACAATGTCTAGATAAACCAACAAAATAAAACTAGAGAAAATTAGAATGTCAGTGGTGTTTGTTGTAGGATTCTATTGCAAGTAGTTTATGAGAAATCTTATAAATTCTGCTGCACACATTCTAGCATTTCAGCAGAAATTTCAGAGCAGCAGTAATACATGTGTATCTAATTCTCAGGAGTTAGGACTAGATGTAGTACTTAATACACTATGAGCTGGATGGCCAGCATCTTGGTACCACAAGTTACTCCTAATCTGCAGAGGAATGTCTCCTAGCATCTGTGGAAGATGTATTTTAGGGGACTGTGATACTTGTGCGAGTTCAGTGTTCCTTCTATAAAAAAAAAGGCTCTATGAGCTTAAGGTTTATTGTCCTAAACTTCAAAATACATAATGAATCTGCAGTATCATGTCTTAATGCCCATGTACAAAAGTTAACATTATTCTCAAGATTGTTTTCATGCGACTCCTGATCAAGAGAGATGAGATAGGGATGGAACCTATGTTAATGGAGAATGCAAAGCACACTTGCCTGACTCATGTCAACTCCACACATTCAGGAACTAATTTGTGGATCTACTGCAACAGCATGTAAAAAATTAATTTTTCCCTCTTCTCCAGTCACCCGTTTGTTTCTGTTCCTTTTCTAGGTGTTACCCTACCACATTCTCATAACTGGTGAAGAGGTTAATAACTAATTACCAAGATGATAAGATAATTGGGATATGTCTGTACAAGAACGAACTACATTTTTCCTATGCCTTCCAAACACCATGTCAGCTTTTTCTGAATTGGTAAATCCCATCTTCCACTAACAACCTATTGCTTGAACTATCACGAACTGACTAGATAAATGAACATAACAATGTTGCACTTAGCAAATAATCAGGTTGAACAGAACAAACAAGTTCGGTGTGTAAAAGCCACAAAACAAAGTTTCTCGTAAACTACTTGCACTAGAATCCTACATCAAACACCAGTGGCATTCTAATTTACCCTACTTTTATTTTGCTGATGTAAAGGCATTGTTCCACTTAAAAATGTATGTTTGCTCTAAAAATACATTTTCTCAGTATTATTAAAATCTGATTATATACTAAAAGTATGAGCTCCTGAATACCAATCAATACAAAGAAAACTGCACATTAATAGCTCTTTACATTTTAAAAATATTTGTGGTGCAAGTTTTAGGTGATTCACCTGTATGAAGGAGCATTAAAAAATGAACCAGAGGCCTAGGAACAGAAACCAGTACGTGTATGTCAGAAGTACTAGTCCTGGCTGTTGAGGCACTTGTTTCACTGTGACACAAGGCAATGAATAGCTAGTTCGTAAAGTTCCTGGGGCTGTGCTGTGAAGAACCAGTTCCAGACATAATGCTTGACTGAGGTGAATTGTTTTTAAGTGGCCAAAAATGATGTAATTACAGAGAGAGAAGTCTAAACTGTATGGAGGGTGACCGACAATATTTCACTTGAATTTTTGCAAGAGTGCCGTGATTCTGTTTACCGTATGGGCCCTTGCATTGTCGTGGAGCAGATGACCCTGAAGGTCAGCTTGCCTGGTTGTTTTAATTTAACGCTTGGCGAAGGGCGGTCAAAGTTTGCAAATAATGCAGGGAATTAACTGTTGTCCTCTGCAAGAAGTCTGTAAGAAGGGGGCTGTGTTGTTCAAAGAATGTCAGCTTAACTTCTCCTGCATTTGTGTGGATGGCTTTGGACTTTTTTGGCGGTGGTGACCCTGGATGCTTCCACAGGGACTTCATCATTTCAATTCAAGTTTGAAGTGATGACACCACGACTCATCCCAGCCATCACTCTTGCCAGGAACTCATTCCCTTTTCTGGCATAGAGCTGCAGATAACTAAGACAGTAGGACATTTGACATGCCTCCTGTTGTGGTTGAATACTGTAGTGCAACCTTTGCACAAGTGCAGTCTTTGTCGTGATCATGGAAACAATTCCAATGCTCAATCAGACTTCCTGACTATGGCTTCCACTGTAACTTGGCAGTCCTGGGTAACAAGTCCACCAGCCAGCTGGATGATGTGATCACTAATGTGGTGTGGTGTTCCAGACCATTCATCTTAGGCTAACAGCACCCATTCTTCCTTGAAGAGCTTGTGCCATGCCTTGACCCTTGCAACGGACATGTAGTGCTTACTTGCCATATGTCCACATCTGTAGTATGATGGTCGCATGTCTGCCTCACATTCAAGAGGTCTCGAAATTGAATCTTGGTCAGGATGAGTTATCTGGATAGGGTTTTTCCTGGGGCTTTCCTTTATCCTGAAAAATGAATGTCAGATAAATCTAACCTCTATGGACCCTGGCTCAATGAGCTTCATTTCAACCATTTCATTCAGTGTCCAATATGAATTACTTTGGAGGACATCAATTGCAAAAAAGTTCATTTTTCACTTGTCACATTCTTGAATTAATGTCCTACTCCTTCCACTATCAGAAAACAACATTTTTCATTTGATGCCTCCATATCACTGTTTCACTGCTTAAATGGGAATGATCATGTTGGACGACTGATGTATGTTTCTGATAGCTTTGAATAGTCACGTGATTTGTACTCTGTCTTCTAGCAGCGAGCTGCAAACTTCCATGCTCTTGTCGGACCCACTCTTTGTTACACACACAATAATATTACCATTCTGTAAATGGTCTGTACCTTCCAAACTCAAACACAATCAAACACTTCTTATACATGAGTAAGTGCTAGCAATCCTCATAGACTTTACATATACAGATAAAAGATCAATTTTTCATCACTTACTTTGCTCATTGCTGTCAAAGCTGGCTCACAAGCAGATTCAAGATCTTGAACAAGCAGCTGGATGCAGTTAGAAATCACGCTGAGGAAAAGAAAAGCATACTGTAAAACAATTTTCTGCGCAAAGATTCCTTTAATCAAATCCTTCTATCCCATTTTATCCAACCATCAATGACATACTTATACATTATAGTAAATTAAAGCAGTTAAAAATGTTGAGGTTGGCAGGGATTTATGGAATTTTTATCATGAAGCTGCCTGTTTTTGTAATGTAAAATACAGATCATAATAGAGGACATACATTAGTGATGAGCGACATATCCTCTTGTATCTAAATTTAACTGTATTGGAACAGCAAAGTGAAGCGAAATAATTATAAAACTGAGAGACAGTCTCACACACAGATTAGTAAACCTACCCCTCAGCCAGCAAGAATATAAAAAAGAATACAATCAAATCTTTAAAGCTGCAATTAAAAATGGATATGGAAAAAGCCTTGTAGATAAAAAAATAAAATCAAACTTCAAAAAAGATTAAAACAGATCACAGCACTTTCACCAATGATACAAGAAATTAGATTTGCTAAATTAACTTACCACTCCGGGACCACAAAAAAGTTCCAAAAAATGTTCAAGAAATACGATATAACATTGGCACCAAAAAACAATTACAACATTAAAAACCTACTTCACAGTAATAATACTGATAAGATAAAACCAGAAGAAAAGTCAGGCATTTACAAGATTAAGTGTAAAGACTGTGAAAAAATTTACATAGGGAGGACAAAAAGAAATATAGGCACTAGAAAGAAAGAACATTTTAGGCACCTAAGATACAAAAATATGATAAGTCCGCAATAGCAGCTCATTTCTGGTCTGAAAATCATGAAATTGAAGATAGCATCAAATTACTAAAATACGTACAAAAACATAGTGAACTCCTCATATGGGAGAGAATATACATAGAAAAACATAAAAACCAACTAATGAACTTCGAAATCCCGCCAGAAGACAACCCCACATTTAAATTCATCACAAAATCAACAGATGGCAGCAGCAACTCCAGAACTACCCACACCACTGGATCAAGCATTAGTCGCATTAGAGCCAATGATGTGAACGATAGTTCGCGAAACATGTCCTCAATATAGGTGTCTAAATGAAGATGATGTGTAATAAATACGACTCATCTATAATTTTATAATATCCTCTTGTATTGATCTACCTCAAAGTAATGCATTCAAGTCCATGCAGTTCTCCCTCTCAACAAGGCCACAACTTAAACCATCAGTGAATGACAGCATCATAGAAAATTGGGCAAGAGAAGTACTTATTATAAGTAGTACCTTTGAGATTGCAAAATCACTTTCGTAAATAGTAATTTTTAATTAATCAAAGAAAATAAAATAAAAAACTCTAATGAAAAATTAATAAACTACAGGCAAGGAGTTCTATTATAATTAATCAACATTCAAGTATGAATATTTTTTTGTAATGAAAGCACATTCCTTGTGGTTGAAATCATTTCTTCAGAACAGAATGATATACTTTGACCCACTTGGGATGACAAGAACTGCAAACTGGATGGACTGTCACACTTCTCATTCACCAGTATGCCTAAAGTATACAAATCCCAAATTAAATGTGAACTGTTTCATGAATACCATGGGAGTATAAAGCTAAGTAACCAATGTGGAGAATTCAGTTACCACTGCTTATCTGTGTAAATCTTGGTGTATTATTATTATCAGTAAGGGATAATTAGCAATAAAATTTACTGCTCATATCCCAGTTTACTTTACTCTGCATATCAATAAAAGCATGTGCACCAAATGTAGACTTATTGGTTGTAGGATGAATAACCAATTATTGGAATAATTCTATGTTTAAAAACAGTGTTTTGAGTTCATATATTTGAAGAATCACAAATATGTGACAGCAATGCTTCAATTGTATATTAATATCACTGTACTGTGAAAGTAGTCATGTTTAAACATGCTTGTATAGCAGAAGGCTGCTGCACTATGATCAGATTACTTCAGATTACTATCTCGGTTGAGCATAAAGTTGAAGGGCATTTACATTGACTGTTGTAATTAATTTATAATATTTGTTAGTTCATTATTATACTAGATAAATCGTGAACAAACTGGTGTTGGTATGTGCATGCATGAGCGCCTTCTCCCTTCCTCAACATCCAAGCATCATGTGATTTGCTCTCTTTTTTGCACATGCAACAGAGTGCATACCACCATAACAAACTATGTGTATTATTTTAATGCTCTTTTTCTTTTTGGAGCATATTAAAGCGCCTAGAAAAATGAATTGCCAGCCTCCAAAGTCTTCTTGCATTTCCAGTAGGCCATTCAGAGGTCAAGATCATGAAATAGTACACAATGTTGCCCAGTATTTCAGAAGAAAATGTGGATTTTTGCTCAGAAAGTGGATTCAACAGTGAAAGCGAGAGCGAGTGACAGTTACCAGTGGAGCTGGCATTATGGATAAGAGTCAACCTAAAATAACAGTAGAGGGAAGGAAGCTAGACGGTTCAGTTTCGATAATAAGTCATGCCTCTAACTTTATTTTGTTCGCAGTTTAATAATAGTTTTAATTTTGATTAACTATTAGTTATTCAATTTTGAAGCATTGCTTTTATGATGATGATGATGATGATGATGATGATGATGATGATGATGATGATGATGATGATGATACATTTGTCATATTTTAATCTCAATTTTAATAGAAATAAATGTGAAATTAATATTTCTTTCTTAAACCTTTGTTTTAAGTACTTACAGATTTAATGATTTCAAAGAAAAGCACAGAGCTTGTGCAATTAATTTTGAAATAGTGCCAATTGATTGTCAAAAAAAAAAATGTTTTTCTTTTTGGTACACAGCAATACTATAATGAAAATCCATCACCTAGGCAACAACCTTAGTGCAAATAAATACAGAAAAGGAATTATTACACAAATAAAAATATTTGTTAGTTAATGTCCACTTATCTTAAGAAGTTGATGTTAATACTTCTTTCTTCTATTTAAGATTGATTTCATGAACATTTGCCCACATCTTCAGTCTGACATCTGTGTAATGGAAAAGGAAGCTGACAATGCAAACAAGTAATTGCAAACAATGTTCTGTTGAATGGTAGAATCAGAACAAATAAAGTCATGACTTGAAGTAAAAGAGCCTAAGTCAGAAAAGTAATTAGTAGATCAAGATGCTGTTAGAGTTAAGTATAAATATTTGTGGTAGTGTCTTCCTATTGTGTTTGAATAGTTAATTGCGACCTACATTTTTTGGAATTGGAAAATACTAAAATCGTTACTTAAAATAAATGTTTCCATTTATAAGAAGGTAAACTGAACAACCATACACATTCTCAACAGACTTCAAGATTCAAATAACAATTCCCTTAAGCACCAAAATCAATGAATGTTCATCCCAAAATTAATAAAAGCTTACAATATCAGTGACTGGAGAAAAGTATATTGATAAATAGAGCTACGTTATTAATTAAGGAATACTATAATAATACTTCATTAGAAAGGAAAAGACACATACTTGTGGAATATATCTTGCTCCTGTGATAAGTTGATTTTATCAGCTAAGCCAGGATCAACTTTCTCCTTCAGCTTTTCCTCCAATTGTTGTGTTGTCTCCAGGCAATATTCGGCTGTTGTAAGAATGCTTGAATATGGAGAAGAACAAACAATATACAATATATATAGGTATATTAACATGTATAATTACTATTACTTACAGCGGTCTAAATAACACTACCATAGGGCCAAAGGGTATTTAAAAAAAAAATATTTTTGTGTACTTTCTTAAGGGGGGACGTATGCAAACATTCAGGCTCTTACATAAATAGCCATAACATCCAAAGTTTTCAAGTTAGAGAAGTGAAACTTAGTATACTCATTTAAGATAATACAGTTAATATGCACAATTTTTTTCATAATTTTCCATTGTTTATAACTAATGCTACATATTTTTCTATATGCAGAGATATTTACAAACTTAAGCCCATTTTTTTCAAAATTCACATACGCTATCTTTCTGAAATTTGGTATGTTATTTTAAAACACACTAAAAATTAATTTGTTGGATTTAGATTTCTTATTGAAGCTGTATAGAATTAAAAAAAAAAAAAATTGGAGCTTAATCTTAAATTCTAGAACCAACAAAATGTTCATTGTGGCATAAGGAAGCTGTGTGCTAAATGTCATTACTGTAGATGAAGTAGTTTGAGAGAAAAATGGGTTGAAGTTGTAGAAAATGCAAGTTACGGGGAAAGGCAATTAAAAATACATTAAGTATTATTCAGCTTGCCTTTTAATTTTAAGTCAGAACTTCCCATATCCATAGTCTATATCCTCATTCTGGTCTTCTTCAGCCTTTCTTTTTAAATTCCTCTTCTGTCTTGCTTCTTTCTGCATTAATTTCATAGCTCTTTCTGCACCAGCGATGTGAATGTTGTCGATACTCTGCAAAGTTGTTTCCATAAACACACCAGGTTGATACCCTAACTGATGCATAACTTTTTTTCTGCCAACATTCCCATTATTAAACATTATTGCAGCATCAAATGTAGCAATCTTCACCACTATGGAAGACACAAATGATGTTATGGGACACCTTTTCCATTATCAAACTGTTGAAGCTTTCATTTGGGTTTTGTGTCTTTCCAAAGACATATTTTTTAGGTCTGGGTGTGCTGCAAGTCTGGGTGTACTTAGAATTCGTAGGTGGGCTTTATAGATTCCAAGACAGCTGATGGAAGACTGTGTGTTGCTACTATGCAACACTAGGGCATTTAATTTTTTAAAGGTACATACAGACCACGTACAGTCATAATATTTTGGTGTTTGATAGCTAATACTATATACTATTTTACAAAACAATAAAAAAAATATATATATTTTTGAACATTTTCTCGTACGTCCCCCCTTAAGTTCTCTGATACAGTAAAATGACTTGAACTTGATTAACAAACTCCTAGCCAAATTAATATGGTTCATTTATATGCAAAAATGTTTCTTTCTTAGCTACTGTGTCTTAATATGGAATACTGAAACAAATTTCATAAATAATGCTCAGAATTCAAACTATTGATATTAGGTCTTTTTATCATAGTTTATCACTCCTTTTAGTAATTTATACTGACAACAAAACTGGTAAACCAAAATAAACTGACAACATGGGAGAACATACTCATATGGAAAAATAAGGACCAAATAGTGAACTTTGAATTTCCGCTAGTAGATAGTTTGACAAAGAAATTCATAGTTCCACCACCAGAGAGAGGAGAGCAGGTGACAACAGACAGTTGGAAAGCCACCAGAGAGAGGAGAGAAAATGACAACAAACAGTGGGAAAGAGGTTGATAATGGAGGCGATGGCTTCCGAAACTAGTCCCTCAAAAATATAAAATGTAAGTGACAAAGTATTAAAAAATAACTACAAATAGTTTTTTTTTTTTCAATTAATTTTGATGTTACTGTTACTAAAATTCCTCCAATCATGCAAAAACAACAAATAGTTTTATCATTCAAAATATACAGTATTAGCTCATTCAATTGCAGCAACTATCTGAACTTGTCGAATGTCTAACATTTGCTTTCGTGTTAAACCCTTGTATTGGATATTTTAATTCCCATTTGTTCCTACATACCTTTGAGGGCTTGAAAATGACATGAACAAATTACCATGCCAATTTTGCTACCGTTTCACTTGTCAGAAGAATTGTAATTTGTCCCAAATGGCTAATTTCTAAATAGCCTTCTGATAATGTAATGTCACTATGTAATGCAAATATATATGTGTGTGTAGTTAATGCTCAAGTATTTAGCAACAAAGCCATTTTCCTTCTTGCCTCCCAATATTTGAGGTCAAATCTGGATAGTTTTAAAGTTGTTCACAGATAGAGAGCCTCTTGAGTAGGTCTGTGGAATGCAATGACCAATGGCAGGAGCATTCCTTTGTGCTTAATAAAGGTTGAAAAAGGATGTAGCAATTGCCATATCATAAAAAATGGTGTCAATAAAAAGAGTAGCTAAATGAAAATTAAAGTAATGCAAATATAATTTGACATGAAAAACTGTGCTGCCACATAATTCTCTGAGAAGTTAATGCAATGTACATTAGAATCAATAGGTACAACATAGCCGTATGTTACTCCACACTTGATTCTTGGAAATCAACCAGATATGAAAAATTCAAGGTCATGGATAGGACTCAAACCATGGATCTCTGATTTACTGTAAGCTACCATGTCTGATGCCTCTTTTCTCATCTGGTTCTTCTACCCTAAGTTTTTTTTTTTTTTTTTCAAAGCAAGACATATTTTGAAGGTGATCTTAATACTATGAATGCCTTTAATTTCTAAGCTTCTATTTCTATCCAAGAACCATGGTTCAGGTCTCCACAATGTCATATCAACTGTAATTCAGCTTTCCACCTTTAGCCTATTACATAGCTCTGAAATACAGAAGCTATTAACAGAAATAAATTTAATTTTATTTTCTTTCAATGGGAAATGGAGCTGTTCATTTACTTATTTATTGTATAAGTTAAAAGACAGCTAGGAAAATTCTCTGTACCTGCATACACGAGCCTGTTCTTCTCTAGTATACCGAGTTACTTCACCCTCCTTCAAAAAGCTCTGGAAGTTCTGAATAAATCCTGATGTTGACAGATCTCTCAAATCCCGTGTGATGTTAGACATACTGCTTCCCAAAGTTGACTGGGTTGAAATTCTGCCAAAAACATTGCTATATTCAGCAAAAATTCAACTTTTACACTACTCTGAAAGTAAATAGAGAAAGTGATACTAACTTTGGTAGATTATTTTGGAGAAGTTTAACTGCATATTCTCTTAGAAAATGCTGAAAAGTTGATGCAAGTCGCACCATAGGTTCTCCTGTACTCAGTTGCGTACATTGCACCATACACTTCTTATAGAACACAAACAGATCTGCACAGGAGGATAGTACTGCCCCTGATCCCTCTATTGGCAGTTCACCTGTAGATCCTGACTGCTGCTGTTGTTGCTGCTGTTTTGCATCTTGGACAAACCTTTCTATTAGATCAGCAAGATTCCTAAAAATGGAAAAGAAATTTAAAAAATCAGAAAGTATGCAGAAGGTAGAATCTTAGCTAAGTTTTTGGAATGGGAAACCCAGATGTCACATTTGTTAACTATAATTCAGTGAATGAAATTACTGGAAATCATTTTATTTATTTAGTGCCTACAGGTAAAGGACTCAATTTTTCAAATAAAGCTTTTTAAAAGCTTACTGCAGTGAGTAGTATCAAAATTTATAAATATGTTTATAAATAAACTTATTTAAATGGATAGAGAGCGTCAACATGAAAAATTCAATGCCATGACCGGGATTTGAACCAAGGATCTCCTGGTTTCCGTCCAGTCACTCTAACTCATTGAGCTACCATGGTCAACTTGCCGTCACAACATTAAATTCTCCATTTGACTCTTATATTTCCCCGATAAACCACTAGGGGCTCTCGCATCCGAGATACACCATTTGTGGCGACTTACTATCGTAAGTACTTGAGTACCAGGCTTCATCATTTAAATTATTTTAGTTAATTTATGGAAATTTATCATTTCTTATTTAAATGGAATTATATGTTATTGCTTTTTGTAATATTTAGCATGAGATACTGCTTACTTCCAAATATGGTTAGATAAAAATTATATCTAAAAGACATAATGTTTAAAATGAATCTGTATTTATGTATTTATATATAATTTATGTTAAAATTAGCTCGTCAATATATTAAATATGATCCAACTTTTTAAATAGCTTACACACGTCAGAAAAATTAAAAGTTCTTTCCATTAATTCATATAGGACCACTTGCACTTGATCAAAATAAACAGAACTTCATAAATTACTCTCAGAAAAATCAAAATACACACTTTATTTGTCATTCAAATATCTCAAACACATGTCATAATAATCAAAATTATTAGAGCCATTCTCAGAAAACAAAAACAAATGAAAATTTTTTCATTCAAAGGGCAGTTTGTGATGCACAAATTTTGTTGAAAATTTTTATGTTGCATCCTTAGAAGACTGAAGAACCAAGTTAAGTATTTATTTTGGTCCTCTTCTGAAGGTGGCTTGTAGTGGTTGCATGTAAGGTTCTACCACCAGAAGGATTTGATCAGGGAGATAAAAGGTCCTTTTCCTTAGCTAACGCCACAGAACTGCTTCAAGTCACACAACATGTGGTTCACTCTGACAAGCTTGACATGCAGAACAGGATCATCAACTCTGTGTAAAGGATCCAAAGGTGAGGCCCTTATCCTCACCAGGCTCCTCGGAAATACATCAAGACATGCTCTCAGGTGTTACTATCACCATAAATGGTGTATCTCGAATCCGAGAGCCCCTTGTGGTCTACCGGGGTAATATATGAGTCAACTGGAGAGTTTAATGTCAGGACGGCACATTGGCCATGGTAGCTCAATGGGTTATAGCGACTGGATGGAAACCAGGAGATCCGTGGTTCAAATCCCGGCCATGGCACTGAATTTTTCATGTTGACTCTATCAAAGACCTCAGCCTATACACGGCTAGTGTGATGAAATGATTAATTTCCATCAATTAACTAAAATATAAGAGTTAAATGATGAAGCCTGGGACTCAAGAACTTATGATAGTAAGTCACCACAAATGGTGTATCTCGAATGCAAGAGCCCCTTGTGGTCTACCGGGGTAATATATGAGTCAACTGGAGAGTTTAATGTCAGGACGGCACATTGGCCATGGTAGCTCAATGGGTTATAGCGACTGGATGGAAACCAGGAGATCCGTGGTTCAAATCCCAGCCATGGCATTGAACTTTTCATGTTGACTCTATATATCAAATGTAAGGTTGTTTGTAGTTTAAGGAACCAGAGAACAAATTCTATTGGTGTTAATGGTGTTATGTTTAATGGAAATAAAATAAATTTAAATAGACCATGTCCGCCACAGCAACAGGCAGAACGAGGACAGCAGTGTGACCTCTTACATAATCAGATGCCTATTAGAGGGAATACTAACCATCCTAAAAACACTGCAACATTTTCCCCAGAAATAGTGGAATAGTGGACATAACAGGTTCATCACACTGCCCTGAAATGCACGCACTCACACACACACACATGTACACATACACAAAGTTTATATCATTTTTCTTTGAATCTATTCACTACTTTTCAAGACCCTATTAGTTATAAAGTATTGCAGTCATACTATTCATTGCTTATGAATTATGGGGAATCAGTATATGCATTTTAAGCACATTTAAATAAAGTGAAACAGTTTAACAACTAATGTTTAATACACAGTGGAATTCCTTTTATTTTTATAATCGTTTTGAGAGAAATTTCAACTAATGGAAATGTATGGTCCTAACTATAGTGACTTGACATATAGCAACAAGAAAATGCTGCAAAATAGAATTCACAGCAGTTATTTGATTAACTGTTATTTTGAGAAATTTAGTAACAGTAACATCCAATTTAATTAATAAACTATGGCAGTCAGTTTAAAATTAGAAAGAAAGTGATGTAGTATAAAAAACAATTACCAAAATGTATTAATTAAGATGTTGAATATTCAGAGTAGAATATTTCAATGTGTAGATTGTGGTTACTTATAATAATTATATTCATGATTTCAAATGTATGTCTAAGATTTCCAGAATTCATGGTTAATCCGAAAATTTGCTTTAAAAAAATCTGCATCACGGACTTAAGCATATAGGCTGCACTGAAATACAAACTGAACTAAACTTTGTGCACAAGCATTAAAGTATTTAAACATGCTATAACGGGGAAAAAGCTAAAAATTACCTTACCTATGTAAACTTTCGATGTATATATACAAATAGGGTTCAAAGCATCTGCCTATTATACCATGAAATGGAGAGAGCTTAGGTTTTACTGTTTGTGATTCATCTTTCTTTTCTTGCATGTCTTCTTGAAATGGATTAGTGGATTGCTCATTTTCTTCTGAATTTTCAAATGGATTTGTTGAATGATGTATCTAGAAATAAAAATACTGTCTTTAAGTGAAGATCTTGGCAGTAAATGACGTTAACAGGCATTTATATAAAAAATAATGCATATAAACATAAGATTTTTCACAATTTTATGAGGAAGGTTGTAATCTTCATTCACCTAAGAATTAGATTTGGAAGAGATATTTGGTAACACTTCCAATCAAGAAGGATAAATTTAATAATTTGCTATCTCTATGATCAATGCATTGCTTCAGTTAGGTCCACATTCAAGAAATCTGCCATCCAGTGAAAGTATTTGGATTTTTTACTTTTAAAGCCTGACTGCAAAAATCCAAATATTAATATGTTTAAACTTCAGTTTTTCACTAAAAATGTCACCAAATCATAAACCTAGCTGATAAATATTAGCTCTTAATACGTACAAAATAGAAGCTAGCAACAGTGAACCAACAAATACTACACAAAACCTAATTATTTGTAACAAAACTTCACTTATCTTTAAGGAAATTGATAAAAATTTCCTTAAAGATGGTGAAGTTTTGTTACAAATAGTTATATTTTGAGTAGTATTAGCTCTTAAGTTTGGAAACAAACTTATGCAAACTTACAATTTAAAAAGGCTTTACATAATAATTATGAAATTACCAGAACTCAACTATATGAAAAGAAAACTGTAGTGCTTTTACCTGTGGCTTTCTTCTTTCACTTTGAATGTTATCTCCAGGTTCATCTAATGTAATTCCAGTGAAACGACGTGAAATGAGATTTTCAAAATTGCTTGTTCTTTGAATCGCGAACAACAGCAGCTTCACATCTATTTCAGATTTTCGTTTTGCCATCAACTTTGATAATTCGGACCTATATGCAGTTAATAATTTTATAATATTGTCATAATGAACATAGTCTGATAACAAAGTATAATAATGCTTTCTTCTAAATATTTTTAACATTTACCTGGTTATATGGCAAAATTCTACTGTTATTCTTTCAGACACTTCCCAATTTGGAGGAAACATTGGACCAAATTTGTCCTCAAATTCCAATAAATGCCTTTTAAGCCAAGCATATCTTCTGTCAATTTTGTCCAACCATGCTGTATCTTGATTTTCTTGGAATAAATGGCGATACTCTGCTAACTGAAGTTCTATGAACCATTTGAGCAGCTCTCGCCTGCAAAATTCAGTAAAATTTTAATAAAGCAATTTGGATTATTTTAATGTTCAATGATTTTAATTTGTTTCTATCCATATCTGTTTTACAAAATACTAGATTATTGTAAAAGTTGCTTTTTATATATTTTATCATTCATTCTTTTGGCATAAGTTTACACCTTCACCAGGGTACTTACTTGATCCAGCCTTAAAGCCAGACATTTTGTAAACTCTCTGCAATAGGTCTGCATTCACATCAGCCATGAACAACAAACTTTTAACCATTATTGTGAAAGATGTGCCAGAAGATTTAACAGAAACAACTTTTTTTAATGTGTGTTTGGAGGAATTTAGTAACAGTGACGTCAAAATTAATATAAAAATTATTTGTGGTTGGTTTATTAACACTCGTCACTTACTTTTTCATATATTTATGAGAGACTAGTTTCAAAGGCCCTGGCCTTCATTTTCAATCTCTTTCCAACTGGCATCTGTTGTTGTCTGCTCTCTCTGGTGGTGGAACTATGAACTTTTTTGTCAAATTATCTACTGGCGGGATTTCAAAGTTCATTACGCGATCCTTATTTTTCCAGATGAATATGTTCTCCCATGTTGTCAATCTATTTTGGTTTATCACTCCTTTTAATAATTTTGGATTTGGATCAATGTCATGGTTTTCATTCCAAAAATGAAATGCTACTGCTGACTTGTCTTCTTGTTTCAATCTGATGTTTCTAAAGTGTTCTTTGACTCTGGTTTTTAAATTTCTTTTTGTTTGACCTATGTAGCATTTTTCACAATTCTTACAATTTATTTGGTATATTCCAGATTTGTTACCTGAAGGAATTTCATCTTTTGTTTTTGAATTTAGTAATTTTAAAATTGAGTATCTATTAGTAGGTGCCAAGATGATATTTTGTTCCTTGAATATCTTTTTAAATTTATTAAATGTTTTTGGATGATATGTGAATGAACTGAATATGCTGTTGCTTTCTTTTTCTTTAATAAATGTGGTTGCTTCCTTAATGGTTTTCTTTCGTTTAGATTTTCTAATTTTCTTCAACACCAAACTTTTGTTGTATCCGTTTTCTTCTGCTATGTGTATTATTGCTTTTTGTTCCTTGAAATATTCTTCTTTTTCCATGGGTATGTTGACTAGTCTGTGTGTAAGGCTGTTTATTATTGCATGTTTATGTGTAATTGGGTTGTGGCTATTATTTTTTATATAATTTTCTGAATGTGTTGGCTTCCTGTAAATTCCAAATTTTATTTTTGTATCATTCCTGATGATATTTAGATCCAAGAAAGGTAGTTGTCCATTGATTTCCTTTTCTATTGTGAATTTGATAGCCTTTCTTGCAGATTGAGTAATTTTAATGCATCATCTAAATGCTAATAACAGTGAAGCAATACAAATATTACAATAAAAGATTTATGAAAATCGTAGTAGAGGGGTTCACAAGCCAGTAGAACTGACGCAGAAATTGCTGCTTCAACAGAGCATTTTACTCTGAGAGGCAAAGTCTATTGTCTTGCTGAAACAGAAGGGGTCAATTTCATTAAGGTGGTGAAATGATATCCACAAAATACTGATGATAAATAGAATTTTTAGACTGAAGGTCTAATCTTTGAAAGGATCCCCCAGAACTCACGCTGGTAGCATAAGTTCTGAACTAACAGGTGTGTCTTATTCTAAAAAGAGAACACCATGAATTGATGCACATCTGTTAGCCACATTAACTCAAAGAATTAATTATGTATATTGTATTCAGAGAGTGAGGAATTTAAACAATTTTTAGGAATAGTAAATCTTACAAAATAAACCTGGCCAAGTATATAAGTATTTGAGACCTTTCTAACCATGTCCACACTGCCTCTTACATGCTTTGTATAGCCTAATATGCTGTGGGTCCTTCCAGCAAATCCCATTACACTGAGGTTAGCACTTATTGGAGGCAATTGAGACTGAGGGTTGAAATCCTGAGCTCAAAGATCCTCCTAGAGTGGAGACTGCTTTGACAAGTGGAAAAGAGCCTGAGCTCTGGGCAACTGCCACGACAATATAAGCAGCTAGAGCCACAAACATAAATATTACACCTACAGAACCTTAAATTTAAATACTCTGCAAAATTACAGCATTCTGAAATAAATATTACATTGGTTTTCCTTAGAAAAAGTTCTAGCTCTACTTGCAAATATATAATATACTTTCAAGTATTTTAGAATAAAACTTACTTTACTTTTGGGTCAAGAACAGAGACAACCAGGCATGCCTCGGCTAACTGCTTGCTAGGAGAAAAATGCTTAGCATTCGGACCAGTAAATGCCTCATGGAAATCAGATGTAATTTGTTCAGCAAGCTCCAGGTGAATCTGCCGCACCTATCAAACAAACAAGCAAGTTTTAAAAGGTACGACAAATTTAAGTCTTTAAACAAGCAAGTATTATACCAAGGTATTACTTGGTGTGTATACTTAAAAGTGAAACAACTATTCAATATTAAATGACAGCTCTCTATAGTTCACATGCATTTAACCAGACTTAACTACTTCATCTGAAACATGTACTACACACTGTAGCTGGAACTAGCATATATATAGCAATATATGTTTGGAGGAATTTAGTGACAGTGACGTCAAAATTAATTTCAGAAACTATTTGTAGTTGGTTTGTTAATACTCATCACTTACTTATTTATATTTATGAGAGACTAGTCTCAGAGAGCAGAGTATATCAGGAATCACAAACAGCAAACTTTCGTACATAACACAAGAAAAGCTTCTGAACATCTAAAGTGGCAGTTATTCAAGTCATTTAAACATTTGTATTGGTTTGAAAAGAAATTGTCCAATGAAAGATTTCATAATTTTTCTTTCTGAATCCTTTAATAGCAAGACAACTTTTGCAAGAGTGGAAGCTTCTTTTCAAGCTTGGTTTCACAGATAACATAAATTAAAATAATGTGCTTATTAATGTTCTAGTATAATATGTAGGAGTTGCTCCCCTCAATTCTTTAGGTGCAGATCGACTTCACGAACATTTGCCCATCTTCAGTCAACACAATTCTGAAGATTGACTGAAGATGCGGGCAAATGTTCATGAAATCGATCTCAATTAATAAGAAAAATTGACATCATTTTCTTAAGATGAGTGAAGTTTTTGTTACAAATAGTTATATTTGTGTAATATTTATTGCATCACTGTAGCTAGCTTCATTTTTTTACGTAATTACTTGCTTAAACAACTATACCTTGTTTCACGTAAGCTTGCCCAATATCTCTTAACGGTCACGTGACCTAATCACCTCTCATTGGTTGCTGTTGTGGTAATGACTGTCGTGCGGTAAAAATGAGTTCGTTATTTAACATGGTGATATATCATTATATGTTGGAAGAGAATTGCCAAATTTATATTTTCTTAACTGTTTTAATTAAATATATTACGCAACAGTTGATTTATCTGAAATGCATGTTAATTCTTAAACGAAGTAAAGAGCAGGTTCCTTTGCTCTCAAGCACATGGCACGATAGCACGTGATTTAGCGGTAGTGGTGACATTTGTTTATATGACTTTTATCACTAACCTTGTTTTGAACTGGATTAGTCATGCATCGCCATTCGAGAGTGCGGGAGCTAAATTATTTTATTGATCGTTTACTGCGCATGTGCTTATTATATGTATAATGGCAGAGTCTACCGCCAGTTTTTCGCTGAAGTATCGCAAGGATAATTATTTACAAACAGGCGAAAAAAGAATTGTGTTGCATGTGTTTAATGCACTCACAGAGAAGAATTCGTCTTTGTCAGTGAGAGAAGTCGAACAGCTGTGCTCTGAGTTACAGGTGTGAGTGTTAGATCCGTAGGAACATTGCGACATGAAATTGAGGAAACAGGAAAACTTACCACTCCAGGCAAAAGCAGGAATAAACAAAAGTGCGTGCTCGGAGAAAATACGTGAAAAGTGTTGTGCGTCGTCATGTGTGTAGTTTTTCTTTAGAAACGAACTCCCTAACATAAGTAACATTTCGTCTGCTGTAAATGAGGATACAGATTTACCAAATTTCAGGAGATTGCTTATACAGCTGGGATTTGTGAATGAAAAAAGAGGCAAGAAAAATGTGCTAAAAGACAGAGGCGATATTGCTGTGTGGCGAAGACGCTATTTTAAGGACAACCACACTGCACCGAGATACAAATCGCTAAATATACACGAAGAACACACGAAAAGTACAGTATGGTGTGACACGACTTTTAAGACTGAAAGACAAGCATTTTTGAAAGGTATGGGTTCTGGTTTAAAAATCTCAGTGGAAAAGGCCAAAGGCCTTTCATTATAAACTCTTTCAGTTTCATTGCTCAGTCATTGTGTTTCAATTTGCTCAGTTCATTATAAACTTGTATTTTTGCATGTCTTCATATCCTTATTTGTATGATTTTTGTATGATTTTATTTATCTTCCTGGCAATTATTACGAAATGTGACGGGAAGGCACCGCCTATGGCCTATGACGCGAAAGCATTAGCCAATTAGGGCCAGGGGGAGGGTTGTTGAATGCGGAGTGATACATTTCAGCCGGGCAAGGTTATATGAAACAGATATTACACCAGTCATTACTTCTGTGTAGTATGACATAAATAAGGCATTTCTCTCCTTAAGATTTTCCTTAGCTTCATAAAAACATGTTTCTAATACAAAGATTTACCTGATCTGCCAGCTGTTTTATTTGAGGAATGTCCATATAATTATGGAAATGTTTCATCACTTCCATTACTGCTTGAAGAGGCATCACGATCTCACCATACTGCCGTTTTTTAGTTAGTGTTCTGAAAAAACATTTAAATACATACTGTTTGCATTATTTTGCATATTTCAATTTATTATTTAACATATTATTCTAGACCCAAAAACCTTATCATCTGCATCATGTATATGCCTTCACACTATCAACACTTTTAATGGACATACATTATATTAACACTCTTATAAAGCCGGCGGGTTTTTTGTTCCAGTAGATTCTTAAAAGGCATGGTATTCAAATATGGGAAAAAATTTTATAGGAATGTTGGCTGAAAGGACACAAACTAAAGATTATTGTCATTTCACTCATGTTTTAGGAAAGGGAGGCAAACGTGGAGAATATAATGGTTATCAAAACACCAGTTGACAAATATTTACAGGTGAAAAGAGGTAGGATGTACATTAAATTCATAGATTTTGAGAAGACGTATGATAAAATAATAAGGGAAGCTTTGTGGTACAAGGTGAGGCTTAAAGAATTAAGTAAAGGGATGGTAGAACTATTAATTGAACTATATCATGAAAATACTTTGTGTCAAATGTGCGGAAGAGGAGGTAACTGTTGAGGTGAATCAGAAAAGAGGTCTTAAGCAAGAACGTAAATTGAGTCCTATTTTGTTTAATCTTTTAATTGATGACATCATGGATTGTCTAAGCTTAGCCAAGAAGCATATGCCAGTGATAGAAAACAGGGAGATCCCAGGCTTATTATATGCAGTTGACTTAATGGCAGGGTCAGCAATAGGAATTAGCTTAACTCTTTCAATAATTAAGATAGATATTGTAAGGTCTGGGGTCCTAAAGTGAATCAAAATCAAGCTTTAGTAGCATTTGAGCTGATGATGCGAACGATAGTTCATGAAACATGTCCTCAATATAGGTACGTAAGTGAAGCTTATGTGTAATAAATATGACTCATATAATTTAATAAAATAATAGTGTTTAAAAATAGAAATAAAGTGAAGAAGTCTGAAAAGTGGGCTATGGGAGGCAGAGAAATTCAAGTTGTGCAGGATTACATCTATTTGGGGATTAAACTAAGCAGGAAAGGGAACTGGGATTTACAGAAGAAATGGGCTCTAGCTAAGGGGAGGTCAGCTCTGGGTTTAATGAGAAAATGCTTATATATAGCATCAATGATGAAGGTTTTCTGGTTTGAAAGGCTATATTCAGCCTTAGTAGAGTCTAGGGAGGGGTATCGGGTGGAAATATGGGGGGTTGAAAATGGATCTTGTATTAAGATCCATGTTGGGCTTACCCCAGAACTCAGCAAATGTCGGAGTACTTTAGAGATGGGGAAAAAGTAGTGCAGAACGAATGGTGATGGAAAGAAGGGTTAAGTACTGGTACAGGATACTGCAGTTGCCAGAGGATAGCTTGATTAAGTGCTGTCTCATTTTTCAAGAAAAGCACCCCAATCAGGGAACTTGGTTGAAAAGAGTAAAAGAACAGTTCGAAAAGGATGAATTAGGTGATATATGGCTGCATAGACATAGCTTAGCATGGGGAATATGGAAAGTGGTTAGATCTAGATTCGAGGATATAGATTGTCAACTATGTGGGCCAAGATGGAAGAGAAAAGGTCAACGGTTCTTTTAAGGATGTTTGGAACAGAATCAAGGTCAGTAAAAAATTTAGAAATCTGTAATAAAAGGGAAATAGAAGTGATAGCTTGGTACAGATTAGGAGTTTGGAAACTGAGAGGTCTAAGGGATAGTGTACTACAAGGTCACTGTCGGATATGTGGAGACAAAGAGGATGAAGAGCATATTATATGGGAATGTAGAGGTACAGATGGAGGAAAAAATTGAAGTGGCTAAGAAATAAAGTATTATAACCATAAAGAAAATGTTCTCTGATCAGAGTCAGATTAGACAATTAGCAGAATTTCTGTGGAAGGTGAGACGCAAATGGAAATGGTCAATTGACAGATGTTATATAAGAGTCCACAATGTAAATTTAGATCATAGGATGTAAGAGACAAAAAGGTTGTGAAGGATTGGTAGCAGTTAGACATCTACTGGATAAGTGACTAAGGTCAATTCCAGTGGATGCAATGTATGTAATAGCTTGGCACTAAATAAACAAAATAAAAATAAAAAATAAAGATATGATTACATTGGTTGTTAAGAATGATATGGCCAATGGGACAATTTTTAATTGACATAGTGACAGGAAAAATGAATAACGTTAGTTTAGCAAGAAGGAAGTGTCACCTAGTGTCAAGAAGTGATACAGAACAGATGTGGAGATGTGAGACATGTTGCTGCACACTAGTTAAAGATTTCTGTTTTGAGTTCTTAAAAAAGTATCTATGTTAATGTAAAAATGTTAACATTGTAATTCTTTATATATTTACATGGTAAATATAAAGTAAATGAAAAGAATTGAAATTATAATTATTTGTCAAATCATATCAAGCCTCTCCATCTCATTTCGAGACCATGATCCAAGGGAAAAGTATAACTATATCACAAACCCAAACTAATTCTCATCGTAACTGGGAACTTCATACCCAAGGAAGAATTACGAGGTACGTCCAGAAAGTAAGTTCTGTTTGGTAATAAAATTAAATTGTGTACAGATAAAGAAAAATTATTTATTGGACAAAATTTTACAACTCTTAAACTACTTTTCCACATAACTGCTGAAATTTTGTAGGCATTTGTCACAGTGAGGCACAAGTTTTTGTATACCTTCTTCATAGAAGTTTACCGCCTGTGTCTTCAACCAGTTGGAAACATTTTCTTTCAGCTCTTCGTCATTGTTGAAGTGTTGACCGCCAAGGAAAGATTTGAAATGCAAAAACAGATGAAAGTCGCTAGGAGCAAGGTCAGGGCTGTACAGGGGGTGGTCAAACACGTCCCAGCCAAATCCCTGTTAGCATATCGAGACTTAACTGTATTGGAACCCTGTTAGGATGTTTCTCGCCGCATTTGCAGTGTATGGTCGTGCGTTGTTGTGAAGAAACACAACACCTTTTGACATCGCAAATTTGCCGATCAATTTCAATTGCTTTCATTTTCCTAGCATTCAGAAAACGAATCACAGATCTGATTTCACAAGCGGCGGGATTTTCAATCAACACCGACATTGTAAACAAGCACAACAAGGCGTACATGGCTGACAGCGATCTCACAATGGGACACGTTTATTCTCCTTGGTACAGAACGTCTACCGCGCATGTGCGGAACTGCGATCGCAGCGCTGCAGTGGAGATAAATTGAAACAGAACTTAGTTTCTGGATGCCCCTTGTATTCGACAAAATCAACACATTCATATTCACTACGAATGGCTTCCCAATCTGGGGCTTCAAGATAATCAACAAGAAGAATCATCCCATCCCATTGCTACATTATTCATTACAGAAACCCACACAGATTCACTCCCACATTTATACTCCAGACTGAGGAGGTTTGGGAAGGACTCTGGCTAAAGGAAACTTCCACAATCCTGTTGGAAATTAAACTGGGACCTCTGGGATGAACGCCAGAAAGCTGACTACCCAACCATAGAAGCAGTCTCATTCACTGGTATTTAATTCAGCATGTATATAAATTAATTCATCAACTTAATGACAGTGAAGACTTCTAACAGATGGTGAAACACATCCTAGTACCCAGCAACCAAGTTTTTCAGTAACTTCTACTGTCAGGCATTTTAGTCCCCCCATCTTCTCCAGATTCAGCTTCTTCTTTAACTTCTACTCAAGAAATATTCAAAGTAAAGAGAATGTAGCCAGACATTTATCCCCCATGATTTTTACCATCTATATGGTAGATCTTGAACATCAGCCTAAAAGATAAAGTGAAGAATGAAGAAAAAGTGGCCTAGAAGACGTAGCCACCAGAGCGAAGAGGATTAAATGGCAATGGGCAGAACATGTGGCGAGAATGCGTCAAGACAGATGGACATATGCCATAACAGTACGGGACGTGCGACAAGGGAGGAGAAGCAGAGGACGTGGTAGAAGTGGTAGCAGCTCTAAAGTGAAAGAGACAGTGAAAGTGAAAATGAACGATCATTTCTAGATATAGTGATACAGTTTTAATTAAGGATAGAAAGCCAGTACAAAGAACTGGTATCTTTCAGGGATTTGCTCACCCTATAAGAAATGGCTGAGCTGACCCCACCAGTGAGAGGCCCTTACTCTTAAGGGATGATATGGGCTATTTATTTATTTTATTTATGTGGCAGATTTCCAACCCAGCCTCACATCAAAATGGCCCAGTATGCTGATGAAGTGCTACTGTTCTGCTCAGAGAAACACATGCTGGTGTTGGCGGCTGACAATAAATTCAGACAAAAACCATATCTTACTACTGTGCCCCACACCTTCATAGACTGCATAGGGGCTATAGGATTGAGTAGTACTGAGTCCTTCCATCTCCTCTTTAGAACTAAAACTGAACACAGGTCTAACTTTCCAAGGGCATCTCAGGAACCTCTCCATAAGGGATGGGGGGCAATGTATCCTGGGATGTCTGTTTGACTTAAATTACACCTTCTTCAGGAGCTCATAATCCTGCTTATGTTATATACCTGCAAGATTTGAAGCATGGCAAACAACAGCTGGATGCTATGGCTATAACATGCACAACATAAAGGATTATGTACCATTTATTTTGGCTGCTCCTTCCCCATGAGACTATTTCACAAACCCTCTTCCATACATGCAAGATAGAATTAGGCGCTGGACAGCAAAATTCTTTGAATGTTTACCACAAACACATCAAAGCATCCTGGTTAAGTCTCTTGGAGATTACAATCCCTGCAGATGCCACTTTAGGCTACATTGGGTACCTCACATATGTATTGTGTGCATCCCAGATAACAATGGAGTAATTTCTTACATCAGCTTAAGCGTACTTCAAGAATGATTGACTCCAAAGTTTACTTCCTACCAATCACAACGCATCCACTAATCTGCACATCAGGGTGCATGGGTTTTGCATCTTGTTTCCCCTGGCACCAAGGAGTGGCATGCTACCTCATACTTACTTCCCACCTCAAATTAAAAAAAAAAAAATGTTCTTACTAATCTATACGTTTTCCATATCTGCAATAAAAACTTACTGAGGGTGGTCACACAACTATATCATTCAGCCAGATGAATGGATGGACAGGTGGACTGAGTAAACTCCAAAGTAACAATTGGAATAAAACAACATTAAAGGAAAACACTGCATAATATGTGACAGCTTCGAACACATTTGAATAGTGATGTTCAAAAGGACTGCACCTGAATATTCCTTTTTCTGAAGTAGATATTAGTAATTCAAATATAGAGTTTCATATGGATAACTCTGTAGAATAATTCTTAAAACTATTTTTATTAATGTGTGATGTTTAAAGAACTGTTTTTTTTTTTTTACATACTTCAATGTATCAACACCACCCACAAGCATATGCAGATGATTTAGAGTAGTAATGGCTGCTGTAAGATTTCGTTTAGCACAATCCAACTGTTTGATATCCCGAGTTATTTCCTTCACCATCTCCTCAGACTGCTCTGCTTTTGATTTTATATCTGCAATATGCACAAACAGCTGTCGGATCATTTTCTGGGCCTCTTCTAATGCTGTTCTTCCATCCTGCAAAACAATGTTTAAATCCCTCTTTTTAAAGAATGCACACTTAAAATTTATATAATGAGATGGTTCTAAACACTACTGTTATTAATGAAAAATCAACAAAATAAAAGTGCTCTATATGTTGCCTTTCCTACTACCAGATTTACATCTGCATTCTTTATGTTTTCAAACTCACTAATACATAAAATAACTTCCTGAAGCTTTGTAACAGTAAATGTAAGTTCAGATACATAAATATTATGAGTTTATTTTGGGACATGGTTGTTTCATTTACACTATAATTTAACTGAACATGTTTCAGAATACTTTGCTTCCATTAGTAGCTGTATGTTGACTGGCATTTGTATCTTTTTCCTCTACTCCCTGGAAGATGGTATGATGAATTTGGTGTAAATGTCTACAGATGGGATTTCAAAATGTATAATTCTGTGCTTATGCTTTTGGGGGAAATCTCCCTTATGGTAGGTTATAAGTGCACAATGTATAGTTTGTTGTTAAATATGGTATTGAACTATGGGGCACAACGAATAAAGATAATTTGAAGCGGTTATTAGTACTACAGAAGAGGTGTCTATTTAAAAAATAAAGAATTTTAACTGTGGTCTCATATATTTTTAGAGTTATTCTTTTAGTCAGACATAAGTCAAATATAAAGATCAATAGCAGTGTGCACACTACAACACAAGAACAAAAAATTGTATGTATAGGGAAGGGAAAAGTAAGAAGTTTTTTGAAAAAAATCCATATGTGATTGGTAAAGTACTACACAATAAATTGCCATCCTCGATTATACAAATAACAGGTTCCAAGTTCACTAAATGAGTTCAAGAATTACCTTATAAATTGTGCATTTTATGACATAGATGAATATTTATGAGTAATTGTTATTTCCAATTATTGTTATATTTTAATTGTAATTGTTTAATGTTAAATGACAATGCCAGAAATTATGTAAATAATCTATTGGTTGGAATAAATTGAAATTGTATCTATTTCTTGGTAGGTTTCCCAAAAATGCACTGCTATGGTTGACTTGTATGTCTATTTATATTTTATGTTTCAGATGTACTCTTTTGTACAACTGTTTGTGTTGCATTTGGCATTTAGTAGTTAATTTTGTAGATCCCAGGTTTTGAGGTTTAGACATCTGGCCTTTGGGACGTGTTCTAAACAGGTTCTTCAAGCTGAGCTTATTCTGCAGAACTAGGTTTATTTGATGCTTGGAAAAATTCTTCTAAAACTTATTATGCAAAGATGGATGGTACATAACTTTGCAATTTTCTTCTTGTTTTTCAAGGGTGTTGGAGTTATGGTATTATAGAATTATGTTTTTATTTTTTAAATCTTAGTATTATCTTATCTATCAATGTTATATTAAACCCATTTATAATGGTATTTTTGTGACTTGCTGGTATTCTTCGTTGTATTCATCTTTGCTTAGAGGGAAATTAAAAAATCTGTGTTGAGATCTGCATGGTGTAGTGTTGAGTTAAAATTCTTGCATTTGATGTAGTTTAACTGAAAACAAGTTTTAGAAAATATTCTCCAAACATAACATAAACCTAGCTTTGCAGAATAAGCTTAACTTGAAAACCTTATTGAGAGCACTTCCCAAAGACCGGATGTCTAAAATCTCAAAACTTGGGATCTACAGCATTGACTGCTGTGGGGTGCAATAGAAAATACATCTATAAGACCAAATATAACATAAACATCCATACTAAAGAGCACATCCAGAACATAAAATACAAATAGACTAGTCAGCCAACTCAGTATACTTTTGAGAAATCCACCATGAAATAGTTACGAGGGCTATCCAGAAAGTAGATTACGTTTTGGAATAAAAAGTAAACAAAGTATAGGAAACAAATTTTATTATATACAGATGAAAGCCACACTCAAATACTACTTTTCGACATAGTCACCATTCAAATTAAGGCATTTATCGTAGCTTGGAAATTCCTTCGTCGAAAAATTCGGCCGCCTGTGCCTTCAACCACTTCGTTACCTCTTCTTGCAGCTGTGCGTCGTCATCAAAACGCTGCATAGCCAGCCACTTCTTCATTGGTAAACGTCCAAAAAGTTCAACGCTGCAGCCATTCGCTGATTTTTGTGGTCCTCTGTCAAGATTTTTGGAATCCATCTTGCACAAAACTTGTGGTAACCAAGCTTTTCGCTGATGATTTCGTGCAACAAACTTCGCGAAATTTGTGGAAAACTCAAAGAAAGTTCCGTTATTGTGAACCTTCGATTTTCACGGACTTTAGCATCGACTTTTTCGACAAGTTCGGCAGTCACTATGCTGGGTCTCCCACTTCGATCTTCGTCGTGAACATTGGTTCGGCCATTTTTAAATCTGATGACCCACTGACGCACTCCACCTTCAGTGATAATGTTGTCCCCATACACTTCACAAAGCTGCCGATAGATTTCTATCGGTTTACAGTTTTTTGCAGTCAGAAACCTTATTACTGCACGCACCTCGCAGCTCGCGGGATTTTCAATTAACGCAGACATTTCAAACCGTCACAGTATCTGAACGGAGCACAGCACGAACCTCTCACTAGCACGGCTAGATGCCGACTGAGCTGCGCAACGCTCTGACCCCAAGATGGCCGCGCTAGCCCCGCCCCTAGCGGAAACAGACGAAAACGTAATCTACTTTCTGGATTGCCCTCGTATAAACATTGAACTATTAAAACAAGTAAACCACTCATTAGAACTTGCTATCTGGGAGAAAATTTTCATCCACAAATATAAGCAAAAATTGAGTGACTCATAAATCCAACTCAAAAAAAAAAAAAAAAAAAAAAAAAAAAAAAAAAAAAAAAAAAGAGCTTTAAGTCCTGCCTCCAGACATCTACAGGAGATAGGTAAAATAATGTGAACACCTGTACTTACTTCAGAATGGTTTATTAATAAGAGGTTGGACCCAATTTAACCATAATACAGCTGCAATTCTTCTTAGAATACTGGAATATGATTGTATAGCCTACAGTGAAATGTTATGTCACTCTTCTATCAGAACCTCTTCTAAATCCTGTAGTGACGAGAGAGATGGAAATCTGCTACATAGTCTCTTCTCCGATACCACCCAAATTGTTTCGATGATGTTCAAGTCTGGAGATTGTACTGACCAGGGAAGATGCTGTAGTTTATTTCCATGCTCCTCAAACTACGACTGTACTATCCTAACGGTGTGAATTGGTGCATTATCATCTTGAAATGTGCCATCGTTGTTGGGAAACAACATTTGAATCATGGGTGAGCTGATCACCTAAAATGTTCAAATACTCCTTGGTTGTAACACGACCTTTGAGAGAAATGATGGAACCAGCAGAATACCATGATATGGTTGACCACACCATCACACGTCCAACTCCATGCTTAACAAGTGGAATCAAGCAATCAGGACTGTAGGCTTCTTTTGGAGTTCTCCTGATGTAAATCTGGCTTGATGTTGGAAATAACGTAAACGTTGTTTCATCGGACCATATGACTTGTTTTAGATGACCAGACATCCAGGATTTATGCTCCTGACACCATTTTTTACACTTCTTTGCATTGGTGTTAGTCACTAGTGGTTTAGCTACAGTAGCTTATCCATGATATAGAATAAAAAGAAGTATTTCAGAAAGTGGAGTGCCATTCAATCACAGAACTGAAGATAGGGGAGAAGTCCCCAGAAACTAGTCTTCATAAAAAACTTGTAAGTGGAGAAAAGTATATACAAGGTTGACTCACTTGCCTAATTTTAGTAACAATGGCACTCCGCTTATCCATGAATTTTCACTTTATGGAGTTCTGTGGACAGTGTCGATAGAGACAGGGCCTTGAAGATGACTATTGAGCTCTGCAGTAGTTTTGTGTTGTTTTGACACAATTCTTGTTAGCGTATGACGATCTCTGCCATTTAGTTTTGAATTTCTCCCACTGTTCACATTATTTTGAGTATCACTGTACACCAAATTCATTACACCAGCTACCAGGGAACAGAGGAAGAAGACACCAATGCCACCAACCAAATACAGCTGATGATGAACATTAAATAAGTCGGCTGTCTTGGTTAATGTTGCTTCAGCTAATCAATTGGAGCTCTGTTAAGTATTTTATTGCAAGTCCACCTGTGCCTCTGAATGCAAATACAAAGTGTGCACTATTAGTAAACAATTGGTACTGATACCTTGTCAGTAATGAACATGCACCATCAAGTGCAACATGTGCCTGAATTGTTGCCCATCAAACAAAACCATCCCTTTACTACCACTGTTCACATTATTTTGCATATCCCTTGTGCACAAATTTCATTACGCCAGCTACCAGGGAACAGAGGAAGAAGACACCAATGCTACCAACTAAATTCAGCTGATGATGAAAGCAAGGTTTCCAAAACATGTTTGACTAAATTTCATGTAAGTAAAGCAAACATGTTCCAAAACTGACTAATGATATTTATGAATCATAGTACATCTTACATATAATACATAAAACACATGAAAAACTTACCATACAGGGAAGGTACGATTTAAAAGCCCAATTTAAAATCTTATGTTAAGTCAATGACACAAGTGGCTGAAGATACTAAGCCTCAGTCTTCTATGCTAAATTATGTTAAACTTGGATTGAGTAAATGAACCATATGTATAAGATTACAAAGTATATTGATCTTGCATCAACTAACTTTGGATATAATCTTGAAAATTCATACACATAACATGGTCAGTTACATTCACATCCACTGCATATTCGTAATAGTTGCATTGAAATGTTAAATACTCCAAGGTAAAAAACAAGTGGATATGAACTGTAAAAAGAGGGAAGGAAAAATAGGTGACTATTCTGTAATAACAAATGTTGTAACACGTCTGTAAATATACTTAATGGAGAGTCATGTGTAGCCGTGTCCTGGGTCAAAACACAGGGCAGTCCAAAATGTGTAAAAGCTTAGTACCTCAATAAATATTATATTATTAAATACTCAAGCCAACATTGCAGCAAAAAGTTTACTTTAAATTACAAGCACAAAGCAGTTGTAAAATTAGTCTTCATGACAATTGGTTTTGTAGCTTCTGATAAAGACAGACTGTGAAGTCAAGATGAGCAAAAGTGTAGCATTTTCAATATACAAGGAGGAGGAAGAATGTAAAAGTTGCTGGAAAGGTAACGCTAACTTATTTTGTTAAAAAATCCAAGGTAATTAAGGTCTTGTCATCAATGTTTTTAATGCTAAAAGCGTACTAATTTTTTATCTCTATACCACATATTTAGTAGGTAGAGATGCTACTACATTCCAACAAAAACATTGATTTCAAGATTTCTCTGGAAGTACATGTTTTGAGGCCTCGTGAGTCAACAAAATCATTTTAGAAACAAATTGCATGTGTGTCGTGAACAATAACTCTAAACCAAAGTCAGATAAATACCTAACCTGTACAACACTGTATAGCAGTCATCCAAATTGCTACACAAACATTAAATGAAGAAAATAAAAAGAGAAAAACAAACACTCCGAAATAATAGGCTAATTAACTTTAATAATTACATCATAAGGTCACTTAAAAGCAAACCAGTTATATACCCTAAAGCAAATAAGAGGAATAGACTAGTAATTTTGGAAAAAGCAGAATATATAAAGAGAATGGAAGACCTATTAGAGGATAATAATTACATAAATGTAGAAACCAATCCATTAAATTACTGCATTGAATCTACAAATAAAACATTAAAAGAAAGCAAATTAACCAATAAGAAAGTATTACACAAAAGAGTAGATAATCCAGCATTGCCAAGAATATATGGATTACCAAAAGTACATAAAACAAGAAAGGCCATGAGACCTATCACTAGTAGCATAAATGCCCTCACATAGAATTTAACCAAATTGTTACTAGACAATTTCAATAGCTTCCCAAAGTTTGAAAGGGCAAATTTAAAAGTTCTTTAGACTTACCAGGAAAAATTAAAGACATACAGTTAGGCAGAAGGTCAGACTGGTCTCATTTGATGTCACATCATTATTCCCAAGCATACTAGCAGAAAAATTACAGACAGAAATTTCTAACTACAATAGAAATGAACCAGTAAATAAATGGAACATGTAACAAACCTATGCACTGAAAAACTTCAGCTTTAATGGTAAATACTACAGACAGAAATCAGCGTTATCTATGGGCAACCTACTTTCACCTTTTTTTGGTAAACTTATTTGAGTTTCAACAATTGAAACACACATAAAATGGCTTTCCCATGGATCTTCAAGGTTTGGTACCAACAGTTCCAAATAGAATTAAGACAATGCATTAAAACTACTCAATCTGCAGCAAAAGCTGCACTGTACAAAGGAAGTCAATGGACAACTCTATTTTTAGGACCTAAATATCATCAGACATTTGAATCAAAGGATTGGAACACTTGAAAGTAGAATCTCCTGGATCTGCAGAAAATGAATGATCTAGGAAACATCAGTGCTGTATAAGTGCAGATAAGTGCATTGCACTTCTGGCTTTGTGATGTCAGCTGGTGGCTGTCCTTGAATGTTCCATTTTTTCTCATTCTCGTGGCAAAACGACAACAAAAATGTTAGAGTGGGGTGATTCATAACAGATCGTTTTGCAGACGGCATTCAGTGCCACCATGACAGGTATTTACATGAAAAATAAAACACATATCTAGCATTATTAATTTTTAGATGAGTCGTATTTATTACACATCTGCTTCACTTTCGTACCTATTTTGAGGACATGTTTCGCAAATCATCGTTTGCATCTTCTGCTCTTATGTGACTAAAGCTTGATCCAGTGGTGTGGGTAATTCTGGAGTTGCTGCTGCCATCTGTTGATTTAGTGATGAACTTAAATGTGGGATTCTCTTCTGGCGGGATTTCAAAGTTCATTAGTTGGTTTTTATGTTTTTCTATGTATATTCTCTCCCATATGACGAGTTCACTATGTTTTTGTACGTATTTTAGTAATTCTGTGCTATCTTCAATTTCATGATTTTCAGACCAGAAATGAGCTGCTATTGCGGACTTATCAATATTTTTGTATCTTAAGTGCCTGAAGTGTTCTTTCTTTCTAGTGCCTATGTTTCTTTTTGTCCTCCCTATGTACATTTTTTCACCGTCTTTACACTTAATCTTGTAAATGCCTGACTTTTCCTCTGGTTTTATCTTATCAGTATTATTGCTGTGAAGTAGGTTTTTAATGTTGTAATTGTTTTTTGGTGCCAATGTTATATTGTATTTCTTGAATATTTTTTGGAACTTTTTTGTGGCCCAGGGGTGGTAAGTAAATTTAGCAAATC
Organism: Mantis religiosa; assembly: GCA_030765055.1. Classification (NCBI taxonomy): domain Eukaryota; kingdom Metazoa; phylum Arthropoda; class Insecta; order Mantodea; family Mantidae; genus Mantis; species Mantis religiosa. The sequence continues at coordinate 62,025,721 of CM060951.1, read as the reverse complement.
TAATTTCTTATTTTATTGGTGTGAGAGCTGTGATACAGTGTGAATACAGTTAAATCTCGACATATCTAGCACTTGAATTCACTGGGAATAGCCTGTAAAGTTATCTTAATTCAGAAGCAATTTTGTATAATCTTGTACAACTGATAATTGTTAAACAATAGATGAAAACTAAACACACAAAAATGTAGATCTCTTTAAAACATACAATTAATTCCAAATAACATTTATTGTGCCATAAGCCTTTTTGATATATTTGTTTTTGATGGTTTATTGTTCAATACTTCGTCATTCTTTTGAAGTCCTGTCAATCTTCAGCTGTTTCTCGCAACTATGAGAAAGAGTATGGAATTTTAAAGCCAGTATACAGTCCTAAGTTCCCAAACATTTTACTACCACTCTTCCCATTGTAACTACAACAAAATGTGCAATGTAACTATTTCCCCAAAGGTCTATCTTGATTAAAATTACATAGACAGAAAAATATGTTTTTGTAAGAACTGTTTGCATACCATTAATAAACAAAAAGGGTAAAGAAAACTATTAAATATCACATCAGATTTCTTTTCGGCAGGCAGTATATACTATAAGCATTGTATGCAAAGAATTATGCCACTTATGCTCATTAACAGTCATAAAAGCAGTAATGGGCAGAAAAATGAATTCCTCTTTTAGAGTATATGTAAATTGTAGTTTTCTAAGGTTTTTAATTTAAAAACTAGCATTCTATAAATAAAAGTATTACCACAAAAAAATTAAGTGATCTAAATGGGTGGTCCAAGAATTTATGCACCATAAAGAATTGCTAATATTGAAGTATTAAAATGAAATTTCACACAGTTAATAATAGAAAAGAATAGAGTATTCTAGTCATATAGACTAAAACGCCTCCTCAAAACCCATTATTAGTTTTCTGACTTACTTGGCCAACATTTGTCTGTCCTCGTACTACTGTTCTTATTTCATCATCTATGGTTCGTATTTTGCATTCCATATTATTGACCACATCATCAATATTTGAGAGAGACTGCTCCGTCGGGAAGAGAGTGTTTATATAATCTACAGCATTAAAATCTGGTTGATCTAGAGGATCATTGCTAGGAAGAACCTGAAAAGAAAACAAATTCTCACTTATAAAATTAATTAAAGATTTCATCTCAAACTCTTTTAAGTTTATGTACATTCATTTTAACACAGCAGATAAAATATCAAAACTAAGGCCATTTTCTAACTGAAATAAATACCCTCCTCTTCTTTAAATCTTAAGATATTTACTGGACATACTTTTATGTCATTATCAACATATACTGAAATATCTACATAGTTTTCAATCTGTTCACTTCAAAATAAAAATTGGATTGTTCAAGTAATAATTTAATAATAATTTATTGTCAATAGACTTTGCAGTTTCTGACATTATACAAAGAAAAAATGAAAAGTTTTGTTAGTCAAAATAAATAAATCATGTATCCTCAGAGCTGTTTGAAAGGAAAAGGTAGCATGTAGGTAGTTGGAGAATGGAACTACACAACTACTATATGGAAGAATTTGATAGCCATTTGATGTAGAAGAGAGATTGATTCAAATCCAGAAACTTAATAAAGCAGTAGTAATTGAGATACTTCCCACAGAATATCTGAAAATTTGATGTAAGGATCAGAAGAGATTGCTGATTTACTGGACTAATAAACTTGAGAAAAGAAAGAAAAAGACTCCCTTTAAGTTTAATTTAAAATTTAATTTAAATTTAATTTAAGAAAAAGAGTGCCCAAGAATTGGTATATAGTAATTATACTTCCCATTTAACCTTCAATTGGTGTTATTGGGTACAAGAACATCCCTTACAAAATGCACAGGATGCTGGAATTTTCTATACTATGCATTTCTGCTTCTCAATAGCTTTTGGTCAGTTCATAAGAAGGTGGCTGTAGTGAATAGTCACTTTTGCAAGCTGCTGTTAGTTTAATTTAGTAAGTAGAATAACTTGGTGGGGGTATAATGCGACCCCACTACACATTTTACATTATGAACTTGGTATTTTTTAACATTTATTTACTTTATATCGAGATTTAACTGTATTGGAACACCACAGTGAAGCGAAATAATTATTAATTTTTAGATGAGTCGTATTTATTACACATCTGCTTCACTTTCGTACCTATTTTGAGGACATGTTTCGCAAATCATTGTTTGCATCTTCTGCTCTTATGCGACTAAAGCTTGATCCAGTGGTGTGGGTAATTCTGGAGTTGCTGCTGCCATCTGTTGATTTAGTGATGAACTTAAATGTGGAATTCTCTTCTGGCAGGATTCCAAAGTTCATTAGTTGGTTTTTATGTTTTTCTATGTATATTCTCTCCCATATGATGAGTTCACTATGTTTTTGTACGTATTTTAGTAATTCTGTGCTATCTTCAATTTCATGATTTTCAGACCAGAAATGAGCTGCTATTACGGAATTATCAATATTTTTGTATCTTAAGTGCCTGAAGTGTTCTTTCTTTCTAGTGCCTATGTTTCTTTTTGTCCTCTCTATGTTAATTTTTTCACAGTCTTTACACTTAATCTTGTAAATGCCTGACTTTTCCTCTGGTTTTATCTTATCAGTATTATTACTGTGAAGTAGGTTTTTAATGTTGTACAACATTAATGTTTTTACTCCCTTCTGAGCCGAAACAAGCCTATCTGGCCTATCTTGAAGGTTGATGATGATGATCAAATGTTTGCTCACAATACATCTTCCTAGACTCAAATGGAATGCATCATCTTGGACATTATTGCACACCACTGCAGGTATAGAAATGCATCATTTTTCAGAGGACATGCTGCTTGAAGTTGTAAAACATACAAATGAGAAAATAAAACAATATAGAAGCAGATATACTGATGCAGACAGGACAGAAGTGAAAGATGTGAAAGATGTTTCTTTGACTGTGATTTTTAAATCCAATAAAGAAAATCTAGAATCTCTTTGCTATCAATGGTACCGGTTGCAGTGATTTTGCTGCACTATGTTATTGAAGTGAATGTTCTACTAATCTGACTCAGGTTCAATAACTTCAGTATCAGAAATGAGAGGTTGAAAATTGATCCTGCAGCTGCAGTTTTATATATACACTTAATTCACTTGTAAGAAACAGCCATGACTGCCATTGCATTGGAGAAACAGCCTATAATGATGAAATGTTGCTAGGATTTCATGGATGATGCACATTTAAAGTGTATATGGCATCAAAGCCCAAAAAATGTGGGATCAAAATCATGATCTTATGTGACCTCAGAACACATTACCTTCTAAATGTGGCAAAGGCTGCAATGAAATGGGTTTATTGTCCAAAGAGAAAAAATACTGATACCACCACAGACTGTAATTCAACTGAGAGAATGTAAGCTTTCACGGCCGTAGTCAATATCATAAAGAATTATTTCCGGGCTGCAGTGTCTGAGTCGCACTATTTATGCTGGTTCCTGGGGGACGGAGCCTGGATTGTCTGGCTATGGTACACTTTGATTAGCCCGCGTAATTTTTGGCTGTTTTTTGACATTTCCTACCTTCGAATACAAGATACCAGTTTATGTTGACTTATAAGGTTTCTTCTTTTGTGTAAAAACTGTCTGGATGCTTGTAAATTTCTATGGCCTCCTGCTGTAGTCATGTATGATAATGTACTGTAGACGAAACAATGCTCACGTCCTGGAATTGTATGATATGTTTGCCTTCCACATTAATAGCGTGTTCGGCGACTGCAGACTTTTCTATGTGGCCCAAGATGGCAGTTACTCTTGTGTTCCTTGATTCTGGTGTTGACACTGCATTGTGTGGTTCTGATGTATACCGAGCCGCAAGAACATGGAATGCAATATACACTGGCTGATAACAGAGGCTCCCGGGGTTCTTTGGCTGAGCGTATTAAATTGTTCAGTTGTCTTGTGGGCTTGAAAACTGTTTTAACATTGTGGCGCTGCAATATGCGCTCAATCCAGTCAGTAATGTTCTTAAAATACGGCAGAAAAATAGTGCCTTTACCTTTGGGTTGCTCTGGTTTTTGAACAGTGAGCTGTGATCTAGCAGGACCCAAAGCTCTATTAATTTCTTGAATGGAACAACCCTTTGCGTGTAATGCCTGTTTTAGGTGTCTGAGTTCACCTTGTAGCTGTTGTGGTTCACATATGTGAGAAGCCTGATGTACTAGTGTATTGATAATGGTTTGTCTTCGTCTAGGATGATGGTTTGAGTCCTTTAGGTAGCAGTCAGTGTGTGTGGGTTTGCAGTAGACAGTGTGTTCTACAGAGTAATTCAACTAGCCAAACCTGTGGAAGGTACCTGGAGAAATATTACAGCTGACAATTACTTCAGTTTCGTGGAGGTAGTTGACAGAAGATAACTTATGTAGGCACTCTGAGAAAAACATAATATATAAATAAATAAAAGGGAAATTCCATCAGAATTTTTGCCATAAAAGAATTGTAAAGAGGGGTTATGTGCACATGGCTTTACTAAAGACAAGTCTCTCGTCTCATAGGTGCCTAAAAAAATAAGGCAATGGTGCTGATCTCATCTATGCATCATTGTAAAAGCACTTATAATGAGACTGGGAAACCTGAAATAATACTTTTGTACAATCAAACAAAAGGGGATGTTGACATATTAGATAAAAAATGTACGACCTTTTCAACTAGCAGGTGTACTTGTAGTTGGCCAATGGAGATATTCTTTGGAATTCTCAACATTGCTGGTATAAATTCTTGTGCACTTCATTCAGCCTTCAGGGACAATAAACCTCTCTCAAGATCTTATTTCCTAAAAGGTCCTTCAAAACAACTATGTGAGACGTATCTAAATGAACGATTACTCAATATAAGACTGCCTATAGGACTAGAGAGATTGAATTGGGTGAATTCTCAGTAATTCATTGCCTTCTTCTATGCAGAATGTTGGTCCTGTGAAATAGAAGAGGTGATGCCTCTACCCTTGATCTTCAGATAAAATGATTGAAGTGAAGAATATAAATTGCAACTGAAATTTGTTTATCCTGTAGACAGTGAATTTGCTTCCAGCATGCATGAAAATTTGCTAAGTTCAGGGTTTGTTAAATTTCGTTAATTATCTAGTTGATCTTTATTTTATTTTACATTTTGGATACTACTAAACATACATGACTGTTCTTAATCACCAAAGATACATTTTCAAGTTTGTTTTCAGTAATTAACAGATACCTACATTGCAATTTAAAAGTGATGCACTACAGAGATATTAATTTTTAAACAGTCCACCATTATGTTTTGTATTTGCAAAGCTGTTTTGTTCTCAGTAAGTAATAAATATCAATAAGAATAGCCTATAATCATTCCCTTACATTTATGTTCAATTACCTGTTTATAAAATGCAGCAAGATTATGGGGTAGAAATGAGCACAAACTGGGGACAAATGATCAGTTTGAAAACACAATTATAAAAACTGAAGAGGTGATGGTGTCCTTTGATATCAGATCTCTATTCATGAGCATACCAGTAGAAAAAATTCCAAAATTGATGAAAGACTGGTTATCCAAAAGCAACGTGGCGGATGTTAAAATAGAGGAATACATTAAATTAACCACCCTATGTATTCAACAAAACAGCTTCACGTTCTCCAACAAGATCTTCCAACAAACAGCAGGCTTGGCCATGGGTAACCCTCTTTCACCATTACTAGCTAATCTGTTCATGAGTAATTTGGAAACACACATTACTAAAGCCTTTCCACATATTTTAAAATGTTGGCATAGATATGTTGACGATGTGTTTGCTATAGTCCCTAGAAGACTAACCGAGGATGCTATAAAGTTGCTAAACCTACAAGAAAAATCCATAGTTTTCACCATTGAAGTAGAGCAGGATGAATGGCTACCTTTTCTAGATTTGAAAATCATTAGAACACCAACAGGATTACAATTTGGAATATACCGAAAAGCAACACATGTTGACAATTACATTAAATGCAACCCATTCAACCCAGTACAACATCAATATGCAGTATTCCATAGTTTGGTTCACGGATTAATCAACATTCAGCTAACAAAAACAGAATATGAACAGGAGTACACTCACATACACCAGGTTGCTGAATTGAACAACTATAACACAAATTTCATCAAAAAATTGATCTACAGACACAAAAGAAACAAAAACTTAAAGGACATTACTGCGTTAAAAAAACTAGAAAACCCAAACACCAGATATGGAAAATTTACATTTCATCCAAAATACTTCAAAAAATTTGAAAAGATATTTAAGAGCTTCAACATAAAATTAGCCCCTCAGAACAAACACAACATCTGCAACTTACCCTCTAAAAAATAGCACACCGAAAACTCAATTATCAGGCATTTACCAAATGCGTTGCCAGGATTGTGACAAGATATACATTGGTAAGACCAAAAGGAATCTAGGAACAAGAATGAAAGAACACTTCAGAAATATTAAATTCAAACAAATGGACAAGTCGGCCATAGCACATCACTTTTGGTCTGAGAATTACAACATAAAACAAGAAATAGAACTGATCAAACAGGCAAAGAAACCTCCGGAACTACAGATTTGGGAAAACATATTTATTACGAAGAAACAGGACCTCTTGATGAATTTTGAAATTCCCGCGGTAGATGACATCATCAAACTTACCAGGACATTAGATGGCAGCACGACACCAAGCCAGATGCAGACACCGGATGCATCATCAGTCAACCACAGAACTGGCGATAGGAGAGAAGTCCCCAGAAACTAGTCTTCATAAAAAACTTGTAAGTGGAGAAAAGTATATACAAGGTTGACTCACTTGCCTAATTTTAGTAACAATGGCACTCCACTTTCTGAAATACTTCTTTTTATTCTATAAAATGATCAGTAGTTCATTAAAGAACAAGGAAATTCAAACTGTGAGAGTATCTATTTACTTAGGAGTTAAGCTTTACAGTAAAGGAAGTTGGGAAAAACAAAAAGTTGCTGTAGCAAAAGGAAAATATAGCTATGTGTGACTGGCAGGAGGTAAGAATGTACCTGGAGGACATGGATAGGTAAATGTGATTTTATAAAAATGACAGAAGATTTTACTCAAATAAAAATATTTGTTAATTAATGTCCAGTTATCTTAAGATGTTGATGTTAATACTTCTTTCTTCTTGGTAAAATCGATTTCATGAACATTTGCCCACATCATCAGTCAACATACTTCGTCGTCAAGGATACCATGTTTTTTCGTATTACCAAAATCTGATTGACAGAAGATTGTTGTAATTTACAACAATGTTAAAGAAGGTGTAAAAAAGGAAGTATGAGAAATCACCTTGGTTTAAACTACAGGTTTGAAATTTGAAAGGTTAAGAGGAAAGTTGTACAGGGACCTTGTCCAATTTGTAAGAGAGTAGAAAATGAATTCCACATGTTATAATTGCAAAGGGGAAAATAAGCAGATATAAAAGAAACGATTACAACAATTAGATAGCAGGATTAAATAAGATTTTTAAGCAGGTTAACTGGTTTAGAACAGTCCTCATAGAAAGTTAAAATATAATTGTAAAGACAAGTAGAAGTGGATAATGCAAAATAAATATGCTAAATGAAATGAAAGGTACTAAACAAGGAGGATATCTACAAATAAATACGTGGCACGTATTTCCTAGCAATATCACATTCTAGGTCACACTTCTAATACTATCAAGATGTCTATATTTTAAAAGTATACGTTCACATCATTTCGTAATAACTGTCGGCCACTACGTCAACCACAAAACCTATCCTTAGTAATATAAAAAATGTTATGGGTTTCACCATTTAAATAAGGGTAAGAAGTACTTATTGATATTTTTAAGGGTATCCCAGTTTCCGAAATTCCTTATTTCATTTTTGCACTTAAAGGTAGCAAACAAATTGTTTGACATGTTGAGGTTATGTTGATATGTTCAGCTCAAATTATTATTCACCTGTTCGATTGCATTCTGAACTTCTGGAGGAAAGCTAATAAATATATCGTCCGTTGTTTCTTCATCTAGAAACTCATCGTCCTCGAGTGTTGCCATTTTTACACATTACTACAATTATTTAATATTTTTAATGTTAATATCTCTATTCCACATTACATTCCATATACTTATTCCCCATACTGCCATAGTTTGGTGTCCTGTGTTGCCAACGTAACGGCACTTAAAAAAAACACAAACTATAATTATTGGACTCTGCCAAAATGTACCTAGAAATAGATCATGGTGTGCAGTTTGAAAACCTTAAGGAGAGACCTATTTAATTTATGTGCAAAACACCCAGGCCCTTGCATCTCGGAATCTGCTTATTAAGGCCACTTTATACGTCCCATTAGAATAACACTCAAGGACTAGTTAAAAAGGCAAAATAGGAGAAAAGTCTGTTCAGAACAGCAGTGAGAATTTGGTCTTTTAGGATGTTACCGATATGGATGGATGCACTCGTTGAAACACACATTCAAGCATGACATGTCATCGAAAGGTCCGCAAACAAATGCTGGGGACTGTGGCTGGGGAGGTGCCCTAAGCAGTATTTCTTACCCAATTTTCTTTTCTCCCTTATCATTTCGTTATGTTTAATATTTGTGTCCTAAAGTAAAATCAAATATGTTCATTGTCTTAAGAGCGTTATTAAAAGTCGATCTTGTCACTTGTAGAGTTTAGACCCACCTGCCCATGCTTTTTAGAACGTTGCTGTTGTTTTACTTACGCATGCTGTATCTTTTTGGTTGTGAGACCTACTTCATTTTGCATTTGCGGAGAAATCTTAAGAGGTGCGATATGTATGTCAGTATGTAGCAAGGAAAGTATATTCCATGGACTGCTACCAAACTTACAACAGATGAGTGCATTAAAAAATCACCGCATGTGCGTGCTTACGGGAACAATGTAAAAAGACATGATCGGAATCAACAACCTGGCCACATTTACAGGTGGTTATATTTGTCTTGAAAATACCTTAACATGAGCTAACCAAAATCGTTAGAGCCATTATTTAGAAATTTGAAAAAGCCACTAAAATATTGTCTGGGGTGACGGGATTCTCTTGAAAATCTACGTGTCTCATCCTTGGAAGGTGCTGAACTTAAACATTCCAAGTTTGGCATTTAAACAACTTTCCAATTTCAATTTATGTCGTTCACAGGCACACAAAACGTTTTCTAAATTTCTTAATTCAGAGAGTTTCAAAAGCAAAATTCTGGTAAAATCTCGGTATTAAATTTTTGGATGGAACCATGGAACACAATAATTCCCCTACTTACTATATTTAGTAGAAAAATTAATTATTACAAATAAACGTATATTTAAGACTATTATCAAAGAGAGAAGTTAATTTAGAATGTAAATAATTTTAGCAAATAGCAAACAGACTAGAGTGTTACCTTGGAATATAAAACAGGTCAGGATTTTTTTGCCAAGCAATCTTGCAATTACCACTGTGTCACAGCTTGAATTTAGTCAGCAAAATAATGTCACGGTGACGACGAGTGCCTGATGTGGAGAAAAGTGTGAGCCAAACCATTCCACTACCTTTGCTGTCGTTCCTACTGACAGTTGGAGCGGATAGCGTCGGCATGAGGAGAGTGCAGCTGGAAAAAAGGTAAAGCCTGAAGTATCAGGAGTGTTCGGTACTTTGGGAACAGATGATCAGCTCACTGGAAGTTGGTGATTCCCAGAGACTGTGTTGGGTAGGCGCCACCCAGAACAGGTGATGAAGCACTGTCAAAGGCCCAGTTGTGAACCGGGAGGAAATGAATAAAAGGCTGGTATAGCAGCCATATCCTCGAGTGACACTGTATGCCTTGAAAAGAAGATTGGAGGATATAATCGCGAACGGCTGGATACGGGACAGCAGTACAAGACATTTGTGGACACGAGTGCAGCAGTGACCGTGATCAGATCCGACATGGCGGAGAGCTTGCCGTCAAGGAAACTGGATCGGTTGTAACAGATAATGACGGCATCCGGTCACACCTTACCTATGGGAAAGGAAAGTTTGCTGGAATTGACCTCGGATGGAGCGTTGCAAATGTGTGGGTATTCGTCACGAAAGTGGACACGATATTTGGTCTGGATGTCCTCTGAGCCACGAAACGACGTTCGACTCGTCCTGGGTGCTGGACGAGACGAGATAACGCTCTGAATCCCCAACGAACATTTGGGGTTTGCAAAGTAACCCTGGTACAGGCTACGCCTGGGCCCAACAGGAACAAGAAAATAGGTGGTTGCGAAAGTGCAACAAGAAGACCAGCGCTCACGGAACCCCGTGGAGCGTCAGTTCAAAACAACATGTGTTCCAAAAAAGACGAGCCCATTACGGATGTTCCGGCGGAAAGGCATGCATGGCTCTATTCGGACTAAGGGGCGTTTCCCCAAGTTCCAACCTGCGAAGCAAGGACTGCACGTTAAGTAGCGGAACAAAGATGAGGTCCACTGTCCAGAAGTTATCCCCTCCCCCCCCCCCAAAAAAGAGGAGGGAGCAGTATCAGGCGACACCAACTGCCTGCTGCAGCCTCAAACTATTCCACTATCCTCCGAAAAACATTCAAAGACAACCACTATTTGGTCATGAAGCCGGAAGAGCAAATCGTTATGTTGCTATGCACGAAATCTTCGAGACTGATCGAACTACGGAAGTTTAGAACATTCTACTTCCACTTTCTCCGGCAGTTACAGTTTCTCAAAAGTGTTTCCATAACTCTGTTATCTGATATTGAAGTCAATACCTTAAATCTGATATCCAGCCAAAGCTTAAATTACAGCGAGAATCAGTTCATACTGATTTTCTGTGGTTAAATTTTAATTTTTCACCATTTTTTATTTATTTATTTTTTTCATTCTAATTCACAATTCAGTTCAAGTAAGTAGCGAGTGTAATGCCATCCATAGTTGTGAATCGGTCTGCAAGAATGCATTACATTCCAGCACCGTATTAATGGTTGTGCAGTGCAGAGAAGAGTTGATCATTGAACATTGGAGTAGTTGAGTCAAAGTTGGTGAGCACAGCAGTTTAAAAGGGAAACATATGTACATCAAAGAAATAACAGGCAACTCGAGTTGCGCATCCAACAGGGTCATAAAGGAACATTAATTGGATGTAATGCTGCACATTTGTAGAAAAAGAGGTGATTTTAAATTAGCAGAGGGTTAGCAATTTTAATGACAAAGTGAGTGAACTCATCTTGTTTATATACAAGTGTTTATAGGCACAGTTGCTTTATTTTCCTTTAGGTTGTGGATAAATAGAGTACAAATAAAAACAAGCAAGCGCATGAGAGGTCAATAGGATGAATGGACAGAGTGCATTACACTTTGAGGTACTAAAAGTGAACACAACAGAACAAATAATCAGAGAGCACTTGACAGTAGAAAGAAACAGAGAAACCTAATAGGAAAAAAGAAAAGGGGCACAAGTAAAGTGAATGTAGCACAATGAGGGAAGGAGAAAAGTGAGTCAGTAAAACAGTTGGTGGAAGAAGTGAGCAATTCCTTAAGTAACAAATGGAAGTATTCTGAGTGTGGCTGAAGAATCAAATCAAGGGGTAGCATTCCTTAAGGTAGAGGATAAGCAGGACAAATTATGTGGCTACAAGGAAAAAGTGGAAATTAAACAGAAAAGGAAAAAAGTATATGATATACTGCAATTGGAACTAGGCTTAGTAAATGGTTAGAAAAGTCAATGGAGGAGAAAATAGAAGGAAAAGGGAAAGATTAGAGTAAATTAGAAATGAAGAAAATAAAAAGTAAATGAATTAGAGAAAGAATGAAATTAGGAAGTAAAGAACAAAAAAATTAGTAAGGAGTTAAAACATGAGTTAGGAAAGAAGGAAATAAGCAAAAGCAATTAAAGTAAAATTTTAAAATTTATTCTTAGTAGGTACTCAATAAACCAATTTTAATTTCTTTATTATATTTTTATGCACGGTTTCTTAAATCTAGTGAAGAAAGCTTTTACACTAATCTTCTTTAAAGTAATTTTCTAATAACTGGACTTGAACCATGAAGCAGTAGCTCTGTCCAAAAAATTTAAACGATTTTCCTGTCTTTTAGATGAAACTAAGTGATTTTAAATAATTGAGATGCACTGAATTCATTTCTGAAATCCAAAATTGACTACCACAAACCAATTTTTTTAATGCTGAAATCCAAAATTTTCTATCAATAATTTTTTGTTTTGATTATACATTTCAATTGTACCAGATAGTTTAATGACAAAATTAACAATTGCAAAGAACACTAAATTAAAATGTGTTTGTTGATCATTTGCACTTATGGACAGCTTCTGGGCTGTCTATGACAATTGACCAGAAATATTCACCAAGCATACTTGCATTCCATTTTCCACTGAAGCATTTTTCAAAGGTTGGTATTTTTCTTGGCGAAACCTCTCTTCATGTTCATTACTAATAGTACCTAGGTTTTTCGGAAAGAAGTCCAGATAATGTACCTTAGTAACATACTGCCCCCCCCCCCCCCGCCAATCACATAAAGTAGTGTATTAATTCACTTATAATTACTTCATAGTCTACTTCATTATTCTCAAGGAAGTAGGTGCACAGTGACTGCATGCCAAGCCATTTTCTCCACTTGAAACAATTTATTTTCAAACTCTTCATCCTTAAAGACTGCTCTTATTTGTTAACCAATAAACACTCCTTCCTTAATCTTTGCATTACATAGGTTTGAGAATTTCTTTTTGAAATGTGCGAAAGCTTATCCTTCTCTATCTAGTTCCTTCACAAATACTTTCATAAGTCCAAGCTTGATGTGTAAAGGTAAACATCTTGAGGTTCACAAGTGATTCATGGGAAACACTTTTCACTCTAGGAAAGAAGGCTTGTCTTTCAGACCATTCTTTATTAATATAGTAGTTTGATTTGCTGTGGCTATCCATTCACACAAAACACAACAGTATTTAGTATATCCTTGTTGCATACCCATTAAGAGTCCAATAACTCTCAAGTTGTATGTGCCGTTTTTGTGTAGTATACTCAATGCATCTTAGTATTGCACTCATAATCTCAAAAGTTTCCTTCGTATGAATGGCATATGCAATATGAACAGATGAGAAAATGGTGGTTCACCTTATAGCTAAAACAATGAGTCCAATGGAGGTTTATCTTCATTAACAAGAAACTGACAAAAGAAAAATATTTTGTAAGAATATTTGTGAGAGAGCAAAGAAAATAATTTGAATGCAACATATCAGATTTCTGCATATAGCTTCTTCAAACTATTCCTACAAAAATGTATTTTTCCTACCCATTTCATGTTGAGATAAAGATCTGCAGAATTAGTTTGATTACATTTTGTTTTTTGATACAGGGGTGATACAGGAGACCAAAGCAAGTCAAATGTTTAAAACCTTATTGCTATATGTTGGCTTTAAAATTCCATACTCTTTATATACATCATGAGGCATTACTTAATGGAAACAAGCATTTCAAAAATTGACAAAAGCATTACAAATTAAAAATAATGACAGTAATTATGTCCAAAATGGTTGGTGCATAAAATAGGATATTTGAAATAAGTAAAATGTGTTTTAAGAGACTTTAGATAAAGAATTAATTTGTCATGTAAACATGTACATGACTTAAATACACTATTTTAATCAAAATTGATAAGCTTTTTCAAGAATAAAAAAGAAGAATAAACAATTTTCCATGTAAAAGGTTACTTTGGGGGGGGGGGGGGATTTTCTTGTAAATTGAGTCATTTCTCTGAAAGGTACTTAATGTAAATATGAAGTTTTGTTAACTGTTTGAAGCTTTGAACTGTGAACACAAATTCTGATACCAAAATATTAGTAATCCAATTTTGGGACATTTACTTCATTTAGACATACATGTAATAATTATTCATTCAATTAAAAGTATGCAACCATTTTTTTTTTAATTTACGTCCCTCAACATGTTATATTGGACAATAAATGAAGTCGATGAGATGACGCTTAAATAAGCTCAGGGTCCACAGAGCTTAGAGCTACCCGATATTCACCTTACAGGGTAAGGGAAAACCCAGGAAAGAGCCCTTGTCTAGATCACTTGCCCTGACCAAGATTCAAACTCCAGACCTCTTGAAGTGAGGCAGAAATGTTACCACCTAAGTTACAGAGGCGGGTAACCATCTGTTAATTTACAGTCTAAGAGAAACAAACATATCACAAAATTTAATAACATAATTATATAAAAGTTTGACATTTACTGAACATTTCATTTTTGAGATATATCATTCACAGGCATATATAAGACCATTTCTTTAATTTTCTTTGTGATTTATTCAGGGATTCAAAACATGTAATATTTAGTGAAATCTTGATTATATTTTTGGGTGGAATTACTTCACCTCAATTAGGTATGTGGTAAAGAAAAATAAATGGAAAACATGCAGGATTTTTCTGTGGAATTATGAAGTATAAAACATCATTTTAACAAGATTTCTTTCCACACCTTTGGGTTAATTGTGAATTTTCCAATAATAAAAGCAAATGCCCAGTTCCTGCAGTGAAACATTCCAGGAAGTCAGATAAATGCAAGTTTTATCAGACTTTGAACTCTAGAGTGATCTAATATATCATTTAGAAATCATTTCACAAATATAATGAATCTGGAGGGGAAATAAAAAGACTTCAAAATTATTATTTGATCACTTAATTTTTTTTCAAAATTTGTCAAATTATGCTCTTTTCATTATTAAATATTATCTAAAGTAGCTATAAATATTTTTTAAAATAATTTTTTTTTATTTCTATACCTTGAAAATCATTATTAAATTCTATTAATCCCTGGTTTATTTTTTGTAATTTAAAGTCGTTAAACCAAAGTCAAATAAATAAAATTAAAAAACACAGCAGATAAAGACAGCTTGGTATATTTATTATTTCAACAATATGATATATAAAAATATTTCTTTTACATAATTATCTTCTCTTATTGTAAATATACATTATATAACAAGTGTAAAAACACATTTTAATTTCATTGTAATGTACAACGCTTTTCTGGAACAATTCATAGCCAGAAATCTCCTGAACATTTCCATTTAATTAATATGGCACCAAATTAATAACAGCATCACAAATTGCTATTTGCATTTTAAACAACTAAACAGTCAATTCCTCATTTGGTCAAACAAGCTCCACTAAAAACAAAAACTAACATGATTTCCATGCAAACTCTTGCTAATAAGAATATTAGATTTAGAAACAAATAACACGGGAACTATCATTATGCTCATAACTGTATTCACTTGAGAGTTTGATGCTCTAAGTGGGGCCGGTGTGCCAAATATAATGTGTGGGGTATAGCTGGAAGTACCCGAAAATGAATCTAGAATATGCAGGAACATATAGGCATAATAACCCAGCATTATATGGGAGGGATTGTTTACCCATGACAAGTAGCAGCCTACACATGGCAAATGTAAGTAGTGCCATCCAGGTCAGAGCTGCCGAAGGATGCCCAGCAACTACCTGCAAGTGGTCGCATGCAGTACTTTTCAGGCTTCAGTTTTGGGCGTTGTTGTTCTACTCCACAGCAGATTTTTGGTGCACATGGTTTATATCAGTTGGCATTATACTATCAAATTTTCAGATGCACAGCGGTATGAGTACAGTGATAGTTCCCTTGTGAGAAGTCAACTGTACATTCATTCTTGCTTTGCTCACCAAATTTTACTTTCTTCTTCTTCCTTTTTTAACCAGATAGATTAAGACAGTGAATGAAATGGGAGAAATTATACTCAAATGAACATGGAAAAATCAAATTAGGGAAAATCCTGCAAAAACCCATATGCCAATAACTCATCCTATAGGTACAGTTTAAAAGAACATTTTTTCCCGGTCCAATCATCTGCACTAATTCATTAAGTGTGATAGTCCTGAAGATACAAGTTCATCAAAACATCACTAAAATCCTCCAACTCCAACTAGGATGTACCGAAAGTTCCTGATAATCAACAATTAGCTCACATTGCAAAGCACTGTTCTGGAAAAAGATGCTCTAAACTAAAATTCGGTACAGTGTAGCAAGAGTGAGTGTACATTGACTTTTCAGTAACACTGGCCAACAATGGATTTGTTATATAAAAATGTTGGGTGTTTATGTATTTTCATCTGTTTCCAAAAACAAATTCTGAAATTTTCCATCACCCACCACTTTACTTTTTTTTTTTTTTTAACTTTTTTTCTCTTATTACACAAACATAAATATTTGCTACTAAAGCCCCACTTAGCTTAAGAAATTGATGTTAATACTTCTTTTTTTCAAATGGAAATCAATTTCACAAGCAAATCGCTTGCGTCCTCAGTCCATCAAAAACAAACTTTATTGTCAAATTATATATATATAATTTCTTAAGATAAGTGGAGCCTTAGTAGCAAATATTTACTTTTGTGTAATATTTATTGCTTCACTGTAACTAGCATCATTTTCTACATAATATTTTTCTCTGTTTATTAACATTTGTGGTACATAACATGCTGATCAAAAAGAGTATTTCACATTTATATTTTATTTTATTGTGTCAACAATTGACTTATGCTGCCTTGAATTGATGAGTTACAACAATGAAATTCCTTACAGAATGGACTGTAAAATAATGTTAGGAGTAGAATAGGAGCTTTCTTAAAAGAAAGAAGCTAATTCTAAGCTCTCTTTCATTATCAAAAGAGACAGAAGTATGTAATACTGTCTATAGTAATTAATTATAAGGAGTAGTGTAGAAGTGTACCTATAGTGAATAAGATGTCTTGAAGATGTGTTAAAGATAAAATTATCTTCTCTTATGTGTGGTGATCTGACTTTCAAAGTGCAGAGGTGAAAATTTACTCTGAAGAGTTTATTACTCTTACTTTAACTAAATAACCAGAACAAGACATGAAACCCAGAAATCTGTTGTGCCAAATGTGCAACATGATTAAAAGATGCTGTCATACTCAATCTGGAGTTCCTATGATATGGCATGAACCTAAGAATCATATGATAGATTACTACTTCTGCTTAGCAAATTATCTGAACTATTCTCTGAACTCTACAATTTGCACTAGTCGAGTACCAGCTGATGATAAGAGCAAAAGCTCTTGAAACATGTCCTGTGAATAAACAGTGTGAGGGAAGCAGTGTGTCAATATCTTCTCGATTCACTTTTGTGCTAAGTTATGCTTCACTGTCTCTACGCTTCTTTCAAGTTTATACTTTAAAAGAAGGAATATTTGTTGTCCCTCAAATAAAGAAAGTGATGAAATGTACGGAATTTGGAAACCACTTAAATATGCAAGAATTAGTTGATTGGCAAACTTTCAAAGAAGTTGACACAAACTTTCTAAAAAACCTAGGTCTGATGGCTACAGAGAATTTGTCAGTGAGATGAACTGCAAGATAACGGATGTAATATGTCCTTGAAAATATATTTTCTGCACTCCCTCTTCATTTCTTCCCTGAAAACCTAAGGAATGTGAGCGGCGAACATGAGCGCTTCTACCAGGATGTCACAGAAATGGAAAGGAGCTACCATGGTAAATGGTATCCGAATAAGTGGGCAACTACTGCATGACACTGAAAAGATGTTTCTCAATCAAAGTATAGTAAAAAATCCCAATCACATTCATTTTAAGTGAGTAAAAGTAGTTTCATCTCAGACATCATAAGTACAATAGTATAGTGTGTAGATATGAAAAATATTTTTCATGTGATTACTCAAAAACCCTGGGTGGTGGAAAAGTTCTGTAAAAAGATTTGAAATCAGCACCAAAAAGTGAGCTAGAAACGCCCTTTGTTGCCCTTATAAAATAAAAAGGTACAAATTTTGTTAGCCAGTATAATTTATTTGTGAATTATACATGATTAATGTGTTCAATTCTATATTTGTATAGCTAAGATTATCAAGCTTGAAGAATGTAATCTAAAAAATAAAAATATAAACTATCAATACAGACTTATAAGAACATTTTTTCCACATTTAGGTAGTTGTTAATGCACTCCCCAATGCATTGCTGAATAAAAAGTTGGAATACAAAAGAATTAAAAAATACACTACAAAAACCTATATGACCAATCACTAACAACTAAGTCCTGTACACCACATTTTCAAGAACGTTATGATAAAGATATGCTTTGGGATGTTGCAACTCTCAATGGTGCTTCAGATTTGCTAAAAACTAAAATGGGCAAACAGATTTATAACAACATATGCTTAAAAACTAAGCAAAATATCTCTACTCAAAGCAATATATGTATCAAAGCAATATACTTATCAAAGCAATGAACTTACAAAATAAAAATTTATTTCAGCTCTAGTTCACTGTCATCTTTCATTTCTGAATTATGGGTTTATATTAAACTTGCATTAAGAATGCCTAACAATATTAACAATGCTAACCTATTTATATTAATTAAAAATGGAATCATGTAACACTGTTCAGCTTTAGTTCTAACAAAGAAGGTTACTAAGGTTTGGCCTCATGATGCAATGCTACAGGTCATTCAAAAAGTTTGAAGTTATTTGTTATGTTCATGCTTTTTAAACCAGTAATGAACTAAAGAAAATGTTACCTACAAAATTTCAATTATATGCTCAATCACAATAAAAAGGAGGCAGCATACTTCAGTTACATTCTGCACAACTACATCCATAACATTTAATTCCATTATTGTAAAACCTATTTTTTCCTTGCCAGAAAGCTCATCAGTAACTAGTTAAAAAATCAGCAATAGCTCACCATTTCTGGTCTAACAATCATGAAATTGTACCAAATATAATACTATTAAAATCAGCCAGTAATGCAGCCGAACTCAATGTTTGGGAAAAGTTGCTAATTATAAAAAACAAACAGTATACTTTAAATGTTGAATTGCCACCTGAAAATTCTCTTTGGAAGTTCATCTCACAGACAACAGATGCCGCCACAGAAAACCAGCTCACTTCAAGAAACCACGGATCCAACCAGTCGGATAACGGTTGACAATGGGGACAAAACGTTCTCCGAAACATGTCCAAGTAAGGATGATTTAAGTGATGTTTGTTTTTGAATTACCGACTCATTACTTTCAAATAGTTATAATGATGATGATGTGTATAGGGGCGCTCAACTACGGCGGTCATCAGCGCCCAAACCATTTCATCACTTTTGTTGTTTTCTGGTGTGAGAAGCAAATATTGGACAGCTACTAGCTGACGTCAAGAAGCCGGAGGCCTCAGCAGCATTGTTACTGTGAGGGATTTATTCTAAACTGTTTCGAACTCTGGAAATCAAGAAGCTTCTGCTTCTAGAACATTTCTTGCATGACCGACAGGGTATAAAATGAAGGTGCAAAAGCCAGCCTTGGGTAGTGGAGCCCAGAGTATATCATAAGTGCATTATGGTCCAGAATTGAGTCAGTCTGCATGACTGTAGTATGTTTCAACTCTGTATTGTGAGCCACAGGCAGTGTGTGCAGTGCAGACGTGCAGTTCACCAGTGAATATTGAAGTAGTTGTGGCACAGTCAGCAAGCAGAGCAGTGTAAAATGGAAATATGTATGAATAAGAGAAATTACAAGCAGCACAAATTGGTGAGTGTAACAGAGACATAAAGGAACTTTAAAGAGTGTGTTTATGCTGTATATTTGTAGAAAAAGAGAAGGTGTTTGTAAGCTAGCATTGGGCTAACAATTTTAGTGACATATCAGATGACAGCATGAGATGTGCAGACATTAATAACCATGATACAAGAAAGCTTCAGTGAAAATAATTAGAAGTAGGAGATAAGCAGGACAAAGAATGTCAATATTTCTTGAGAGAACATGTCTGAGAAACAGTTTGTAAACAAAATAGCATTGGCTGATTGATCTGCATCCACTCCAACTCTACACATGCACACAGGCTCATAATCAAACTTGCACAAAATTGTCAGCTATTTTGTCAGTTCCTTTATTTTTTTCCTTCTTTGCCTCTTTGCTTCAGTGTTATTTCAAACATAGAAAGGAGGAGGGATTGTCCTTTTGACAAGCTTTTTCCTACTTGGAGAGAGGTCTTCTAATTTAAATTATAGCTGAAGTGTTTAATCCCACTCAATCCTTGATATGATACTACACAACTCACGTATATGCTAAAAACTTACCCTTGAGAGAATTTTTTAAATTTTTAAAATAATCTCTTAAAAACTTATTATAGGGAACAATGTTTATATGAAAATGCTCATAAAATATGCTCTTTCTAAACATCCTAAATTATTTTTCTTCCTAATTTTTTTAGAAATACATAATTTAAGAAAATAAATGAGTACATAGCATTACTTTACCAGTATCTTTGAATTACGCTTTGTTTCACCATTAGGCAAGTGATTTTCATTTAAGAAGGCTAATGGCCTTTGAAATGCATTGACAATAGCTAACACGTACTAAAAATCTTCCTGCTAAATTTTAAAAGCACAAGATCTTACCATATCACTACAGTTCAGTGCAACCTCACTGCTTGCACTAGCGTCATATTCATTCCTATTTTTCTTTCTCTAGTTTAATGAAACTCCTGGAGACCTAAATAAGAGCAACTGGTGTAGTTTTGGTGTAACTAGTTATTGCTATCAACAGTTAATTTCAATGTTACTGCTTTTTCACTTAAATGTTATTAGCTCTTCAGCGTGAACTTGAATTACAAGAGCATACAGCACCCTCCACCAATTGTCAACTTATTGGAGGTGATAAAGTAAAACAATCTGTTGTTTGTCTCCAAATTATATTGCAAGGGGTTCATTTTACAGTTTAGTTAACCTGATAATTAACTACAAACAGAAATGAAAGAAAAAAAAGAAAGAAAAACATTAATTATTATTGTAAACAGTATTATAAATTCATGTGGGTGAAGTTGCATGTAAGAAAGAGGGGAAAGGAAGCACCAACTATCTATCTCTTTCTGCATGACCATTAACCTTCCTAAATGAAAAATCATTCTAAGCTTCATATTATTTTAGATAGCTCTCATGATGGTTGCATACGTAATGCTCCATCCAAACGTAGTACTTCTCCATTCAGCAATGGGTTTTCAATGATGCACTGGACAAGATGAGCATATTCCTCTGGTTTCCCCAGTCTCTGTGGGAATGGAATTGTTT
The DNA here is from genome assembly GCA_030765055.1 of Mantis religiosa. Classification (NCBI taxonomy): domain Eukaryota; kingdom Metazoa; phylum Arthropoda; class Insecta; order Mantodea; family Mantidae; genus Mantis; species Mantis religiosa. The sequence goes on along the minus strand of CM060951.1, from coordinate 62,004,615 downwards.
TAGCAAGATAAGTGCGAACCTTCTCTGGCAAGCCTTCCAGAAGGGGTGTGTGGAAAAGACCTGAAATTACAAATTATATTAGGGCTTAAATAAGTTTCAAAAACTTTATATCTTCAGTATGACCAAACAAATTTATGTGAATTAAAATATGAATTAATTTAAAATCTTAATTCTGAAGTGACAATTAGTTACATTACGCAGCACATTTAAATTAAAAGGTTCAGACAACAAATTTAGAAAATCCTCACAGAAAAGATAAATGATATATCACAGTCAAACATTGCACTTACTAGTCTCTTGGGACTTAAAAGACGGGATGCACATAAACAGTGCAGTTGTATCACTCTGCCAATAAACATGTGTTAATGTTCTATATGGTCACCTGTTTACATCTAACTCTTATCATAACCATAGTATCTTACACTGCAGCTTATGTTTAAATGTATTGGATGTTAATTACAGTATTTATTCACCACATTCATTACTCAAATGTGTTAATAAGCAATAACATATGTAATACAGCAACAAACTATTTCCACTCGCACTTCACTATTTCATTCCCTCTAAAAACTGTTCTATAAGCACAATGCTGACGTTTGTACACACTTTAGTTAGAGTAGCTTAAAAGTGAAAGAAAAACATATGCTTAAAGAGACATTAATTGTTTCAATAATGTGTTCTTAAAAATCTTCCTTAAGAAAAATAAGAGTTCCAATGGTCTAGCAAGTCAACAAGCAGGCCTCTTGATAGGTAGTCATAACCTCCATTTGTCACAAAGTTGCACACAATGAATGATATTTCATTGTATAATCATTGAATTTTTAAAAGCAAAAATGCAAAGTGTAACAACTGCATAAAAAATAAATTATTTGAGACTGACTGTATTAACTTTCAGCTGCTAATGCATAGTTAATGAAGTCGCGTTTTCAAGGGAAAATGGCTTTGGCAGTTTACAGTTATGCCCTTTGGTCTCTGCAAGCAATGGGCACCTTCCAGCACTTAACCGCTTCACTGATGGCCATTTAAACCCTTCAGGACCGGAAACAGATACCCAATAAACAGAACAAGACATTTAAATTGTTAAATGCTGTAGAAATGCATCATAAATATAATTCCATATCTTCCGTATTTATTAAGTTATTTAAACAAAACAAAAACTGGTTTAAAACCCATTAAAAGAAGTATACATCTACAGTAACAAAAAATTGGAGACTACAGTAATAAATCGTTCAAATTTCACTTCTTTGTTTCACTGTAGCAAAAGCCATTCTTTGTGCCGAATGCGCCTAATATTTGAATCATTTTGTTTTATGTGTATACGAAAGAATGTATGTATGTATAGCTACGCAAGCAACTTCTACAGTTCAAGGTTTTAGCTTTTAGTTTATTTATGCTCTACCAAGCGATAATCATACGAGTATATGTTGCATTACACTGGAAAGGAAACTCCCTGTCAGCATCTGTTATTACAGTGTTTCTCAACCAAGGTTTCTGGTAGCCTTATGCAGCTGTTTTGGCTCAGTATTTTAGTTATTTATACTCTCTGTGTTCAGAGTGATTTCTTATAGCTATCAAGAGCAAAATGAATGGCACATTTGAAATTGTTAAATTTCAATGTTAATCATGGCTTATCCTGGTAATGTAGCAAATAAATTAGCTTGTGTATGCTGTGTACAGGCTTCTGATACTACTGTAGAAAATCTGGAATATTTGTTGTGCGATTATGAAGGAGATGTTTAGGATATAGGTAGCAGTGACGTGTACTGGTCTACAGATGGCATGTCAGCTACTCCATTGTTTGGGGGAAGTGGCGGGTCAAATATGGGTGATGTGGATCAGCTATTACTAACTATCGATCTTTACAAAAAACAGTTTAATGGTGGAAAAAAGTATTTTTATATCACTGGATGTAACCATGCATAATTGTTTAGTAATTTTCAGAGCTGTAAATTCATGCAAGACGTTCACCTACCTGGACTTGTGCGTATAAATAGCTCGTAACCTAATTGAGTATTATAATACTCAGAGGTAAGGGGTAAGAAATTCACCACGACATCACCCCTCATACTTGAGAGAAAACACTTTCCTAAAAGCATACCACCCACAACCAAAAAAGTCGCAACCATTTCGAAAATGGTTCGCAAGGAAACCAATATTATTTGGTGTGAATCTGCAGATGTGCCCTTGGGTGTTTATCGAGGTTTGGAGGTGTACAATTCAAAAAGAAACCTTTAAGGGTACCTATATCGAGATTTAACTGTATCGAGATTTAACTGTATTGGAACACCACAGTGAAGCGAAAAATTATTAAATTTTAGATGAGTCGCATTTTTTACACATCTGCTTCACTTTCGTACCTATTTTGAGGACATGTTTCGCAAATCTTCGTTTGCATCTACGGCTCTTGTGCGAACAGAACTAATTTAAATTTATTGTAAAATAGGAAGATTAAAATAATTGGCGTTAAATGAGCATTAAATGCATGTATGTGCAGGATGTCTATACACATCCATATCGGTGAAAGGGTTAATGGAGTTGGTGATAAGGACCTAACTTACAAAATCTGTTTATTCTACCTGGATGATATTTTCATGAGCTATTGTTGCGACTGGCTTGGCCGGCATGCACAACGGTACAGACAGTGCAGCGCGGGGATAAAGGCTTGCCGAAACAGAGAAAGAAAGAGACAGATAGATGACTGGAAGGTTCGCTTTCTTGATTGTTACAGAACATTCCACTAAATTCTAGAACAATGAGTGGAGGTATAAAAGGAAGCTGCGGTTAGATGTCAGGGGACATCGTAATTAGACCCGATAATTGTGTGCATGCAGTGGTTATTTGAAAGTGAACTCTTTTGTTTATTTACGTGTGCAGAAGCCACGAGAGATTGTGTTGGTATATGTTACATCATTCTGCTGCCAAGGGTGTACAAACTGTCTTTCTACGGAAATAGAGAGCATTTTTTAATTTCTGCAACCTGAACTTTTAATTTTATGAACCCACAAAGTCACAATATCGTGGTTGGCAACTCATTCAGAGATCTGGAGAACCTGAACAAGGTACTACAGAGACTGCAGGCAGCTAAACTAAAGCTGAATATGAAGAAATCCACCTTCTGTCCAAGAAGGTGGACTATTTGGGTCACATAGTCTCAGGCTTGCCTCTGTAGCACAGGTTGTAGTGTGTGTGCCTCACGTTCAAGAGGTCCCGAGTTTTAATCTCCATCAGGGCAAGTTATCTGGATACTGTTTTTTCTGGGGTTTTCCCTTATCCTGAAAGATGAATGTCTGATAACTCTTAGCTCTACAAACTCTGGGCTTATTTGTATTGCTTCACTGTTATTAGCTTCAGTTTTTTTACATATTATCCTAATAGATTGTCTATAAATTAAGGTGCAATTATTATGGGATGCCAATGATTATGCAATAAAATATGGTATACTAGCATGGGATAGATGATGACCAGAGTCCAAATTCTGATGACATGTCATCTTTTAATGTTGCATCATAGGGACTGTTAACATGTACATAATTTAAGTAGTGGCATAAGTGATGCAGTGTGGGAAGGGAAAAAAAAAATTATTAATTTGGACATCACTGTTAATAAATTCCTTCAAACATCCATTCATGTACATAAATCCTTATCATAGATCCCAGATTATGAAAATGGATTTTTCTCCCATTTTATATTTTTAAGACATATATTTCCATTTTCCATTTACACTGTAAATACTTTGTAATATATTTATCTCAATCCGTCTAGTAATTTCAACAAGTGAGTTATAATCTCTAAAATATATTTCTGAAATCAGTAAGTACATATTTAATAAATTATTATTATTATTATTATTATTATTATTATTATTATTATTATTATTATTATTATTATTATTATTATTATTATTTGTGTTCATTCAGTATATAACCAAATAAGAAAATACTAACACAGTTTGTTACATCTTCTGTTTCATATTACTGATCTTCACCTTATAACCAATGGACAGGAAGAATCGTGAGACCCTCCTCAAAGAAAGGGAAAACCGATGATTGTTTTTTACCATGAAGACAGTTAGATTAATTATTAATATCTATATATGTTTTATAAAATTTGTAAATCTTGATGTATATAACTAAGTAATCATTTACAACCTTGTAATATGTAAACTTTTGGACGAAACTTGAAACATGTATTTCATGTCTATAAGTGAATAAACCATTATTGTTAATTATTGTTATTTTCATTTTAACCTTTATAAGAAATTAATCATTTCTTCACACTAGCCATATAAAGGCTAAGGTTTTTGATAGAGTCAACATGAAAAATTCAATGCTATGGCTGGGATCTGAACCACGGATCTCCTGGTTTCCGTCCAGTAGCTCTAACCCATTTAGCTACCATGGCCAATGAGCCGCCCTGACAATGATATCCCTGCCATGGCATTGAATTTTTCATGTTGACTCTATCAAAAACCTTAGCCTATATACGGCTAGTGTGAAGAAATGATTAATTTCCATCAATTAATGGAGAATTTAGTGTCAAATACTTAAATACATCACTGTTTCTAACCTTTTGCTTCAAATAATATTTAACAGGTTATTTATTTATTTATTTTATTTACATCCTCCAACATTAGGTCATATTGGACGATGAATGAAATGGGTGAAATGTTGCTCAAATGAGTCCGGGGTCCATGGAGCTTAGAGATACCCGACATTCGTCTTTCAGGTTCCACGCTACTGAAGCAGGCATTTCACCGGTTGGGAATGGATACCCAATAAACTGTGCAAGACATTTAAATTTTTAAAAGCTGTAAAAATGTTTCAAGCTTCATAATTACGTATCTTCCATATTTATTACGTTACTTTAAAGAAACAAAAACTGAATTAAAGCTCATTAAAGGTAGTATGCATCTATACTATCACTAAAGTAGAGATTATATTAACAAATTGTTGAAATTTCACTGTTGTGTTTCACTGTAGCAAAAAACATTTTGTGCATTGAACACATCTAATTTGTGAGCATTTTATTTCTTGTGCATACGAACTATAGCTACATAAGTAAAGGTTCTCCAATTCAAGGTTTTATGTTTCAGTTTATGCTACCATGCAATAATAATTGTATACTTGTGTAACAAACAGGCTGCAAAGAACGCAAAGCTCTCTAGCAGCATCTATATGTATTTACATGATATTTGGAGGAATTTAGTATATATGTATGATAATGAATTTTGAAATACAATCGATTTTGCTTTAAGTTTATTTCATTTTGAGTTTGGTAGTACTAGCAGAAATGTAGTGACCTCTAGTGATCATAGCATTGGCAACATGATTGTATACGACTGAAGATGTAAACAAATGTTTACGAAATCGTGATCTCAATGAATAAGACATTTTCATCATTTTCTTTAAAGACAAGTGAAATTTTTGTTACAAATAATTATATTTGTGTATTTATGTATGTATTTATTTCCAAACCATTTGTACAAAAAAGTTCTGATAATTTTATTTACTTACACATTACATGAGTTGATTTTTATCCCTTAGTCCGCTATACATATTAACGGCATGGTTATTTATGCATGGTGGACCTTAACTTAATTCACAGTGTTGCGAACACACTGTTGCGGCGAGGCGACATGGCCGACAAGTTCAAAGGGATGGACAGTACAGTGCGGAGATAAAAGCTTGCTGAAACGGTGGGGGGAAGGAGATGGATTTCTGGAGAGTTTGTCTTTCTTCTAACGCTGTCCTGATTGTTTGAGGACATTCCACGAATTTCCGGAATAGTGAGTAAGCTATAAAAGCAGCCGCCGCCCACCACTGGGGAGTAGTTGTTAATTGAACTCGTGTGCGCAAACAGCTGTGTGAGCTGTTTGTGGTCATTGACCTTGCAAGTTGTATTGTGTATGTAATTCTGCTACTGTAAGGGTTGACCAAAGTGTGCTTCCACGGAAATAAAGAGAAATTTTTAGTGTTTGTAACCTGGACTTTTAATTTTACGAACCCACAAAGTCACAATATTATTTTTCTTTATTTTTCTATACCATTTCTCCCTTGCTCTTCCCATAAATTCCCCTAGCATTTTTATATCCTCTTTCTTTTGTAGGTTCATTATCATAATTTTTAGTACTTCTATATTAATATTCTCCCATTTTTTGGTAAAAACTGTTTTCTACACAGCTTTGTTTCTTCACATTCTACTATATAATATAAATCATTTTCTGCTCCTCCACATAAAGGACATCTATCACTCCCATCCTAACTAAGACTTTGAAATAATTCTTGTTTCTCTATATCTTCCACTCCATTCCTAACTTCAACCCAGAAACGTCCAACTCCTAACTCCTCCCTCTCTTCCCATATCTTACCCATTCCAATTTCCTGTAACATTCTTCTTATACCCTGAACCCAATTCGTCCCAGCACAAGATTTCTCCTGCATTTCTAAACATTGTTGTCTATTATACAAATATAACAATTTGTAACAAAAACTTCACTTAAGTTAAGAAAATGAGGTTAATTCTTCTTTCTAATTGAAATTGATTTCACGAACTCTTGTCCGCATCTTCAAAGAAAACCACAGGAGTAAACAAATATTTCTACCCTTAAAAAAAAAAAAAAAAAAAAAAAAAAAAAAAAAAAAAAAAAAAAAAAAAAAAAAAAGACGATTATAATTTTATAATATTTACTTACCATCCTTGGTTTAATAAACATATTCAAAAAGTTTTTAAAGAGTTTGGTATAACTTTGGTTCCTCAAAAAATATAGTATTAAAAATTTACCACATTTCTCTAAAAAAGATGAAATTTCTAATAATAAAAAATCTGGTATTTATCTTTTTGATTGTTTAGATTGTGATCGAGTTTACATTGGTAGGACGAAACGTAATTTGGAAACCAGAACGAAAGAACATTTCTGTAACATTAAGTATAAACAAACTGATAAATCAGCCATAGCAGATCATTTTTGGTCATTTAACCATAATATAAATCCTGAAGTTAAATTATTAAAACAATTAAATGTCCTGATAGATTTAATGGTTTGGGGAAATATATTTATTTTAAGAAATAAACATCGCGTAGTGAATTTTAAAATACTGGCAGTTGATTCTGTTCTTAAGTTTGTTTTGTTTTCAGATTTTGGTAATACGGAAAAAACATAACAACATAGTAGCTTCCTTAGTGACGAATTTGTTTTCTTCTGTGGTTTTCTTTGACTGAGGATGTGGACAAGAGTTCGTGATATTGATTTCAATTAGAAAGAAGAATTAACATCATTTTCTTAATTTAAGCGAAGGTTTTGTTACAAATTGTTATATTTGTGTAATATTCATTGCTTCACTGTAGCTAGCTTCATTTTCTATGTAATTGTCGTCTATTGTTGTTGCCTGTAGTTTTCTCTCATGGTAGAACTATGAACTTCTTTATCATATTATTAACCGGTAGGATTTCAAAATTTATTACTCTGTCTTTATATTTCCATATTAAGATGTTCTTTCATGCTGTTAGTTTGTAATGGTTTATCAAACCTTTTAATAATTTTGGATTTGGGTCAAGGTTATGGTTTTCATTCCAAAAGTGAAATGCTACTGCAGACTTATCTTCCTGTTTCAATTTGATGTTTCTACAATGTTCTTTGACTTTGATTTTTATGTTTCTTTTAGTTTGCCCTATGCATAATTTTTCACAATCCTTATAACTTACTTGGTATATCTATTGATTAGTGGCATTTCATCTTTTATTTTTGAATTGAATAATTCTAATACTGATTATATATTTATAAGTGCCAAGGTGATATTTTGTTCTCTAAATATCTTTTTGAATTTGATATTATTAGGTGGTGCATGAATCCAGTGAATATGCTGTTTTTTTCTTTGGTGAATGTGCTTGCTTCTTTAAGGTTTTCTTTAAGGTTCCACCTGATAACAATTGGTACTTGGCCTCTGAAAATCCACATCGCATTCAAGAAATCCCTCATTATAATAAGAAAGTTGGAGTTTCCAGGGTCCATGGAGCTTAGAGTTACCTGATATTCATCTATCAGGATAAGGGAAAACCCCAGAAAAAACTGTATCCAGATAACTCACCCTAACCGAGATTCAAACTCGGGACCTCTTCAACATGAAGCAGACATGCTACCATTTATGCTACCGAGGCAGGCAGTTGGAGTTTGGTATGCTGTTAGAGCTAGATGCCTAACTGGTCCAATATTCTACGAGCAGACTGTAAATGCAGAGAGATACAGAAATGTCATTTTGATCCAATATTACCATCAACTAACAGAAGAAGAATAACCATATGTGTGGCTTCAACAAGATTTTGCTACTGCCCATACAGTAAAGAACTCTATTAATAAAATTAGGGAAGTGTTTGAAGATAAAGTGATTAGTGCTGGTGTATGGCCCTCTGACTCCTCCAATCTAACACTGCGTGAATTTTATCTGCGGAGTAACCTGAAAGGCAAAGTTTATGAGACAAATCCTCATACAATGTAAGAACTAAAACAAAATATTAGAAATGAAACCAGAAACATTACAGTGGCTCAACTTAATTGGCTGTTGCACACCCAATCACGCACAGGTGAAATGTTTGGGTCTACTTTTTTATATTTCATCTGCACAGAAATTGTATATGATAAATTAATAAAATCAGGAAAGTATTTTTTATTATATATTATGTCAAAATTCAAAGAAAATTACATGCCTAATGAGAAGATCACTGTGGATGAAAGCACAATACTTTGGAAGGACTGTTTAGGTTGGAAGCAATACATCAAAATAAAGAGGGCCAGATTTGGCATAAGAGTTTTAATCTATGTGAAAGCAAAATGGGATATTTTTACAATAACTGCATATATGCTTATAATACTGGAGACAAAGATTTCGGGACATCTGGCTCCATAATAATGCACTTGATGGAACCTGTACTTGATCAGGGTAGAACTGTATATTTAAATATAATAATCGGTATAGGTCCTCAAAATTATTCATGATGTTATACAAAACAAAAACAAATTCAAGTGGAACAGTATATTCTAATTTTATTGGTGTGCCAAAATAGGTGAATACAAATTCTCTGTCTAAGGAGAGAAGTACAGGTGTGTCAGCTCCCACCTTTGATCCATGTTGTTTGACAAGACAGATGGGTAGTTACAGCATTATCCAATTGGGCTTCTAAGATTTTGATGATTGACACTGGAAAAATAGATGCTCAAAACAAAAGATTAATCTTAAGCCTGATATTATCCAGGAATTGAATATGCATATGGGAGGTATGGATCTAGTAGATCAAGTATGGCAAGCATATCTCTCTACAATATACAATTATTTTGTAATTTGGAGAAATCTAATCCAGGCAAGACAACGACCTACATGAACTTAAGCACATCAATAGCTTGCAGCCTATTTAAGCACCTTAACAATCAGAGGCTTCTTTATACTGGAGATAAGAAACCCCCCACCCTAGCACCTCTTAGACTAGAAAGAAAACACTTTCCTTACAGGATACTACCTTAAAAAAAAAAGTAACATTTATTTTGAAAATGTTGGCATGTTACAAAAAATGAGTTCACAAGAAAATCAAAATCACTATGACTTGCCACAAATATGGAGATGTGCTCTTGTGTGTTTATCCATGTTTTGAACTGTACCACTCAAGTTGAAACCTTTAAAGGTAAGCCTTTATCTCATACAATACATTTAAATTTACTGTAAAAGAGAAAAATTTATATAACTAGTTTCAAATAAGTAAATACATGTATGAAACCAGGACGTCTATAACATCCATATCACTTCACTCACTTGCACTGTAAAATGGAAGTCATGTTGCCCATATTGGTGAAAGGGTTAAAAGATGAAAGAAGCTTATGTGTTGTAAGATGCTCTTTTAGGGTGTAATAAGGCCTACATGTGCTTCCTATGGCATCTAGCTAAAAAGTGTATAACTGAGTGACTGCAGATGCTTTTGTTGTGATGTAGCTGCTTTTCTTTAGAATTTAAGAAACAGTCACTTTACTTATTTTAAGAGCATATGAGTGAGAGTCCTTTTCCTCACTTGACTGAACAGGAATAACAGGTTCATTGTGAAGAAGCATATTCTCCTCTTCCTGAGATCACAAATTCTTTAGTTTGGTTGTGCAATATTAACACTGGAACCAGTAGTTGATCTTAGTCTTGGGTCATGAATCCCTGGACTGTCTGTATCTCTTACCAGTTCTTCATCTTCGTCTTCATCATCATCATCATCATCATCATCATCATCATCATCATCATCATCATCATCATCATCATCATCATCATCATCATCATCATCATCATCATCTTCATCATCTTCATCATCTTCATCATCTTCATCTTCCTCTTCTTCCTCTTCTTCCTCTTCTTCCTCTTCTTCCTCTTCTTCCTCTTCTTCTTCTTCTTCTTCTTCTTCTTCTTCTTCTTCTTCTTCTTCTTCTTCTTCTTCTTCTTCTTCTTCTTCTTCTTCTTCTTCTTCTTCTTCTTCTTCTTCTTCTTCTTCTTCTTCTTCATCATCTTCTTCTTTAACTGCCCTCATAAACCACTACATGGTGTCAGGGTATTCTTGTTCCTCTTAACCTTTAAGTCCTTAGGCTGTGGGTTGAGGAACAGAATCTCAGTGAGACAGAGAGGATGGGTGATCAACCTAATGTCTGGTATATGAGTGAGGGAAGTGGATGACAGAATGAGGGTGAGATGAAATGATAGTAAAGATGATGATGATGATGATGATGATGATGGAGCAATTGGTGAAATGCTGGTGGGGGGAAACTGGAGGACCCTGAAAAACCCACCCCAGCACCGTGTTATCCACCACAAACCTCACTTTGTGGTCGCCTGGGACGAACTTGGGCTGCTTTGATGAGAGCCACGGCATGGCCTCCTCTACCAATTCTTGCTTCTATAATTATGTAAGCTCTTGTAAGAGTCTTTTGGCCGCAATAAATTATTATTATAAGATTTTAACAAAGTAGGCTAACAACACTTAATGCAAATGAATGCCTAAGCATGTTTGGTTTCCTGCACACTGCTAGCATTAACTGACCAGTACATGTTTCACCAGTGTAACCAACGTGGAAACCTTTGTTGTTACACAGCTATGGCTATGGCCTGGCGCTGTCTTTTTTTAATCCAACTGTAGGTATTTTGAGACCTCCCAGTATATATCTGCAATGTTCCCTGGCTGGAAATACTATGAACACACATGTAACAGTATTCTTTCACTTTTAAGGAAAATAAATTATGAGCATGTATGTATAAAGTGAAGCATAAAAGGTAAACTACCAAGTATCCAATTTTTCTAAGTTTAAACTACTTACCAGGAGCAACGGTAACCACTCTTATTCCTTGTGAAGCTAGATCACGAGCAATGGGAAGAGTCATTCCAACAATGGCACCTTTGCTGGCTGAGTAAGCTGCTTGACCCATTTGTCCTTCAAAAGCTGCTATGCTTGCTGTGTTGATTATCACTCCACGTTGTCCATCTTCATTTGGCTCATTTTTTCCCATCATACCAGCTGCCAAACGTATCACATTGAAGGTCCCAACACTGTTCACCTTATTAAAAAAAATATACTTAAAATGTTTCTGTTTAATTGTAATAAAAAATATACAATCAATGCTCAATTACATAAATAAGATTGTAAAGCTATCCACAGTGTTAAATTTCAGCTGTGTATTCATTTTATGCTGGAAATAATGTGATAGTGGCAATATCATTAAGGATTATTACATGATTATTACCTATTGTTTATTAAATTAGGTATTATGATGCTGGTAAACTTATATATTTATACAGTAGTTAATTACATGAAAACCAATTTACAAGAGATAGACTACAGATGGGATATTGTCACGCAAGCATCGGAACACCCTATAGAGTGGGCGACAGGAGACGGGTCGGCGTTTGCCCCGCCCCCTCGTTTGTCTTATAGCGTTAAGAAGGGATGGTTAGGAGAGGGATGTCGGGCCCCTGAGCCGTCTCTTTACCCTTCTCCTAGGTTCTGGAAACTCGGGACATTCAATCTAATCGAGAACCTTCTAGATCGGCAAGCGGACCCTATATAAGCAACACGTCGTGCAAGGGGAGTGAGTCAGTCAGTGCTTGACGTGCTAGTGAAGTAGCGCCGTGTTAGTGGAAGAGAAGACTGTGCGACGGAAGAATTTACGTAATTGTGTACGTGCATCGGAGTATTGTCCGTAATTACTAGTGCAAGTGAAATTGTAACGGACGAACTGGTGAATCGTAATTGTGTGCATTCCGTAATTCTGTGTAATTGGCAAGTATCAAACTGTAAATCGGTGGAAATAAAGAACATTGTTGAGTCTGTGTAATTGGACTTTTCATTTCACGAACCCACAAAGTCACAATATACACGGATATAACACCAGAAACTACAATCAAATAAATATCCGATAACATAGAGTTACAATAACAGAAAAAGGCATTAAAGTGATAGGATTAAAACTGTATAATAGTCTACCACAGAAACTAACAATCCTACCCGCGGCAAGATTTAAGCAAAAGACTTATGACTGGCTAGTTGCAACACCATGTTATTCAGTTAAAGATTTTTTTGATGCTAAAAGAGTAACGATTCTCACAGATAGACCTATATATATTGGTAATGTTCTACTATTGAATTCTTGGTAATTATATTTATTAATGCTGTATTTTAATTGTAATTAATACATTGTATATACCATTGCATTTTACCTTATTGATGATGATCAAAGAAGTATCTTGTATTTTATTTTATAATACGTAATTTGTTGTATGTATCACCTGACATTGTCTATTGCTATACAAAGCCTAATGACAATAAAAGCAAATTATTTATTATTATTATTATTATTATTATTATTATTATTATTATTATTAATTATTATTATTATTATTATTATTATTATTATTATTATTATTATTATTATTATTATTATTATTATTATTATTATTATTATTATTATTATTATTATTATTATTATTATTATTATTATTATTATTATTATTATTATTATTATTATTATTATTATTATTGTGCAAACCGAGAGTCAGACTGAAAAATTCAATGCCATAGCCGGGATTTGAACCACGGATCTTCAAGAGTTTTACAGTCTGACTCTAGGTTTCCACAATTTAGCCTACACACGGCCAGTGTGAAAGAACAATTTCCATTATTATTACTATTTGTCAAATGAGTGGAGTTTGGCTAAGTCGCTGGTGTACCATGGTGCAATTTAGAGAGGTCAGAGAAGGCGAGAATATAGTGTAGTCACTTTGACTGTCAAAACATCAGCAAAGCTAACATAATGTGAATTCACTTTTTTTTTTTTTTTTTTGTTGTTGTTGTTGTTGTTGCAAAATGGATATCCTATGCCTTTAAGTATTCTTCAGAATGTATTCCTCAACCTTCAAAAGGGATCTTTTCTTTAACAGCATTCATAAGTTTACATACTGTAGGAATTTATCTTGTTCATGAAACTTGAGAAACGTTCTGTACACAGTTCATTTTTCAAACTCACTGAATTCAAACTTTTATGGATGAGAACAATATCTGCCATATTTGAATTTTGAATTACTTTTACTATATTATGCACAGTTTGTTCACTTTTTCCCACTGATGTTGCCATCCTTTTTATAGGACTATTTAATGGAGTAATTAGACCTTTACAAAGCTGTAACACTTTGAATATTCATTTTCTGCAGCTGTGATTGCCTTCTGATTTGATTTTAACTCATTCACTGTAAGAGACTCCACTGCTGCTGCATTACAGAATTACTAAATGGTACAGAATGCATTGCAAATAGTGACAAAATACTGCTTATTTGTTTGCTTTTACTCAAGCTTCCACTGTTGGCCATCCATATTCACTCTTCAGATAGGTTGTATATTAATACATGAAAAAAGCTACAAAACAGTGGTGTGGTTTTGAATTTACTTAAGGTGAGTCAGCAAACCTTTACTTATGTAATAAATCCTCTATTTAACACAGGAAAATTTCCAGACTGCTTAAAAATTTCAAAAATAAAACCACTATTTAGAAAAGGATTACGAAAAGAAATAGAAAATTACAGACCAATTTCTCTACTATCAACTTTTTTTTAAAATTATAAAAAAAAAATGTTTAGAAGGTTAATGTCTTTCTTTGATAAACACAATTTATGGATAAACCAGCATGGTTGTCGGAAAGGTAGATCGACTGATACTGCTATTATGCAATTTCTAGAAGAAGTATACTGCAATATGGATAGTAAAAGTAAACTTTGTATTAGGCTATGTTTAGATTTGTCTAAAGCTTTTGACCTGGTCAATCATGACATATTATTATCCAAATTAAATTCATATGGCATCAGAGGGACCGTAAACAACTGGTTTGCCTCGTATTTAAAAGATAGAAAACAGATAGAGGAATTACAATTTTTATATGCAAAGACTAATACACTTTATGATGAACATTCTGAAATAAAAATTATAAAATGTGAGGTCCCTCAGGGTTCCATCGTCGGCCCCCTTCTATTTCTAGTTTATATTAATGATAGATATAACCCATAAAGTAAATAAGGAAAATATTAAACTTACTATTTTTGCAGATGACACATATTCATCACTGGTAATGATAAAGGTCATTTACTTCAAAATTTAAATGAAATTAATGAAACTATTTTGCCATGGCTTGATAATTACAGACTAATTTTAAACAACGATAAAACAGAAGCAATAGGTTTTCGGCATAAAGTATTACCTTCCCTGACATTAATTTGCATGGCATCAACATTTCATATGTAAAAGATACAAACAGTTTAGGCCTGTGGTTAAATCAAAACTTGGATTGGACTGCACATATAGAAGACTTAATCAAAGTTAAGTAAGCAGTGCTATGCTATAGAAACATTAAAAATGATAGCAGACATAAAGAAGTCCGAATGGCATATTTTGCATATTTTTGTTCCCTCATGAATTATGGTATCATCTTTTGGGGTAATTAAAATATGTTGGAAAAGGTTTTTGGAATGCAAAAAAGAGCCATAAGAATAATAGTGAATCAACCTGCACATGTGAGGTGTAGAGTGTATTTTAAGGAACTGAAAATTATAACCCTGCCATGTTTATACATATACAAAGTTCTTTTACATGTAAAAGCTAGTTTAAATTGCTTTAAAACATATGCAGTGACACACCAGCATGATACAAGAAACAGTTCAAACCTACTAGCAATTTTTCATAATACCACGTTATACACACATTCCTTCACTTATAGTGGTACCCAACTGTACAATAAGTTACCTCTTTATTTAAAACAGATTGATAACCAAAAGATTTTTAAATTGAAACTACACAAATTTTTAAGTGAAGCATGTTTTTATTCTATTCAAGAGTATTTGGAAAGTTAGTTATATTATTATATTTTGGCATTTACTCTTATACATGTTTTTTGTAATTTCTGTATTTAAATGTTGTAAATATTTTTGTTTTAATGTGTCCACAATCTTGTATGGAAATTTAAAGGATGAATAAATTGAATTGAATTAATTACATTAACTCACTTTGTTTCCATCATCAGCCATCTACTGGTGGGAACAAAACCTCCTCCAAAATATACTAAGTGAATAAATAAAGTGATGTTGGTATTATTAATTTTGACTCACTTTAAGTAAATTATTCCAAACATTTTGGGAAATAATTTTAAAAATAAAAAGAATGTTTAGATGGCTCTACATATAAATCAGAAAGTTTACTATTTCCATTGAAGCAAATTTATAGATCTTGCTATTAATGTTCCCTCTATGGTTAAATTTGTGACCTCTCACACCAATAAATTCAGTAAATTGCATTGCAAAATAACACCATTAAAGACTCATAATTCTGTGAGAGTGGCTTGAGTTATTTCTTTAGTTTCATTAAGTCTGAAATTCCATTTGATAGTATTTTATATACATTGTTACTGCAATATTACAACTGTGGTCAACTTTGATTGTCATCATGTGGAAATCGATGTTAAAAATATTATAAACTAAGTTTCTAATGTTACTGTTATCATGACTGTTTGCTCACATAATCAATTTTATTGCTTTCTCTTAATTTCACACACTCTCCAATAGTGCTGCATTAGCAGTACAAGGGAACCTGTGTTGGATTGCAGATACTGCCACAGAGAATTCTCCTTGAAATTTTGCATAGCCTCATTATGTGCTTAAGGAATAGTTGAAGATGGAAAAATAGCAGATTCAGTCTCGCTAGTTACACCTATTATGGGTGCATTATAAGTTGGTGATTGACAGTTGAAGGAGTGGGGAAAGAGAGGGGATGGCACCGTTGCCACTTTAGCGTCCCTCTCCACGTGCTAGGCAATGAAGGTGATGGTTAGAGGGGAGGTGGCAGTTCGGTTGCAGTCAGTTGCAGTAATGCACACGCACATATTCCTAGAAATTTGCATACTGCAGTATTAATCGTAAGATTGCCGTAAGACTGTCTACACGTTTAAGTGAGCAGTTACCTAAGTACAGCATACGAGTTTGTAACCGCGATGTACATGCCTGATTTTCTTCACTAGCGTATTTCTCTTCCCCTACTCTAACTATGGCATTCTTACTTACACCAACATCAGCTGAGGTTCTGTCCGGTACTTTTGAAACGGGAATTATTGGACTCCAACTGTCATATAATTTCCCTTGCTTGTCCTTTAATTGGGATTCCGTGTCCATAACATTTTTTGTGGTCTTCGCAGATAGTTTCTTTCTGTCTGTTTCTGTAGTACAAGTGTTTGCGGTAGCCATGATTAACGATAATTAGCTAAATATTAAAGTTGCGCTGAAACACAAAAGTTGATCACAGAAACACTAAAGTTGATCACAAAAACACTGAAGTTGATCACTGAAACACACGAATTATATTGCGAAAATGTAAAGCTGTTTACACTCTGTGAAACATTCACTACCTGAAGCAGTACACTCTTAGTTTGGCAGTGATGACAGGGAAAAATACCCTAAGTAAGGGTTGGCCATTAAACTGTAAAGGTTGGTCATTGACCCAGAAAATTTCATAAGCTATTCCTTGAAACTAAATCCACACCTGTTCCCTTCCAACAACGCATACCGTCTCATACTAAAGGGCAACGAACGACGACGGTATTGTGATACCGCTGATTCATAAGCGAAGCAACAATAGTAGCAGTGTCTGTTAACTGAAAACTTCAACATGCCGATAGAATAGCGTCATGCATAAAGCACGTGATCCAGTGCGATAGAGTTGGCAACATAGGATAAGCGGCTCGGGTTGCTATGGCAACAGTTTACTTTTGATTGGTGGATTGCTGGTTGCTAGGCAACGGCAATGACGTGTCAGTGACGTGTTTATCTCCTCTCCTTGTTTTCGCAGCTGAACAGCACGTGGAGGCAAAACGCCAATCACCAACTTATAATGCACCCATTATAATTAGCTGAATGTAAGCAGTACATGCTGCTAATTTTGCACAATGCTTGTTTAACCAGTTTATGTCTACAGATCAATAGACACAGTAATGCTAACATGTGCTCTAGAGTTGCACATACACTCAAGTTCTGTTTTATACTTATCATTCAATAAAAAATATCTCCCCTTTCAAGATTTTCGTTAAATGCAAGAAAATGCATACAA
Organism: Mantis religiosa; assembly: GCA_030765055.1. NCBI lineage: Eukaryota > Metazoa > Arthropoda > Insecta > Mantodea > Mantidae > Mantis > Mantis religiosa. The sequence goes on along the minus strand of CM060951.1, from coordinate 61,986,971 downwards.
TGTGGATTTAAGCCATGCTCAGGTCTCAATACAAAACTTTGCCAAAGATTCTGCATTCAAATATCTGTTATTTTCCATGGTCTTTCACACATAAGGAACACATGCAGTGTACTTTGGATTAATTAAAACTCTTAATGAAATGAAATCCATGAATTGCCATCTGGGTTATTATGTGCCTCAGTGTATAGTTAACTTACTTCATCTGGTCCTGGCGTGTGTGATACAGAAATCCCTGTATTTAGGTCTTCTTAAACTGGTATTTACTAACAGTTATGTCGTACAGAGATGTGGATGGCAGGGGTAATGCAGATGCAATTCTTTCAACAACATGCTCAACTCATATGAGGTGTGACAATGATTACTTGGAGATACATTATGAACATTTGAGAAACATCATTTTTATCTTTTCCAGAACTTTCAGATTTCTCATGGTGAGGTATAGCCATGAACTTTTGAGAATATTCTTTTTCACAAAGGTTTTTCAGAAAACTTTTGGCCTGAAAAGAAAGCATAGGACTTTAACCTAACTTATTTTTATATTCATTTCTCTACTACATATTGTAAGTCAAGGAAGTATTACTGTCCATACCAAAATGCTAAACTGAGGTTTCACCAGAAATGCACATTTTGTCTTCCTAAGCTCAAAAACTTCATTGTATGTGAATATGTGTCCATATAGCACAATTCAAAAATGAACTTACAGTAAGAAAATCTCCAAATACTCAGTTACAAAACGGAGAGGTTACATGGTCTATATTAGTAACTAATATCAATGTGGAAACACTCAATTCAATTGTTAAATCTATCCAGAAGAAAACAAATTAGGCAAGCTTATTATAAAATTACCATGCCAATAAAGTTATGTACTGAAAAAAAAAGTTCTAAAGGCGGCAATTACAGTTTTTCAGAGTGCCAATAGAAAGACTATTTAGAGATTATTAAAGACAAATAATATCTTTTCCAAGCATATGTGCTGAAGTGAACTTTAAAAGTTATTGAATTTTAAAGATCGTTTATTATAAATAAATATTTATTTGAGATCTAATAAATATCAAAATTCAAAGTATGACTTTGGCTATTTAAATCTCACAAAAATCTGAAATAGAAACCAACTGCGTCAGTACCACTTATTTAAAAATAAAAACCATACATTGCATTAAAAGCTGCATTAATCAAATTAAATGAAAGTCAGTACTTCAAAATTGTGTTGTTATATGCAGGTTGTTTTAAAGGGGATTGTTATCACAGGGATTTACTATAATAGCATTTTACATCAATTAAAGAATCACTGGTTTGATACTGCCAAATATTTGTCTCTGTGAAATGTAAAACATTAGCACTTATTAATAAATGAACTAATTTAACTCATTACTATTTCTAATACTCCTGTGATAATGTAGTGGCATTACCTTATATCACACCTCAGAACAACTATCTTTTTCTTTTCTTCAGATTATATCATGCTTACCATCAAAACTTTCACAAAATCATCCAGATTGTGGGGCAGATCCTTCTTGAAATTATATGTTTTGAATGCTACTCCTATCCCTGCACAATTTACTGCCACATTCAATTTACCAAATTTTTCTTTAGTAATCTGCAAAGCCTTTTTAACATCATCTTCTGAAGTAACCTAAACAAAGAAATACACCAATCACTTTATTGTTTTATTAAAAGTCAAAAAATAATTTAGATTTCCTAAATTATGTTCAGAAATTGAATAATGATTGCATTATGCAATAATTAATCAAAATACTTACATCTGTAGGTACAAATATACAGTTTTCTCCCATTTCTTTTTCAAGATTTGCACCATCAGATTTGGGCAGATCACATATTACAGCTTTGCACCCTTGTTTCATTAGGTGCTGCACTGTTCCTTTACCCAATCCTGATGCCCCACCAGTCACCAGGGCTACTAAATTCTGTCAAAAAAAATTGAATTATGGGAATTTATTACATTCTGGGGAAATATTTGATTCACTACTTTATGACTACATAAGTACCAACTGATCATCTTCATTTCTCTACTTCTTAAAAACATCCTTCAGCACTTCATGAGTTAGGGCTTCAAACCCTCAGCAATACTTTATAGTTTAAGGCCCTCAACTAAGGCCATGCTTTGTACAGAAAGTATTGTAAAAATGTGGGCAATAAGCTTTAAAAGTTCTCAACTCTAGAAGCAACTCCTAAGATTTTGTGATATTATTCACATTCCAGTTCTTTAAGTTTTAAAACAGGACCTATACTCAAAAGTTTACCTATGCTTGAACATAATGGTACAAAGTATAAACTTGAAAGAAGCGTAGGGACAGTGAAGCACAAATTAGCATGTTGTGATAATGGTACAAACTCTCATTAATGATTTCAACTTGCATTAAAATGTTTCTGGGAAATAAATCTAAGAATATGTGCATTGATATCTCAGCAGTATATGACACTTGGATGGAACTGTCAGCCAACTGCATGATGAGAATAAATATCATGTGTGTTTCACGATACAATGTTATCACACACTGTCTGATTTTATGCTTATTTTGGAGACTTGGGGACACAATTCGGTAAACTGCAAAATATAAAGATGGAAAAAGGGAATAAGCGTAGAAGAAACGTTGGCTGCTGATTAGCTCTAATAATAAGCATGATGAAAATTTATGGTTACATTCTCCAACCAACATCTTTAATATTTTATTGCTTCTCTATAACTGAAGTGATAGTCAAATTTTTAAAAAGTGGCTCGTTATATGCTGCTTTTGAAATTTATACTTTTCCCATGATATTGCAAGGAACTACTAATTGATAACATTGCTCAAAAGATCTTAGAAGTATAGAAAAATACAAACCAATAACAAATATATTGGAAATAACTGATACCACAAAAAATGTTATTTGAAATAAATTGCACATTTTAATGCAGCATATAATTTTTGAGTTGTAAGCTTTGTTTTATCTCATAAAATTCAGCGCAAATAACAGAAACAGAAAATTCAAGATATACATTTTTTCTGTGTATAAATATGTTGAACTCATGGTTTTTAATAAAAATCATAAAAATTGTTAGTCAAAGCCATATACAAAGCCATTTTAATCTATTGCACGCACGCACGCACCCACCCCCACCCACACCCACACTTAAAAGAACTTAAGTGTCCAAAGAACCTTTTTATCCTGGCTTCAAATTACTTCAGCAATAGGAAAACAACATTATGAATAAATAATTACACGGCCGTGAAAGAAGTCCAGAAAGGGAGTCCTCAAGGATCCTGCTGCGGTCCAGGATTTTGGAATATTATGTACAACAGCATGTTAAATTTACAGTTCACCAGAAGAACAAAAGTGATTGCTTTCGCAGATGACGTTATCATCTTAACAAGAGGAACATCCAAACTCGAAGCAGAAAACATGGCGAACCAGGACATACTGAAGATCCAGAACTGGGCCACAGACAACAAACTAGAATTCAATGACAAGAAATCGCAGACTATGTTTATCTCCAAGAAGAGAAACGAAGATAAAGAAATCAGCATTTACATAAATAACAAGAAACTCAAACGGAGGAAATGAAATACTTAGGCATCTACTTTGACAGCAACTATAACTTCAATGCGCACATAGCTCATACTGCAGAAAAATCCATTAAACTCATCAATATGTTATCACAGACAGCCAAACTACAGTGGGGATTACGATACAGATCTCTAAGAACGATCTATGAAGGAGCTATAGTTCCAGCGATGACCTATGGCTCACCAGTGTGGATAGAAGGCATAAAGAAATACAAGAACATTATTAAGTAGAGAAGAGTGCAGAGACTAATTAATATAAAAATTGCTAAAGCATACCGTACAGTATCATATGAGGCTTCATGTGTAATAGCTGGTACACAACCTCTACAAGTAACCATAGAGGGAAAGGTAAGGACTTATCTGGCAACAAGAGCTCACAATGAGGAATACGACGCACCAGTAGAAATGCGACACTGGAGACACCCGGCACAAAATCCTTCAATATATGAGACAGACAATAACAGTACATACGCATTTGAAATATACACAGACGGCATCAAAATGGGAGACAAAGTTGGGGCAGCGGCAGTAATATTTATAAACGGCATGTTGACCCATAAGTTAAAGTTCAAGCTGCATGCTCGATGCTCAAATAACCAGGCAGAGCAACTTGCAATTCTTGAGGCGCTGAAGAAACTAAAGGAACTAGAAAATGAAGGTTACACTGATAAACGAGTTGCATTGGTCACTGATAGCAGGATAACACTGGATCTCCTGAAAAAACAACTCAAAACACAATTACCTGACTGAGGCAATCAAAGCTAAAATCCTCGACCTGAGAACATCAGACTGGATGCTGCACTTTGGATGGGTGAAAGCACACTCGGGTATATATGGCAATGAAATAGTAGATAGACTAGCAAAAGAGGCTGCTGGGGAAGATCGTGAAATACAATATAATAAAACACCTAAAGAAGTCCTGATAAGCATGGAGAGAGACACTGGACTGAATGCATGGCAACTACAATGGACAGCATCAAGGAAAGGAGCCATCACCAAAGAATTCTTCCCATCAGTGACAAATAGACTAAAACAAGAACTGCCCATATGCCAAGAGTTTACAGCAATTGTCACAGGACATGGAAAGCTCCACACACACAACACACAACACACACCACACAACACAACAACACACAGCAAACAACACACAACAAACAACACACAACAAACAACACAACACACCACACACCGCACGCGCGCACGCGCACACACACACACACACACACACACAGACACACACACAGTCTTCCTGAAAAGCAGCATAATTTAGAAATTTACACACTTAATTAGAATCCCAATTATGTAAATAATACTGTCTGACACATAAAAGAAAAGATCCGCTTTCTCGCAACAATGAATGAAGAGATTAAAAGAATGTAGCAAAGAAAGGCAGAAATTTAAAATTACAAGACACTCTAATCATATGGCAGTAGCAAACAGTGAAGACAATTTTACATATAGTATGGAAAGGTAGGATCGGACTGAAAAACTCAACACAGTCAGTATTTTAACCACATGACTTTGACTTACCATGCTGCTGCAACAACTTAACTATCATGGAAGAATGCTGACATAACATAACATTTTTCAAGTGAACATTTTTCTCAGTAAACTACTAGGCAGTCTTAAATTTATATTCAGATATACCCCAATGACAACTACAATTTTGTTAATAAGCCCTTCTTCTTTAACTTTCCTAGTTTTACTACTATCATGGTGTTAGGGGATTCTTGTTCCTCTACCCCTGTTAAGATTGGGCCTGAGAAACCGAAGCTTTGGATCCGATACAGAACCAGGATGGGTGATCACCCCAATGCCTGATGTGAAAGCGATATACATATCAGATGATATACATATGAGGGCGAGTTGAATGATAGGAAAGATGATGGAGCAATTGGTGTAATGCTGACAAGGGAAACCAAAGGACTCTGAGAAAACCGTCCCAATGCTATGTTGTCCACCAAAAATATCACTTTGTTGTCATCTTGAATCGAACCCGGGCCACCTTGGTGAGAGCCAAGCAGTGTAACCACTCAGCCTTAGTGTGGCCTGTAAGTCCTAAGCTTCATAGCTTCATAGATATGGGTTAATGCATTTCTGATGGGAGCAAATGTGTGTCTATAATTACAATTGTTGAGAAATTACCTTGTGATTGACACTTGAAGGATGTGTTAAAATTTAACAGAGGCTTGTGAATTCATTGTCCAACCAGGTAGTAAGAATGAATGCCTTGCCGTCAATGACAAGCTATCATCATGGTTTAAATAGCTACAGCTTGAGAGGAAATATATGTTCATTTTCATATGATGTACCAATCTGATTATTTGCTTGCAAGAAATTCATTTAGTAAATTTATACAATGACTCTATAAGGATTTAATTATTCTTTCAATAGCTACAGCTTGAGAGGAAATATATGTTCATTTTCATATGATGTACCAATCTGATTATTTGCTTGCAAGAAATTCATTTAGTAAATTTATACAATGACTCTATAAGGATTTAATTATTCTTAAGTGTTTACATTTAGAACTTTACTGTCTTTTATATTTCACTGATATTGTTATTACTGCTGCAAATGGGCAGCAACTAAATATGATAAATGTGAACTGAGACAGCTTTATGGCACGATGAACGTCAATCATAAGGTAATTTCTCATCAATAAATATCATTTCAAAAAATATTATTTAATGGCCATGGTGGTGCCTCCCATCACCATTGCATCAAACATGCAAAATTGCAACAGTCAAACATCAGCAGATTTAGCTTTCTCAATAACATTTTTGAAAGTTGTCTTTTATGCTGTAAAAGTTAATGAAAAATAGATCAGGCTCTGTCTCCACACCCATGCCCTCAAAGTTTATCTATCGTGCAGTCCAATAGATATAATATATATTACAACAAACCTCCCTCACAGCTAGAAAAACATTTTTTTATCATGTATTTTAGATATTAGTGGTTTTAATATACCAATTTACATTTATCTGTTATTTACAATGAGACCGGACAATTTTGTTTTCCATGCAAGCATATTATGGTTACAGAAGTAACAGAAGCTACCCTCACAACAATCAATTGACCTTAGGTCACTACTAAATGGAATGAAAGGATATTGAATACAAGGGCAAAGTGGTGAAGACAATTGTGCCACAAATCACAAGAAACATTAGATTAAGAATAAATAAATTCAAATGGACTTCATTGTCACCATCATTCCATTCAAATAACACCAACTAGTAATTTTTAAAGAAATAAAAAGAACAGCAGGAGAAATAGAAATACCAAAGTGAAAAAAAAAATTGTGCAGGATTAAGGCACATCACTGTAACCATTGTTTCCTCAATAAATGAAATTGTCATATAAAGATACTTCAATAGTTACAATTTATATAAATTCAAATAACACCAACTAGTAGTTCTTAAACAAATAAAAAGAACAGAAGAAACCAAAATAAAAATACCAAAGTGAAAAAAGAATGTGAAGGACTAAGGGACATCACTATAACCATCGTTTCGCTCAAAAATATAAATAACATTACCATATTAAGATATTTCAAAAGTTCATATACATATGCAAATATAGTATACTATAATTGCATATATAATGCAAATAATTTAGGCTCTTTCCAATAATCCCGAAAAACTGTCTCGGAGATGGAAAGAAAATTTTTATTACCTTCATCATTTTAATTCGGAACTATAGCAGACAAGTTAAGTTCTGAGGTAAAATGACCAGGTCACAGATTAATGCCAGTTAGTGATAATGACTTTGCACCAATATTGGTTACACAAACTCCTTTATCCAGTATTATCTTCTGGGTTTTCAATCACCGTAGTATTACAAATAATGGATATTATACCCTGTTCAACAATACATCAACTTTTCAATACATTTTTCCTGTTCCTATTAAATCAGACATAAACTACGACACCGGGAGTCACCGCTAATATTGTATCAATGTCAATTATTAAGTTGGCTATAAGTTTGAGGATCTTCCCCCCCCCCACCCAAACCCGTACATTAGCTATATGACCAACATGACAAACGTTTCATATATACATACCCATTACGTAAATTCGAAAGAAAAATTATTTCAAGAACGAAATTACGTATACATATATAAATGATCAAATAGACAGCCTTTAATCAACCACCCTTCCGTTTTAATCACTTTCCTGTGTGCAAAATAAATCACTAAAACGTCAACAAGACACTTATATTGTTACAACTGCAGACGGATTACCAATATAATAGTAAAATCCGCGAAGATAGCGAGTTTCTTTTTATTTTGTTAACACACTCGCCAATTTTTACATTACCATTTAAAGAGTATGGCTAATGTACCTAAATCATAATATTTTTTGCTGTTTTTTATTCGAATTTGGTAGCTTTTTCTTATAAACATCTTAGCTGTACAGCCAAGATGTTTCCGGAACAAGTAGCTTGCGGGCAGTTTAGAAATAATATCGCATACATGGAGTGGTGAAATATTATAAATATTTAATTTGAGTTTTGCGTAACCTGGAACTCTGAGCTTTAAAGTATACGTATTATTAATCTGTAGCTTTTATGTTGTCATAGTGAAATTTCCAGTTGAATTGCCAACCATAAAAGTAGCCCAAAACAAAAGTAACCAGACAGTTGTGGTTGTATCTTTTCCAGTTCGCGAAGTTCAATAACTAACTTATCGTTAATTCTGAGCAATCATTTACATTTGTATAAATGTGCATTGTCACTTAATTTTAAGCCAGAGTTACTCAAAGATAATATTCCCTCCAGCACGGGTTAGCAAATAAAAAAAAAAAAAAAGAAAGAAAGAAAGAAAGAAACAGGGAAATATTTCCTTTTTGCCTTGGAAACCATGGTCATTAGTGGCTATTTATGAGAAGCATGCACAGCCTGCACAGCTGCAGGCTCTCTAAAGTGGAATGAGAAGTGTTTAACAAAGTTTTGTAACTGAAAATGAAAGTGCAATAAAATGTCATTCAAAAGGGATTTAATTTTGCTTTTAAAGCCTTATTATTTAATAAATATAATGTTAAGCTTGTCTTACCTAGCAGCCAAAAAACTTCCATTAATATGTAACCTATTGTTTTCCAATTCAGCTCAACAATGTGAACTGGACAGTGTAAGTATAATTAAATTGAGCATAGCTACTTGGCTTGCAAAACTGTACTTAAAATACATCGTGTTAAGTGCTAACATTGGATTATTTTATTTCAGAGAGAAACCGAAATACTATTCTTCTTGCTAATAGTAGTAATGATCAGAACCAAAAAGGCTGGCAGTGTGACGATGATAAACTATTTAACTTCAAGTTTTATGTACAACAAAGTGGCAAATTTAATATTATGGTTCTATGCAGATATAAGAATGGGTATAATCTATGGTATACTATTTGTTTGTAAGTATCTTATTGCTGTACGTTTTATGTATTTCATTTTTGTTTTAACCATGGATTTTTTATGCTGACTTAAGCAAAGTCGTATTATTTTATGGATACATAGCCTATCTGTTACATGAAATACACCAAGCATTAAAATGACAAATGAAATAGAAAAATGTTCATTGTGGTTGGAAAATAGTAATCCTGCAGATCAATGACTGTCTTCTGCCACAGTAAGCAATGATATGACCAAAACAAGCTGTTGCCAACTTCAGAGTTCGGAAGTAAGCCAAGACAGCAAAATGTTGGCAACCGATATCCTTTTTTCTTGTTCCATTGTCATTATCATCATCACCATTATTATACAGGATGAAGAAAATGTATGGAATTATGACTAAAGGACTTCATTGAATGCATATTTTTCTGTTGGTAATGCTCCAAGTATCGATGCCACACCTGCCATTCTCCTAGCAGATGAGACATTGATCCGCAGTATTACCTAGGAACTAATAATTGCAATTCCACCTCTTCAATTAACATAATACTGAGTTTGAATCAGTTTGTTCATCATAAGATCCAGGAGTAGGCAGTAGTCAAGGATAGTCAGCACACATTTTATTACCTATCTTCTAAAACTTGTTTTACATTTACATTCATGACTTTCTCTAGTTTCTAGCATTTATTTTTACACACAGCTTCTACGAACTTTCTTTCAAAAGCTTATTATATGTATTAATTTAATGCAGAGCTTTTGATATCAGTCATTAGCCATAACTATGACAATACATAGGAATATATGTCAATAATTAAAATACAATAAAGAAATTAAAAATTAAAGAAAGTCAAATATACAACAGAATTTTTCACTGTGATTATGGCCATCATCTTATATCTCGCCTCTCATTATCTGTCAGTGAGTGTAATAATTATCAAAGAGGAGCAACTGTTGAGGTGCTTCAAGTCCATAGTACCATGGTTTGTACCATTTTGAGTTTGTAGTATTTCAGTGTGGTGCAGATATTTAACCAAGAAATCATATCCTGTAACCAGACAGAATTTAGCAACTGCTTCCCCTCTCGGCCAATTTGAAAGCTGTATTTGGTCTTTCCATTCATATTTAGTGATTTTATTTTCTAGAAGGTCTCAGTAGGTTTTTATGGTTGTTTGATGTATGTTAGATGCTGTTTAAGCGAACGGAAGAGTGCTGTAGTAAAGTGGGATTAGAGTTCCTCTTTTTTTTCTTCTTTGCAAGGTTGTCAGCCATCCCATTGCTGACAATGCCCCAATGAGAGGAAATCCATTGTAAGACTATTTCCTTGCTTTGTGCAGTGAGATTTCTGAATAGTTTCCTACAGTCCAGTATGTTGTTACAAATAGGTGTGATGGAGAAGTTTTTGATAGCTGATATTGGAGTTTGTGAATCATGTAATATTAAATCTTTTGAAAATGGTAATGACTGGCATTTTAGTTGTTTTAAGGTGCTCTGAATTGCTTTTATCTCCCCATTAAAAGTGATATGTTCTTTTTCTAGAGATGTGTATGTGGAAAAAAGTCTGCAGTGTATTGAAGCACCAGTTGGTCTCACTTTCTATTTTGGATCCATCTGTATATATATATATATGTAGTCATTCCTCTTTGGGATAACGTGTACAGATGGTTTCAGTGGCTATCGCTCTTAGTATTTCTTGGGAGACTTAAGTTTTTATGCATTTTTCAGTTAGTTGTAAGGCTTTATCTGTATTACAATTCCTTTCTTGGAAGTGTTGAAAACAGTGTTATAATAAATTAAATTTAAAGGGAGTCGATTAGGAATTCACCAACATACAAACTTGCAAAGTGGCTAATAAACAAATTCAACTCATTTCCAAAATTCCACAGCCTAAGCATCAAAAACACCTATGAACTTATAGAACACATTAAGGATACTGAACTACAAGAAGAGGACACACTAGTCTTGTTTGATGTTAAATCACTGTTTCCCAGCATACCAGTAAAACAACTCCCACCGTTGATAGAAAAATGGATCAAATCACTTGGAATGTCATTACCTGAAATTTCAGATTACATTGATCTAACCAAATTATGCATAAACAAAATTTCTTCCAGTTTCAAAAAAAAATATTTCCACCAAACTTCAGGTTTAGCAATGGGTAACCCCCTATCACCCTGCCTGGCCGATCTGTACATGAGTGCATTAGAAATAAGGATCACCAAAGGTTTACCTTGGATGTTCAAACTCTGGCAACGATATGTAGATGACATCTTTGCAATAGTACCAAAAAAGCATATAAGTGATGCACTAAAACCTTTAAATATCCAAGAAAAAAGCATCAAGTTCACGTAGAAATAGAAAAAGATGAGTATTTGCTGTTTTTGGATCTAAAAATAATGAGAAATAAAAACAGACTAAACTTTCGCATTTGCAGAAAACCAACACAGGCAGACAACTACATAAAAGCTAATGGCTGCAACGCAAGATCCCACAAACAGGCAATCTTCAATAGTTTAGCACACAGACTGGTCAACATCCCTCTCACAGCAGAAGAATATAAAACAGAACCAAAAAATGACCTTCCCAAATCATTAGTAGACAAAACAGTGAACTTAGCAAGAAAGAAGCTAATAAAGGAAACCACAACCCTCTCAGCTACAGAAACTATTATAATATGATTTTTAAAAAATTCACTTACCATCCATGGGCCTTTGATATATTCAAAAAAGACTTCAAAAAACAAAACATTCATAGAAAAATCAGCAGTTGCCATGCATTTTTTGGGAAAAAACCACAACATAAATCCAGAACCAAAACTACTAAAACATACATCAGGAAAACAAGAACTATCCACATGGGAACAAATCTTCATTTAAAAAAATAGGAACAAAGTATTCAATTTCGACATCCCCCAGAAATATTTGTTTAGCAAGTTCCTTGAACCGCCACCAGAGGACACCTATGACAAAATATCATCAACTACACCAATGAGAACCAGTTGATGGCCAGTTGAGGATGGATGCAAAGTCTCTGAAACATGTTCCAGAAAAATTTAAAAAGTAAGTTTTGTTTAGTGTCATTAATCGACTCCCCTTAAATTTAATAAATTTAACTTTATCTATATGTTTTTGGTCAAGTAGATTTTCTGGCAGTATTAATAGACAAGGTCTTGAAAAAATTTCTAAGATCTGTTGAGTTTGTAGTACTTTTTGGAGGAAACTCTCTTGTGTCTTCAACCATGGATGTTGAATGTTAGTGGGGTAATTAACTCCTGGAGGCAAAGCAGTTTCTCATGGATGATTTAGTTATTTGGAGGTCAGCACCAAAGAAGTAAGACCAGGAAATAATTGAGAAAGCACTCAACAGCATGTTAGATATCTTAAGCAAGTGAATGTAAACGCACCAAAATCTGCATGTTAAACTTTCTCTCTATCCCACAGGCAACTCAAACCAAACATTTCCTACAATAACACTGCTTTAAACCACGTATCAGAGTTTAAATATCTTGGTTTCACATTTGACTCAAGCTAATATGGCAGAACTATATAAAAGATATACAAGGGGGGACCCAAAAGAAACCGGACTCCAAGGGCGCTTCCACTCGTAGACGTAGTGCAGGGTTCTCACAGTAGATGGTGTTAGTAGAGATCTTCATGAAACAGCTGTGCAGATGGATTCAGTGTAGAGCTGAACGTGCAAGTGTGCTATTGTGTTTCTCTGACTGTTGGCGGGTTACCTCTGCAAAATCGTTATGGAAACTTTAAAAGAACAAAGAGTGTGTGTGAAATTTTGTTTCCTGCTTAATAAAACTGCAACGGAGACACACCAAATGCTTCAGGAAGCTTTCCAGAAGGACGCAATGAGCCGCACACAGGTTTTCGAGTGGTTTGGGCGCTTTAAACGTGGTGAGATGTGTGTTGAAGACCAAGCTCGTTCTGGATGTCCTTCAACATCGCGAAATGAGGAGAACATTGAAAAGGTCCGCCAAAAGATCAACGAGGATCGTCGCCAAATGATTGACCAAATTTCAGCAGCGAAAGGAATCAGTTGGAGCTCGTGCCAGCGGATTTTGAGGGAGGATTTGCACATGAGACGTGTTGCTGCTAAATTTGTTTCGCGCCTTCTCACACAGGAGCACAAAACCATCTGCATGAATGTGTGTCCGGACTTGAAAACAGAGATTGCACGTGATCCAAACTTCTTGAACAAAGTCATTACAGGGGATGAGAGTTGGTGTTATGGGTATGACCCAGAAACCAAGCGAGCGTCAAGCCAGTGGAGGACTCCCAACTCTCCCAGACCAAAAAAAGCAAGGCAAGTGAGGTCAAATGTGAAGACGATGATCATTGTCTTTTTTGATGTTCGTGGAATTGTGCATCGGGAATTCGTACCCCTGGCCAGACTGTTAACCAGCACTTTTACTTGGATGTTTTAAGGCGTCTGCGAGAGGATGTGAGGAGGAAACACCCAGAACTTTGGTGATCAGGTGACTGGTTTCTGCATCACAACAACGCTCCAGCACACACGGCCGTATGAGTGACCCACTATTTGGCAACTCACAGGTGATCTGTCATTCCCCACGCTCTGTATTCGCCGGACCTAGCCCCATGCAACGTTTTCCTATTTCCACAAATAAAAAAAAATTGCTAGTGAAGGCGGTAAAAACAGCTTCGCAAAGGGCACTGGACAATATCAAACTTGAAGAGTTCCAAACATGCTTCCAACAGCGGGAAAAGAGACTTGATAAGTGCATCGCATGTAATGGAGAGTATTTTGAAGGTGACTGAAGTCATTTTGTAAAAAGGTTCATCAATAAAGTTTTTATGACAACAATCCGGTTTCTTTTGGGTCTCCCCTCATAGCTAAAAGAAGATTCAACATCATCAAAAGATTAGCAGGAAGGAAATGGGGCTGTAGTATCCTAACACTAAATACCACCTATAAAATGTTTGTAAAGCCAGTCATGAAGTACAGCTGTGTTACTTTAATAACAGCTTCTCAACAATTAACAAATTATAGAAAGTACGAAATCACTGGTGGTGTTTAAACTACTCCAATAACCTCCATGTTGTTACACACAAAGAACCATGAAATTCAGATGACAGAAATTACTGAATCAGCACTGAAACTCCATGAGTTATATAATAGGGAGAATCAGATCACCCATAAGTTGTTTATTTTGAAAAATGCTCACATCAATCAACCATAGCCAGAAGTGGGATCAGTAACATAATAGGGGATAAAGCTCTTCAAAATAATAAATGTTACACAGGAATAATTTTTTTGCTTTAAATTACACTATTTTAAGTAATTGTTAAGTGAGAGTATATTGATATTTCTTTTGTTAATCACTAGAGCCAGATTTTAATGAGAAGTCATACTTTTTCCCTGAACTTATAAAGAATAATTTTACAATTTATGCACAAATTTAGATGTTGCAGTATAAAAAAATTTATTTTTATGGTCATAAAAGTCATATTCAGACCTTTTTCAGTAATAGGTTACATTTAGGCCAACCTTTGCTAAAATGCATATATTTATCTTATCTTTTAAGGACACAAGAATAAAAACATGACAGCATCCTCATATCATATTGTGATATTGTCGCAAACACAACAATTACTACAAAGCTTTATCATCAGTTTATCACATAGACAAGTAGTGTATTTTTTAAAAATTAGCATCCTCCACTGTAAATCATTTTGAACGATGAATGAAATGGTGCTCAAACGGGCTGAGGTTCCATAGAGCTGAGAGTTATTCATCTTTCAGGATAAGAGAAAACCCAGGAAAAAAATACTTATCCAGATAATTCACCCTGAGGTTCTAACTCAGGTCTTCTTGAATGCAAAGCAGGCACGCTACCACCACACTACAGAGGCAGATGACAAACAGCGTAACATATTAGTCGGTTTGCTGATGTAACTCACTGTTGCACATAGTTAACAAAATGCTCTCAAAGCCAACAAATGCAGCATCCAACAGCATGAAGCTGCAGGATTTTGTTGGACAGAAATATTACTTTATAAACTATGTTAAGCTTAAGTTAGTGCAGAAAAACACTTTAATGTGTAACAACACTGTAATACCACTAAACATGAAAGTTATATGAAGAGAAATGCTGAAAATGACAGCAGACAAGATGTATTATTTGAACGGACAGGTTCATCTTCCTTCATGCAATGATTATGATTCTTCGAGTACTTGTGTGAGATGATGGTGACTCAACAAAATATGAAATAGTGTTGCTGACCAAATGGTGTGAATGTCCATATATGAAACCAGGGTGGGTGTTATATTTCAAACAGTGTTCATTGTGTTCTAAAAGTTGACAGACTGGAGAGTAATTCATCCTAACATATGAAGTTTTCAGAAGAGTAAAGATCTTGACAATTACCATTTTGTTTGACAATTCCATGAAGCTATTGTTGTCAGTTTGTGTGAACAAAAGATGTTAAGCTGCTAGTAATAAATGGTGTTTCATACATGGCTAAAGCAGTCAAGTGACTTCAGATTCTCTGCCCAAATAGTGTTTGCCACTTGTCTGGCACTTGCCTTACAGAACTGTTGAAGAGGTTCCATCAAATTACTCTGGTGTGGACACATTATTTTTTTGTGGCACAAAAATCTACGTGAAAGCTCTGCTATAGGTCAGAAATTAAGGAACAAGCACCAACCTCAGTTGTTCTTACATAATGGGGTTCTTGGCTTAATGTGCTGAATATTACTGCACCAACAACACCAAAATAAAGAATTTTTTTGAGCTTGATAACAATGAATCAAGTGATACAAAACTGGAAGTCTTGAAGATACCTCATCCTGAACCTACTGGTACGTGTGTGATGCCGTGGATATTGTGCAACAGTTGTGAACATCTGGCTGACATAGTGAACGACAAATTGCAGTCTTCCTCAGTAGAATTCTCAATATTCTACAGTGCGCATAATTAGTGACATTTCTGGGAATACCAGAATATTTAAAGACAGTGAACCAAAGTGAAGTGGAGAAGAGATTTTCCAGGTATATCTTCAGTAACAACTGTAGATCTTTCAAAATGAATAAATAATCTGAAAATGCAGCTTTTGATCCAATGCAACTGTGTAGACACTGAAATCTGAGTGTTAACACTGAGTGTTAACTAATGTGGAATAAAATAAAAGTGAATCAAGAAGATATTGACACATTGCTTCACTAACACTGTTTTTCACACGACATGTTTCAAGAGCTGTTGCTCCCATCTTCAGCTGAGTCTCGACTAGTGCAGGACTCAGCTGAAGATGGGAGCAACAGCTCTTGAAACATGTCCTATGAAAACAGTGTTAGTGAAGCAATGTCTCAATATCTTCTGATTCACTTTTATTTTAACTTGTGTTTCACTGTCTCTCCACTTCTTTCATTTTTATACTTTGAATAATTTGGAATACTTTAAACAAGTGGTGTATAGAGTAGTAAAACCATGACTTAATGCTTAGAACATGTTATTGTTTTTACTGTTTTTTCCCTCCTCCCCAGACACATGCAGAACATGGGTAGAGTCATACTGAAAAATTCAATCCATAGCTGGGTTTTGAACCATGGCTCTCCCAGTCTCCATCCAGTTGCTCTTAACTACTGAGCTAGCACAGCCAACATGCCAGCGTGACACTAAATTCTCCAACTGACATTGAACTGGCATTGAATATTTCAGTCTGATGCTACCTATCCAAACCTTAGCGTACACACTGCTAGTGTGGAAGGATTTATTTACATGCAGATTTTTTAAAAATAACTGATAGTTTCAAAAACTGCAAAAAGTAATTAATGCTATACTCACAATTTGCTCTGAAGTGAACTTTGTATTATATGGTATATAAAAAAGTAAAAAATAATTTTTTAAATAAAAATTATGGACCTATTTTAGTTTTGGACCATATTTATGAAAGCTTTAGGTCATACATGCTTCCATATTTCGCTTTCATTTAGGTAGTTAAAGTTCAAGCTCTAATAATCAGCAAGTTGCCTACCTGAAACTATACCACCACCCCCCCCCCCCCAATTTCTTTTTATTATGCAGAGTTTGATCTTGTACCACTTATTTTTATTTTGAATTTGCAGATTGCCAAACCTTGCCATTTGCATTTGTGATAACCACCTCCCCCCCCCCCCCAGCACTGTGGTTTAAAAAATTGAATTGATCCTGATTGGTGAATAAAATATCAATGAGACCATAATTGGCTGATAGGTACTTGCATGTAACACTTTACAGTTGATTCTCCTGTATTGCATATGTAAAGATTACAGTATAGTGACTGGCAATTGTCTCATCAGCCAAGTTAAATGATAAATACATTTTAAATGTTTCATTCTCTTTTAGTGGTGGGGATGTTTTTACCTGAACCTACTTACTCAGGTCCAGAAAATGTAATTTACTTCAGAACAGCTGCTGGATTGGAAGAGGAACTGCAAAGAGATAAGAGGATAATATGGCTGGTAGTGTTTTATACTGTATGGAATCCAGCTTGTACAACATTTGCACCAATCTTCGCACAGCTATCAGCCAAGTAAGAAAACCACTTAGTTTACTTATTTCAGCTATTTAAATAACTGTATATGCACAGAGGTGTGAAAGCTGTTACACTGGGGAGGAATTTTTTTTCTGCTTTTCTTATTGTTAAATTATATGATAATGTAGTTTTAAGTGGTAAAATGCTTGGCAAAGCTGCTTTGCCAGCTGGGGAAAATCAAGACCATATGAAACCAATTGGAAAGCATATAAGAGGGCCTATAAAAGAAAATTTATGCTTCGGAAGTATACTATCCTCTTTTTATACAGTTTCTTTTGTAGCAAAATCATGGACTGTTAACATAATCTTGTTAATCTCAGAAACTATCTGTAGTTGGTTTATTAATACTCGTCATTTACTTGTTTATATTTATGAGAGACTAGTTTCAAAGGCATTCGCCTCCATTTTCAATCTCTTTCCAACTGGCATCTGTTGTTTGCTCTCTCTGGTGGTGGAACTATGAACTTCTTTGTCAAATTATCTACTGGTGGGATTTCAAAGTTCATTATGCGATCATTATTTTTCCATATGAATATGTTCTCCCAAAGTGTCAATTTATTTTGGCTTATCACTCATTTTAGTAATTTTGGATTTGGATCAATGTCATGGTTTTCATTCTAAAAGTGTAGCATTTCACTTTTGGAATGAAAACCATGACATTGATCCAAATCCAAAATTACTAAAAGGAGTGATAAGCCAAAATAAATTGACACTTTGGGAGAACATATTCATATGGAAAAATAATGATCGCATAATGAACTTTGAAATCCCAACAGTAGATAATTTGACAAAGAAGTTGATAGTTCCACCACCAGAGAGAGCAAACAACAGATGCCAGTTGGAAAGAGATTGAAAATGGAGGTGAATGCCTTTGAAACTAGTCTCTCATAAATATAAACAAGTAAGTGACGAGTATTAATAAACCAACTACAAATAGTTTCTGAGATTAATTTTGACATCACTGTTACTAAATTCCTCCAAACACATATAATCTTTACTAAAATTAGGCAAGTGAGTCAACCTTGTATATACTTTTCTCCACTTACAAGTTTTTTATGAGGACTAGTTTCTGGGGACTTCTCCCCTATCGTCAGCTCTGTGGTTGACTGATGATGCATCCGGTGTCTGCATCTGGCTTGGTGTTGTGCTGCCATCTAACGTCCTGGTAAGTTTGATGACGTCATCTACCGTGGGAATTTCAAAATGACGTCATCAAACTTACCAGGACGTTAGATGGCAGCACAACACCAAACCAGATGCAGACACCGGATGCATCATCAGTCAACCACAGAGCTGACGATAGGGGAGAAGTCCCCAGAAACTAGTCCTCATAAAAAACTTGTAAGTGGAGAAAAGTATATACAAGGTTGACTCACTTGCCTAATTTTAGTAACAATGGCACTCCACTTTCTGAAATACTTATTTTTATTCTACATATAATCTTGTTACTTCAGTGCACGCTCAGAAGAGGGTTTAACTCAACCATGCAGATGATGTGCAAGAAACAATTATAAAATCCCATTCATATACACACAGCTGCAGCTCACCTAATACTCCTTTCTACTTTCACTCAAATTATGACAGCTTTTCATATCTGAACTACAAGAAGCACAAAGTGCTCCCTATTAGCAGAATCACAAATTACCCAGGGGTGGTAAGTAAAGCGGCTTGTTAATGAGCGGGGTGGCTCAGCCAGTTTCGTCTGTGGCCCCACATTTGTGAGGCCGCATTCAATTCCTGTGGCTGCCCTACCTGACCCACATTTTTTGGGGGGGCGGCGGGGTTCCCTTGTTGCCAGGCAAATGCTGGGTAGGTCAATTAATCCCCCGAATTTCCTGTCCCTCTATTTCATCTCCATTATCACTCACATCATCTCTCATCTGGTGGTCTCTTTAAGGGTGGAAGTGTTGGCAGGTGTTTCGGCACTATCATGACTCCTTGGGTCAGCCACTCTCTGTCTCCCCTTATTTCATCCTTCCTCTCGAGGATACTTGGAGCTTAGGTACAATAAACCATAAGTTTTGGTGCCGAATCCTTCTGTAGTAATCCTAAACCTACAGCAACTTTTTGAAATGTTTATATAGAACTGTCAGGTTCACCACCAATCAGCCTCAAGCATGAACAGGATCAGTGCACACTAGCATTAAATTTGATGTACATTTGCTCTGTGGGGCAAATAATTGAAAGACATCAAATTTTGAAAAAGGATGAGAAATGGCAATTTAATGGAAGAAAAATAGAAGTGTTAAGCATGTTTAATTATTAAGGGACAACATGAAGTTCTCATAAAAGTTAGAATGAACAGAGAAAAATGATAAAAGCAAAAGGAAAAGCAGCTATGAATCTTAAAAGAGCATTTCTAGAAAAATACCAAACATAAGAATCAGGTGATAGCTCTGCAAAGCTCAGAAGAAGCCAAGAAGTGGAAATAATGGGAGTAAATGATGCTTGGAAAGGTATTGATAAAATTAATACAACCTTTTAACAGACTTAAGGTGTATCATCATCAGAGTGGTACTTCAGTTAGAATTAGTTGGATGCTTAACCAAAAACAAAATTGTCATGAGAATTATTATGAATTACATATTCAGAATTACTGCTTTGAAAGAGAATGACTTAAAGAATTCTTCTGCATCAAGAAGAAATCAAATAGAAAGGATCTGGTTTCTGAAACTGCAGAAAGTTCTGCAACAGATAAGGATAGGAAATTCATGGATTAATAGAGAATATCAAAACATAATTTCTAGCAGAAAAAGTGAACTTTTGGACATGCAACATACTGAAAGACAAAGACTTACTAGTATGAGGGAGAAGAGTTCTTTGAGGATATGCAGGGAGATAAACAAAGAATGGGACAGGTAAAAATACAGAGATGTGATAATATGGGCCAAGGATTTGCGGGGGGTAGATTTGAAAGTTTAAGCTTTTAGTAGAATTTCTAATGTGTAGGACAACACAGATTTAAACACTTTACTGAAATAAATTGACAAAGTTATACAAAATAAATGGAATCATTTACAGTGAAATATTAGAAAGATTTTAAAATGTAAAAGAAGAAAATATGAAAACTTATGGGGAACTATTTGTGCAAAGTTAGAAATGGTTAAGAATGATCAAGAGGAAGGTGATAGAAGAGTAATAAACTAGATAAGTGTAGGACAAAATTATGGTCACTTATAATATGGAGTTGTGTGTATTGGAACTATTAAGTGTAGGCAAGGATCTGTAGAGAACAGATGTTAAGGAGATAGGCTACATTAGCTTATGATTTGAAAGTAATGAGTCAGCATTTCAAATGATAAATACATCACTGTTTCTAACCTTCTGCTTCATAATAATAACATTTGCTTAGTTTGGATTACATTTTGCAAGATTATATACAGTAGCAAATTATCCATCTGATGTTACAACAGGAAATAAAATGTATAGCTACTGTGCATATTCCAAGGAAATAGCTCTGAATGTTGTACATTTTTAGGAGGTTCCCTACAAACTATTAAAGATGGCTATATGATATAGAGATCTGGTGTGCAGTGAAATTTTGGGGAAAAATGGATAGGTTACTGTAAATGTTACGTAAAATAATAAGAGTTGCATGTAATTTCACAGGGGAGAAAGCTATGCTAGAATTACGCAAAGTGAGTATACAGGGGTTGATTATGGAAAGAGTGCTAAAATATTGGTTTAGAATTATCACTTACCATAGGGACACATTTTGAAATATTACTTACAAGTATATTTACCCAAAGAACTGGCTAGGCTAAATAAGGCTTTAACTTCCAGTTAATATGTATGGGTGATAAATGGATAGGAAGAGAGTATGCTAACAGGATTCTGGCAGTCAGATGCCAATTGGAAGATACGGATAGAATTTCAGATTCAGTTTCAGATTTATTCTGCCATTTGCAACATTTTTTACAAAGTATCGTCAAAAAATAACACTAAAATTACATTTTTACAGTTCAAGGTATACAAAATAGATTCATAACAAACTTTAACACAATACTAACAAATTTTAATAAACTAAGTCACTCTTCCATTTTTGTAATTGTCAATTGAGTAGAAAGCGTTTTTCACTAGGTAGTCTTTATTGCAGAAATTTTCTTCACTTCATTTATTGCTTTGATAGAGTGAGGTAAATGATTGTATACATTTTTGGCGGTACTTTCAATGCATTTGGCAGCTAATGTTCCCCTGAACCTATTTCTAAAGTAGTTCTGTTTTTGATAGAGTTAACATGAAAAATTCAATGCCATGGCCAGGATTTCAACCACGGATCTCCTGGTTTCTGTCCAGTCGCTCTAACCAATTAACCTACCATGGCCAACGTGCCGTCCTGACATTAAATTCTCCATTTGACTCATATTTCCCCAGTTAACCACCAGGGGCTCTTGCATCTGAGGTACACCGTTTGTGGCAACTTACTATCGTAAGTACTTGAGTCCCAAGCTTCATTTAACTCTTATTATTTTAGTTAATTGATGGAAATTAATCATTTCTTCACACTAGCCATATATAGGCTAAGGTTTTTGATAGAGTCAACCTGAAAAATTCAATGCCATGGCTGGGATTTGAACCATGAATCTCCTGGTTCAAATGGCCATGGCATTGAATTTTTCATGTTAACTATATCTATCAAAAATCTTAGCCAATATACGGCTAGTGTGAAGAAATGATTAATTTCCATCAATTAACTAAAATAATGAGAGTTAAATGATGAAGCCTGGGAATCAAGTACTTACGATAGTAAGTCGCCACGACAACTGCGGCCCTGGCGGTTGCTCACTTTGCCAAAGTTAGAATTCAATAGTAACCACAGTTCACAGGTCGTAGTCAGGGTCCCCTGGATCATGGCTGCTACCTGATCACCACAAGCGGATTTTCCGCAAACCCTAGTTTCCACCCACGAACAGCTGGGTTGCTTCGGCGGTATCGGCCATCAACTTCGCCTCAACAGCCCAAAATAAAATAGCACCACAGGCCCCAATAAATAGAATCACCTCAGAACAACACCCCTCCCATGCCCCATCCTTCTTCCTGCCCAGATACCCAATATACCCTGTTGTTGGTTTTTCCTATACCTTTATTCCTGTTTTCCAAAAAAAAAAAAAAAAAAAAAAAAAAAAAAAATCGCCACAAACAGTGTATCTCGGATGCGAGAGCCCCTAGTGGTTTGCCAGGGAAATATGAGTCAAATGGAGAATTAATGTCAGGATGGCACGTTGGCCATGGTAGGTTAATTGGTTAGAGCGACTGGACAGAAACCAGGAGATCTGTGATTCAAACTCCGGCCATGGCATATAATTTTTCATGTTGACTCTATCAAAAACCTTAGCCGATATACGGCTAGTGTGAAGAAATGATTAATTTCCATCAATTAACTAAAATAGTTCTGTTTTGTTCTCGTGTTATATTCATGAATGTTTCTATTTTTTCCTTGGTTTCTTATTGCATGTTTGAGACATTCAAATATATATAAACAGATGAGTATTTTAAGTGGCAATGGAGGAGAAAAGAAGTTCATTAAAATTTTATAGGGAATTTGGAAGTAATGATGGGAAAAAATTGTACATTTAAAGGTGTAATAAGGATCGAAGAGAAGGTAATACATGGTTTAAACTGGGAATTCCAGATTATGCAAGAGAGACAAGAAGGAATTTACCCTACATGCAAAGGAAAAGAAAATGAAATCCATATTTTATTAAAATGCAGTGGTAAAAATATTGGGAGTAAAGAGCTTATAGCAGATTGTTGAAATAGTTGTGCAAAATATTTTCTGCAAACAATTGCAGATAAGTAGCTTAGAGTTTTTATTTAGAGTTAAGTAGAAATGAATCAAGTCAGTTTGAGAATTATGTAGAGTTTTAGGTGGTAGAAATAATGAATGGGTCATTAATAACAGTGTTATAGAGTAAGGTTACTTATTATTTAGTAATGACCTGGAATTGAAGCTGTTACATGAATTCTTTAAAGGGTTTAATATAAATAAAATTGTATGGTATACAGTGGATAGTTTATATTTTTAAGAAGTTATTATACATTGTATGTAATTGGATATGACTAGCAAAGAGCCTGGACTGAATCCCTAATTATATTCATAATTGTAATAATTAAGTTTAATGTAGCTGGCTACCAATTAATTATAATAATAATCCCATTATAATGTTGTATCAGTTTCAAACAGATTTAAAATGTGCCAATTCTCTTCAAACTCCCACATACAAAATTCCATGTATACAATGCCTGATTTTGTAACATTTTTGCCTGGTGTGAAATAGATTGCAAATTGTAATTAAACTCTTATGCATAACCTTATGTAGTTTCAACTACTGCATACTGTGATTAGCCTTGTTGTCCTCCACGGTCTATGGGTAAAATGCTAGCCTTTCATTTTCAAGGTTGCGAGTTCAAATCTGGCAGATGATGCTGTATTTTTTAGCATTTTCGTCCTTCATAATGTATGGATAACATGCTGGCCTCCATTCCCGAGGTTGTGAATGCAGACGTGGCAGAGGACAGATTTATTTTGGGCATAAAATCCTAAGCATTGCCTTCTTCTGAAGCAGTAAAGCTGGAGTCCCATGTCATATATTTACAGCAATAAAAGAATCTCAAGCCTGATAAAGAGGCCTCTGAGCAAAATTAAGTGGTGTTTCATCCCCAATATAGAATGGAACACAGAGAATCACAACAATTAAGCATCCATTAATTTAAAGAAATCTTGATGGTTAGCAAATTCATACAGATGGACAAAAGGATGCTAATTAAAAGTATGGATGTGCTGTAAAAATTCTCCTCTTGTAGTACTAGGATATCCCATGTGGTGACCGTGGTTTAAGAATAGTCCCAATGGAGTTTATGTGTGTCATAGAAGGGGACTAAAAATGGATACCCCGTGCTTGGGGGAATATAGCTGAGTCCCCGCTCTGGGGATATAAATAGAAGTCCTGGTCCTCCAGGTTGGGGGTTGGGGCTAGGCTAACAACCTTGTCCTGTAAAAAAATTATTGAAGAAACCTCAGATAAGCCTCGGAATGAAAGCAAAAACTAAGGGAGGCGGAGGCTCATAAGGGGCCATGAAAGTTGGGTAGTAGTAGTGTTAGATATATGAAAATTAAAGTTCTTCTAAAAACTTGGGGAAAACCCTCAATGGTGAGTGTTAAAGTAAGTTTGAATGAAACAGTGCTGAAGTTCATTCTCAAAATATTGCAATATTGAAGAAGAAAAAAATTATGTAGGTCTTGATTTGTTAATAAGTAAAAACAAATGTCAAAACTAGCCAAATATTTTACTTAGTTCACATATAAAATATGTATTCCTATTTGACAACAATAATTTTAATATGTGCGCAGTATACAAATGCATAGTTACTCCAAACTCCAACAGCAAAAGAAATAAATTATGCCTTATGGCCATCTGCAACTTCCATGGTTTTCATTGCACCTTCTTTAGTGGCTTATGAAACTAATGTATCAAATGAGCTACTATTTTAATATTTGTTACATGACAGAGATATAAAGATATAAAGTAATTGATTTTAAAATGTAACTGCTGCTTTTTGGTCACAAGGTCTCAATTCATCACCACTATCTCTGTTTTGTATTGTAAAGGAGTTCATTTATATCCAGCACAGTGAATTGCAAAATATCTGAAAAGGATGCAAGATTATAGGAAGCAACTATTGCATAACTTTATTCCTGTGTGAACTTTTTAACAAATTTTCTTTCCTGTCTTTTTTTTTCTTTCTTGGTTTACTTATTTTTATTAAAGAAAAGTACCTACATTATTAATTTACATCATATTTAAACACATTTATGCATATGTCTCAAACATTAAAGTATTTTATTTTGGATATTTGGCTTTCTATGGAAAATGAAAAACATATGTTAAATTTTAGAAAATATTGCAAAATTTGCATAAATGTAGCTGTTTAAATAAAGACTAGTAAATAAATGGTTTTGTGTGCATTTATTATGTTGTAAATATGATTTAATTTACTTGAATGTGCATTTTTATTTCAGTTACGCCCTTGAGAATCTAAAATTTGGCAAAATTGATGTGGGAAGATACCCAGATGCTGCAAAAAAATATCACATAAGTGATTCTTCAATGAGTCGTCAGTTGCCAACCCTTATATTGTTCAAGGAAGGAAAGGAGTTAACAAGACGACCAATGGCTGACAGCAAAGGAAAGCTTATTAAATTCTTCTTTTCTGAGGCAAGTAATTCTCAATAGTTCATGAGAAGATAAGATTAGCTGTTTGAAGATAGTAACACAAGATGCTGCTATACCATCATTGCAAATTCTTTTTTTGAATCTAATTATAAATGCTTTTTGATCCCTTACAAATGTATTTAATTTTTTTTTTTTTGTTTCAGGATAATGTGAAAGCTGCGTTTGATTTGAATAATTTATATGATGAATGCAAAGCAAATCCTTTAAAGAAGAAAAAGGCAGTAACCAACAAAGAAATAGTTCAAAATAGCCACGAGAAAACTGAGTAGATCACATAGCCATTTCATAGTGTCACATATAGATGGAGTTGTCATGACTTTACACCAAATGTAGGGATGCATAAGTGGAAAGAATTAACGGCAGAGATGTACAAAATGAACTGCTTTTTCTGTGCAGGCTATATTCATGGACTTTGAATATGTGTCATGCACATTTTCATGGCACAACTATACTTTGTTTTAATGCAACTCAATACTGAAATCTTTCGAGATAGAAAATATATTACATTGAAGCTCTACACATCATATTCCCTTGCTTACTACCAGTAATAACCTAGGTGAAGGCCATACTCAATCTTTTGTTTTCTCATTAGCAGTGTTTAACCATGTTTGTATAATCTTCCTATTGTAACATGTGAACATAGGATCTATTTATGTAGCGTAGAACTGAAGTTATTTCCAATAAGCCAACCAAAAACTATGTGTATTTGCAGTAGCACTGCTTCATACTGATCACATGTCAAATTTTCCTGATGACAGAATGTTTACTTTTTGTATTTAATGTCAAATTTTTCAGCATGCTCACATTCCAGCCCATTCAATTCTCGACAGGAATGTTATGTTTTATTATACATTTGTACTATTTATTCACTTTTGCCAAAGAAGTATTTTTAAAATACATAAAATGCATTAAAAATAATGCATAAAAATATTTTGCTGTTATTTATTTCTTTGTAGTATATTTACAAGCACTATGAGCAATATTTATACTGAAAGCTTACATGTTAAAGTAATAAATAAGTATATTAAATTGTTCATAATGCACTGTCACTATGTGGGAGGCCACATAAGTGCTACTTCATTGTAGACAGATTCAGGAACCCATTTCTGGTATGCCGATAAAAGATCTGAAAACAAAAATTTTTGCATTAATGCCTGATTTTTGTATATTATTCACTTCATATAATGCTTTATGCAAAAGGAAAAGATTGGAGAGAAATTAATTTCTTTATACAATGACTGGCAGCTAACTTGGGGTTTGCTTGTGCAGAGACAGAATTAGTACTGCACTACAGTAAGCTTTCCTTCAACATAATTTTGAATCGAACTAGTACTCAATGCTCCATTTATTGCTAGTATTTACCTAGAATGCATTTCATTAGGATCTTACTAACATCATCAGCTGTTGTCGACTAATGGATATTGCTTTGATGAACTTGAAGTTTGGGTTGTCTTCAAAGGTAGCGTCGAAATTGAACAATTTTCTTTCATATTTCTTTATGAACATTTTTTCCCACGTGGTTAATGCAGCTGGACCTTGGACACTTTAATAAGTGGATTTCTCATTGTATATTGTGATTATCCTTCCAAAAATGGTACTCCACTGCCGATTTATCCATTTCTTTGTTTCTGATGTTCCTAAAAAACTCTTTAAGCCTAATATTCAAATTCCTTTTAGTTTTTCTTATGTAAAAGTTGTCACAAGCCTTTTGCAGTTTATCTGGTACACACCTGATTTTTTGTCTGTAGGTATCTCTTTTGTATTATGTGATTTTATAACAGAGACACCCCTATCACCTCCAAGGAGCTCACCAAACCAACATCCATTAGTTGACAACAGCTGATGATGTTAGGAAGGTCCTAACGAAATGCATTCTAGGTAAATACTAGCAAGAAATGGAGCATTGAGTACTAGTTCGACTCAAAATTATATTAATTTTGTGCTTCATTACATCATCCTTAGACATTAAAATTTCCTTCAACAAAGGAAATGGGCCAAACAAATTATTATATCCATAATTGTGAGTACACTAATTCAAAATATTATCTGTACGTATATATAAGTGCATTTATTATATTCCTCCGATCTTCAACCTTATTTATTTTTAATTTGTTACATTCAATGTTTATTTCTGCTACAACATAGAAATGTGAAAATTATGTAACATAATGCAGTAAGACACAAGGGGTTAAAAAGACAATTACATTTAAGATTCATTCCTATAAATAACAAACCTTAGGTAACAATGAATACAATCATTTTAAGACGGCATAAAGTATTAAAGTAATGTCTGGAAAATTATGTAACAAAATGCAGTAAGATACAAGGGGTTAAAAAGACAATAACATTTAAGATTCATTCCTATAAATAACAAACCTTAGGTAACAATGAATACAATCATTTTAAGACAGCATAAAGTATTGTCACAAAGTCACAGTATTAAAGTATTGTCTGTCCGCGAGCTCATGAGCCCAGGGGAATGAAGCGGAGAGGAGAGACATTCACATAGTCTGAGTTTTATAAACATCCACATAAATTCCAAACTGTAAGGACTATTGGAGTTTGATTAATGAGTCACTATGTTTACACTCAAACTTCACTTGTATAATTGAAAACGGTTCAATTATACAACAAGTAAGTGAAGTTAGAGTGTAAACATAGTGACTCATTAATCAGTCACCAAACAGCTGAGGATGAGATCGAATGATCTTGAAAACGTTTCAATTATACAACAAGTAAGTGAAGTTTGAGTGTAAACATAGTGACTCATTAATCAAACTCAAATAGAAGAATACTTCACTGTTAATAATGCTTCTGCTTTTAATATTTATGTAAGGACTATGATACAATGAAGCACAAAATTAATATAATTTTGAGTCGAACTAGTACTCAATGCTCTACTTATTGCTAGTATTTACCTAGAATATGTTTCATTAGGATCTTCTTAACATCATCAGCTGTTGTCGACTTCTTACCTGGCTCGAAGCCCGAGAATGTTTAGAACATATACGCTGCCAGGAAAGATTCAGTTCATATTTCATTTATTGCACAGTTCCAAGAACTATATCGCAAGTCTCAGCTGTGCATTCACTACATTTGGGAGTGCTATATAATAGTGCATCAGTAAAAGGAATGCACTTTGAACATTATATCCTTGATCTGCTTCCTTTTCTTCCATTACACTACCCCCCCCTTTTTTTTTTTTTTTTGTAATTTATGTCCTCCAACTTTAAGTCATATCGGACGATAATGTGACTTTGTGGGTTCGTGAAATGAAAAGTCCAGTTTCACCACTCAAAAATGTTCTTTATTTCCACCGACTTACAGTTAAACACTTGCCAATTACATAAAATTACGTGCTGCACACAATTACAATTCACCAGTTCGTCCGTTACGATTTCACTTGTACTCGCGATTACATCAACTCCGATACTCATACACAGTTACGTACAGTCTTCCGTTGCACAATCTTTTCGTTCATTAACACGTCACTGTCCTCACTCACACACTACCCAACTAACTGACTGACTCACTAGCTGCAGCCCTTTTTATAGGCATCTCGCCGTCTTCTCGACGTTTCCAGATGATGAACGATCCCGTAATTTCTGGAACACAGGTGGAAGAGAGACAGACCGCACAATTATGTTTCTTTCCCCAGCCGTCCCTGTCACCACTATAAGACAAACGAGGGGAGGGCGTAGCTAACACGGACCTCCCTCGTCTGCCGCTCTCAGCTGCTTTCATAGGGTGTTCCAACGCTCGTGTGACACTGCTCCCTCCTCAAAGCTGTTCGCCCCGAACAGCACCATCGTAGCGTGCGAGGCGGTCCAGGTGTACCATCAGCATCTGCCCGGAGTCTGAGCCAGAAGTAGCGCTGCCGTAGTTTGTGAATCATACGGTTCGCTCCCAGGTGTCCTCCTGAAGTACCGGCGTGCACTTCCTCCAAGACTTCGGGGACCTTACTCCGGGGGAGTACCAACTGTTCTCTCTGCGCCTTCCCATCGGGTGACTCCCATACCCGGAACAGCACGCCCTCTCTGGTCTTCAACGAGTCCCGTCGGGCCCAGTAGGAGTTGTAGGTGGCGCTCCTCGGTGCGATGTCCTCCCAGGTTGGTCTCGTCCCTGCGTCCACTTCCCTCAAGAGTGGCCCCAAGTCTGCGTCCGCCAGCTGCTCCCTCCTCAGGCCTGCGCTATCCCAGCCTTCAGCAGGCACTGCCACAACTACTCGGACTGCTGCGGCACGCTCCTTCTCTTCCACTCTTGTGCGCTCATGGCCGTCCTGGATCTGCGATAGGACACCTCCAATGTAATGGTCGCTAGCGTCGGTGTCCACAATGAAGGCGCCACCCGGTTGTGGGAAACCCAAAATTGGAGCACTGCACAGGGTCCCCTTCGGGTGCTGGAAAGCGTCTTCGGCGTCCTCCGTCCACACATAAGGCCGGTTTTCCTCCGTCAGGCGGGTGAGGGGTTTTGCGATGTTGTCGGCCTTTTCCTCTAACTCATTAAGGCGGTCGTCTACTTGACCCTTCCGCTTGCCCAGGTTCGTGACGTCATCCCTCACGCCGGCCAACCGTTCCTCAAACTTTGCGGCGAGAGCCTCGTTCGCCGCCTTCATTTCCGTGGCCAGACTGCCGTTCGCTGCTCTCAATTCTGTGGTTAACTCGGCCTTCATTTCTTCCATCTTCTCGGTGATGTTGTCGTTGGCCGTCTTCATTTGTTTCAGTTCCGCGGTGATGTTGTCGTTGGCCGTCTTCATTTGTTTCAGTTCCGCGGTGATGTTGTCATTGGCCGTCTTCATTTGTTTCAACTCGGCGGTGAGGTTGTTGTTTGCCGCTTCTGTTTTCTCTGTTAACTCGTTCATCTTCGCCAAAAGCATTTCCAATGCGGATTCCATGGCTGTAATGTTCGGTGATGTTATATTCCCGCTTCCTGACACCAGTGTGACTTTGTGGGTTCGTGAAATGAAAAGTCCAGTTTCACCACTCAAAAATGTTCTTTATTTCCACCGACTTACAGTTAAACACTTGCCAATTACATAAAATTACGTGCTGCACACAATTACAATTCACCAGTTCGTCCGTTACGATTTCACTTGTACTCGCGATTACATCAACTCCGATACTCATACACAGTTACGTACAGTCTTCCGTTGCACAATCTTTTCGTTCATTAACACGTCACTGTCCTCACTCACACACTACCCAACTAACTGACTGACTCACTAGCTGCAGCCCTTTTTATAGGCATCTCGCCGTCTTCTCGACGTTTCCAGATGATGAACGATCCCGTAATTTCTGGAACACAGGTGGAAGAGAAACAGACCGCACAATTATGTTTCTTTCCCCAGCCGTCCCTGTCACCACTATAAGACAAACGAGGGGAGGGCGTAGCTAACACGGACCTCCCTCGTCTCCCGCTCTCAGCTGCTTTCATAGGGTGTTCCAATGCTCGTGTGACAATAACAACACTACCATTGGTGGACATGATTGACCTAATCAGTAAATGCCATTGCACACCCTGTCAACTTAGTTGCCAGACATATAGTTGCATCAAAGTATAAACTTGAAAGAAGCGTAGGGACAGTGAAGCACAAATTAGCACAAAAGTGAATCGAGAAGATATTGACACATTGCTTCACTCACACTGTTTATTCACAGGACATGTTTCAAGAGCTTTTACTCTTATCAGCTGGTACTCGATTCAGTACCACACTATTTATTCACAGGACATGTTTCAAGAGCTTTTGCTCTTATCAAGAGCTTTTACTCTTATCAGCTGGTACTCGATTCAGTACCACACTATTTATTCACAGGACATGTTTCAAGAGCTTTTGCTCTTATCATCAGCTGGTACTTGATTCTGGTACTGAATCGAGTACCAGCTGATAAGAGTAAAAGCTCTTGAAACATGTCCTGTGATAAACAGTGTGAGTGAAGCAATGTGTCAATATCTTCTCGAATCACTTTTGTGCTATATAGTTGCATATTACAGCTTTAAACATACCTGTTTCTAAAGATAAATTCTTTATGCAAAAAGAAACTCCTACAGTAAATTCCTGAAAACTACTAACTATAAGTAAGGAAATAAAGCTATATGTAAGCTCATTTTAACATATTATAAAGGTAACCAGTGTCCTTAAACATTCTATTAAATACAGGAATAAAGAATTAACAGATAACCAAAAAATTGTTGATGCATTTCATTTAAATAAATTTTAGAATACTACTGTGTCGATAAAGTACCCAAAATTGATCATATAAAAATCTTGTATGAGATGGGATTCAAAATTATTATTGTCATTAAGTTGGTACGTCTTTCCTCTATACCCATGCAGAGTTTGATTGTCATCTGTCATCTAGTTTGTTTACAGGATGCCATTTTGTTGGTGCATCTCAAAGGTACGTTGCGATTTAACAATGAATTCTCCTTTTATGTCTTCTATCAACTGAAAAAGGATGCCTCAAAATGGTAACTTGAGTTTTGGAAAGAGAAGTCGACCAGAGCCAGATCGGGTGAATACACTGGTTATTCGATGAGATTTGTTAAGCTTTTGGTCAGAAATTTGTTCACAATGATAGCCTTATGAGCTGGGGCGTTATTGTGGTGCAGAATCCACGAGTTGTCTTCCACAAATCTGGTCTTTTTCACCGTATTTGCTCTCTCAAACGCTGCATAACGCTCAAATAATAGGTTTTATTTACCGTCTGACCTGGCAAGAATTCCGAGTGCATGACACCATGATAATAGAAAAAACTGTCAACATGACTTTCAGTTTTGATTGAGTACCGTTTTGGGTTTCGGTTCTGTTGGAAGGTGCCACTTGGAAGCTTGTTGACTGGTTTGCATGCCAAACTTGTAAACACACATCTCGTCACCACTTGCAATGTGTTTAATGAATGTAGGTTCAGAGTTGGTTTGTTCTAGCACGTCTTCAATGATTCTTATGTGACCGAGTTTTTGCAGAGAGTTCAAGTCTTTCGGAAGTCATTGACCAGCAACACGCGTCATACCTAAACATGTTTAACAATTTATCGAGATTTACCCACATTTAAGTTCATCACTAAATCAACAGATGGCAGCAACAACCCCAGAATTACCCACACCGCTGGATCTAGCTTCAGTCGCATAAGAGCCGTAGATGTAAACGATGATTTGCGAAACATGTCCTCAAAATAGGTACGAAAGTGAAGCAGATGTGTAAAAAATACGACTCATCTAAAATTTAATAATGTTTAACAATTGTTTAAACTGGTACAAATTGATTCAGGAGACACAGAAAATTCAGTGGCAATCTCTCTCAGACCTAAATAATGATTTTCAGACACTATTTTCTTCACTTAAGCGACGTTCAGTTCAGCTGAAACTGTTGATAGCCGACCAGAGTGAGGCAAATCTTCCACTACATCTCAACCACTGTAAGCATTTGTCCTTAGAATATCAAGTTTGTCTGATTGTTGCAGTTGTTTGGGCAGATGATTTACATAGATATTGAAGAGTGGTGCCAACTTCTGCACCCTGAGGTAAACCTAGTTAATCCTTCTTGGCCAACACGCTTGCTCATTTCCAGAAATTCCACAGCGGGATGAAATCCATTGGATATAGTTCAATATAAAGGGTTCCCAAATTAATCAAACAACAAAACAAAAGATCTCTTATTAAAAGGGGATAAATAAATCTTGATAAATAAAAGACTAATTAAAAGCATTTTCACAAACAATTATGACAAATATCTTACTTCCTCTGAAAACTTAATTGGAAAGACTTCCCAAATAAACTTTAAAAAATTCCAGGTCTACATAGAAAATCCTCTATTGCAATATTAAAAGACTAACTGACTTGTATTTTATTGAAACTTAAAACTTCACTCACATCAACTATTAGACACAGGACCATCCCAGTCCCATCCTCAGCAGATTGGCGACTGACACCATCTTCGCAACTGGTTGTCGTGTGAACCTGTGTGTGAAGATAGTGGTCAGTCGCCAATGAGCTGAGCATGGGAGACTAGAGGGTCCCTAAAACATTTATGTTTTTAATAGCTGACGTAAACGAAGTTTTAATAAAATATGAAAAAAAATCTTTTAATATGAAATTAGCTTCCCTTTTAACAACTTTTAATCATAATTTCAATCTATTGCAATGTTTGGATTAATCACAGGATATGACTGTCTGAATGGACATTTGTTCAAGATTGGATTAATGACTTCCCCACAGTACTTTTTATATAGTAAAGATGACTTAGTGAACATTGATCACCTAATTGTATGTGAAATTCTCAAAAATCAAGATAATCTAGCCTCTAAATCCTGGGAAGCAAGAAGAATGATTTTAGTATCAAAGTTTGAGCATAGCATAGCATCGAGCATTGCATCAAATCACATCCCACACTCTACTAAAATGACAGCAACATCTAACTCACAATGGTTATCAGGTTAGAACTTTTTATTCCTATGATTAAGGACTATGATACAAAGAAGCACAAAATTAATATGATTTTGAGTCAAACTAGTACTCCATGCTTCATATATTGCTAGTGCTTACCTAGAATGCCTTTCATTAGGACCTTCCTAACATCCTCGCTAATGTTGACTATTGAATGGTGGTTTTGATAAATTCAAAAGACAACAAAGATGCAAATAAGTAACTATTCTTTCCCCAATTAGTAATAAAACTTCATACAGAAAATTTACATATAGTCCCAGAGCTGCATAACTTTTCCAAAAAGTCTTCAAAGAACACAACATTACTTAGGCTCCACAGAACAAATTCAGTGCACAACACCTTTTGAAATCATATAATACAATAGGAGATATCCACAGACAAAAAAATCAGGTGTGTACTGGATAAACTGTACAGGCTGCGACAACTTTTACACTGGAAAAACTAAAAGGAATTTGAATGTTAGGCTTAAAGAGCATTTTAGGAACATCAGAAACAAAGAAATAGAGAAATCGGTGGTAGCGTACCATTTTTGGAATGATAACCACGATATAGAACCAGCAATTCACAAATCCAAAGTTTTCAGGGTCCAACTGCATTAACCATGTAGGAAAAAGTATTCATAAAGAAATATGAAGGAAAACTGTTCAATTTCGACACATACTTTGAAGAGAATCCAAATTTCAAGTTCAGAAGATGCTCTTATCACCTCCAAGGAGTTCACTACGCCAACATTCAATAGTTGACATTAGCTGAGGATGTTAGGAAGGTCCTAAGGAAACGAGTTCTAGGTAAAGACTAGCAATATATGCAGCACTAAGTACTAACTAGTTCGGCTCCAAATTATATTAGAACTTTTTAATTGGAGTAACAATAGCAAAGAAAAAAAAAAGGAGAGAGCTTGACAGTGAAACAAATATAATTCAATAAATTATTAGTGACTAAACAGATTTAGGGTTTATAAATGGAGAAAAGATAGTGAAGAATTTAGGAGAGAAGTTAATTCCAGAGTAAGTAAAATTATAGAAAGTAGGATAGAAACAGCTTTAGTGGAAGGAAAACAAAGTGAATAGAAATGTTACAACTGACTGTGAGAAGAGCTGGGATTAAAATTAGATAAGACACTTCATTCACCTTTCGATTTATACATAAATCATGGCTTCGTCAGTAATACTACATAATTGTATAACAATACTATATACAACAGTATGTACAATATGAAATAGCTCATACAAGAAGTAATATTTACAAAGTTATTACAAATTTATGTCTTGAAATTTCTGGATGCTAAAAGATACGTTTTAAGAGAGCTTTTGTTAATGAACATTTAAATTTGCTGTACACCTGATCTTTATAATGTCCAGGTAATGTATTGTATAGGTTAGTCCCATGGTGAATAATGCTACTGCAACTCTTATTGGTGTGACAGAATGTAGTAGAATGAAGTAAAACAAGGGAGAAATTTAGGTAATAATTGCTGGTTTGATAAAAGTATATAAGAAGAAACTTGAAAGAAGTGTAGGGACAGTGAAGCACAAAAGTGAATCAAGAATACATTGACACATTGCTTCACTCACACTGTTTATTCACATACATGTATCAAGAGCTTTTGCTCTTATCAGCTGGTACTCGATTAGTGCAAATTGTAGTGGTTTCCTCTTTGACAAGTACATCACGCCATCTATAGACGATACAGAGAAAGAGGAAACCACTACAATTTGCACTAATCGAGTACCAGTTGATGATAGAGCAAAAGCTCTTGAAACATGTCCTGTGAATAAACAGTGTGAGTGAAGCAATGTGTCAATATATTCTCAATTCACTTTTATGCTATATAAGAAGAGTTAGCGCATAATAGCCAAATTTGTTAGAATATGTCAATTTTGTTAAAAGTGTCAAAATCAGTTTCGCTTGGTATGCTAACTTTGTAATGGAAGTTGGGTATTGAATATTATTTATGTATGCTACACCAAACTCCTGATGATCAAAGATTGTTATTTCTCTTCAACCTAGCTACAGCCAGAAGCAATTCAAGGTTTTTGTTTTCTCAGGTTGTGGTTTTCGGATTAAAATCACACTTCAGGATACTGATGGTTATACTTTATTTTAAAACATTTATAATTCAGTTAACACATAATTAAACACTAAATTATTCACAAGAAGTCTTCTTACAAAGTGAAACACATGTCTTTTTTCCTTTTTTTTTTTTCCTTGTTCCATTTATACCTTTAACTGCTATGGTCATATCGGCGGCCATTCTCCTTTGGAACATACTGAAGGTGTTAACTCGTTATCTTTGGTTTTTAATCATTAGATCACGCACACATTCACACTCTCACTCATACTTCCAGACTCTGGGGAAGATGGGGAATTATCTTGGTCAGAGAAAAATCCCCAACCTCACCACCGGGAATCGAACCTGGGACCCCTAGCACGGCAGGCAGGTGCTCTACCAACTGAGCTACGGGGCCAGCCCAAAACACAAGTCTTTTTCCTTTTCTTGTAGCGGAAATCTCTCAATCATCACCACAGTGATGTGATTTTTCATGATCATCCTGTTACATATAGGGTGATTTCCTTAACGACTCCCTGTGTCCTTTTTGTTTTCTTATTTGCCAATAAAATTATTGTCCTGCTGGCATGTTGACCATGACAGCTCAATAGTTAAGAGCAACCGGATGGAGACTGGGAAATCATGGTTCAAATCCTGTCTATGGCATTGAATTTTTCAGTCTGACTACCTTTGATTTCATTTACTAATTCACCTAGCCTGAAATTTTTATTTTCATTTCTGTTCTGTTCATTTCTTTGCTCTAAGTGTGTGTGTGTGTGTGTGTGTGTGTGTGTGTGTGTGTGTGTGTGTGTGTGTGTGTGTGTGTGTGTGTGTGTGTGTGTGTGTGCGTGCGCGTGTGTGTGTGTCTAATTTACATTACTTTCCATTTTCTATCTTCTCCAGATTCCTTCTTGAGTCTATTTTCTAAATTAATATTCTATATTATTTAATATTTCTATATTAATAACAATTTCCTGTATTCTTTCCTACTTGATTCAATTTTCTGCATTAAATCATTTACATAATTTCTAGCTTTTGTGTCAAATCCACAATATTACTTTCCATTTTCTGTGTTAAATTAGCTACCTGATTCTTTTCTTTACTGCCTTTCTCTTCTCTAATTTCCTTTAGAATTCTCCATTTTCTTACTACTTCCTATTTCTTAAAAGAAAATTAACTATTTCTTTATCTCCTCGGCCTCCCTATAGTCAACAATAAAGACTAAAATTGAGTCATACCTTTTAAAACTTGTAACTTCACTCATGTCAAGTTTTAAAAGGTATGACTCAATTTCTCAATTTTAGTCTTTATACATGAAATTAGCTTCACTGTTAACACTTTTATTTAATACTATTCAAATTATAGTCAACAAGCAATTCAATTTTTTTGTTTCATCAGGTCGCAATCTCAGATTGGTGAATATCATTTACTGTTGACTGAAATCACACTTCAAGATACTAATGGCTATACTTTATTTTAAAACATTTAAAATTCAGTCAACATATAATTAAACGCTACATCATTCCCAAGAATTATTCTCACAGAATGAAACATATCTGGCTTTTTCCTCTTTCTGTTGCGAAAGTCCCTTCGTCATCTATATAGTAACATTATATATAATATTGATAAACAACTGTTGTTGGAGGCTATTTTAAAATAAGCATTTTAAAAGGCAAAAAGAGAAGTGGGGAAAAATAATAGAAAAGTGGTAAATTATGTAAAAACAAAGACAAACATTATTTCCTGACAAATGGGGGTACAAAAATTTAAGAGTGAAAAAGAAAAAGAAAGAAATGGTTATACAGTGTCTCAGGCTACTTCAATCCTGATATAAGCATCTAGTCGGGAAAAGAGAAAGACAGCAATAGTGAAATACTGGTTCAGGGAAGGTGATGAGAGTTATCTTTTATTTGAATAGATGCCATTACTCCTGAAACTGCAACTATTAGTATAACACAGGAAACAAAGTCTCCGGGGAATGAGACAGAGGGGGGGGGGGGTAGGAAAAGCTTCCTAAACCCTCCTTCTGTATATCAAGATTTAACTGTATTGGAACACCACAGTGAAGCGAAATAATTATTAATTTATAGATGAATCCTTCGGTAGTTTATGATACCCTATGTCAGTTCAGTTACAGACCATTCAAAAATATTCGGACGGCTTCCACTTTTGTGAATGAATCTTGTCAGTTTTAGTGTACAGAGGGAATAGGGCACATGTTTTTTAATGGTTCTGCTCCTTGTGTAGCATATGTTCTCTATCACATTTGCTGTCCTTGTGCCACTGTGTAAGGGGGTGCATTCCCTTCAGGGATTTACTTTGCATTGATGGACAGTAGTTTTCTGATTGCTGTTCTACGCAAGTTAGTTTCAGAGTGAACAAAGTATGCAAATGCGATTCAGAAAATCCCAGCCTTCCCCTTCATAGAGATCTTCCAGTTCTCTACAAACTTCAACCCTTCTGTGTCTGTCCAAAGCTGACAGCTGCTTTGGCAACCAGCATGCACTCGCTTATCAGAATATCAAATGATCATGAATTATTGTGTTCACTGTTCCTAACAACAGATTACCACCCTTGCAATTTCACGACATATTATGCGACGATTGTCCAGGATCAGCTGCTCCAGGCGCTGAATGTTCTCAGGAATCATTACCGTGGGCTGTGATCCAACACGACCAGAATTGTCAATGATCGACATACGGCCATCCTTGAAGCGCTTACACCATTCAAATGTCTTACTGCGACTGAGTGTCTCATCACCGTAATGAGCCTTAAGTCTTCTGTAAATTTCAGTACATTTTATGCCCTCATTCACTAAAAACTTCATTACAACATGCTGTTCCATGTGGATGCTTACACTGTTGTTCGCCATCTTGAATAATGGACTTTTCAGAAGCACAGGAAATGAGCGCCCTCTACCAGTAAAAGAATACAGATGCCACTGTCTACTGCATACACAACCTCCAGCCTAGGCATACATTTAAATCTTACAAAAATAAATGTCCTGGATGGACTTGAATGACCCTCGTATTTACGTTAAGTATATACTATAATAATCTGACGTATTGTGCTCAGATGACCTCTACTCCTGTAGAGGCACGCATACATATGCACACACATGCACACAGAGAAGATAGACTTATTTATAATAATGCTTTTTTGGATTCAGGGGAGCTTAAAATAAGAAATTCCAATGAAATCTCAGTATCCAATTTTTGGGTGAAATGCAATATTTTCCCTATTTATTGTAAGTACATAGTAGAGAGAGTAAAAATAGATATAGATTAGACAGAAGATAGGCAAAATTATATTGTGACACTATTAACTTATTACTGTTCAATAAAATGCAGCCTAACTTTAAGTTTATAAAGGACAACTTGCAAGCACATCTCTCAGAATGACCAGTAGGTCTCGAGGTGAATGTTGATTAAGATATTATTTATAGTGCACAGTCACTTCTGATAATCTGATATTTATGAGCATATTTCCTCTACATCTACCATTCCTCACAAGCTCAGAGCATTATAAGCAATTTAAAGTGTTAAACTTTTCATTATGGAACCGACCAGTACTTCAGCCATAATAAAACACAACCATTAAAAAGAGACAACAGACAAAGGATCACGCAATGTTTCATGGTGCTCTGGATTTATTGTCATTAAGTTGGTGCTGTTATATAGTGCTAGTGTTGCAAAACTTATATGCACACATGTAGCATCTAACATGGGGCAAGTGGAGTCAGTTCTGCCTTGTTTACAACAGGATTGAAGCAGACTGAGAAAGATTACAGAAGGAGTAATAAAGTGAAGAAAGCCACAAAAGAGAAAGATGTTAAAAGAATATGGGAAGTGATTAAAGAAATAAACAGAAAAGGAAAGGTAGATAGTAAGACAGTGTTGAATTAATGATATTGAGAGTAGCTACAAAATAACAATGAACAAGGGTTGAGCCAATACAGTTATCCTACTGTTTTGGTGTTGCAAGTTCCAAAGCTAGTGAGCAACAGAGATGGAAGATAAATCTGTCTTAGTCTCACCAAATCCATCTAGCAAGTATCATACAGATGCTAAGATGTACAGTGATACAATGCTGACAGAGAAGTTTGCTCAATATTTCAGCATGTGTGTGAGAACATACACAATGATTATCGCACAATCTGAACCTTAAAACAGTTCACCTGCATAGCTATCATTCATATGCACACATAACAAAATGATTCAAATTAGATACGTTCTATGAAATAAGGTGTTTGCTACAGTGAAACAAAATAGTGACATTTCAACGATTTGTGAATATAGTTTCTATTTTAATGATGCCATATTTGTATACTGCCTGTAATGGACTTTAAACCAATTTTTTTTTCATTAAAATAATTAATACAGAAGATAGGAATGTGTATTTACGAAGCATTTTTACACCATGAATCTCATGTACAAGGTGTGTTCAAGTTATAACACCTATTATTTTTTTCAGGACTGGGACCAGATAGGAACTTCTGATTTTTTTTAAAATACACATGGATTTTTTGTGAATGTATGACAGATGGCAGCACTGTACAGTGCATAGAAATTTAGTGGCAGCGACAAGAGTGGGACTGTCTCTGATACTTACAGCCCGGACAGCGGTTTTGTGCCAGTGACCTACTTTCTTCGTGCACTGAGGAGAGTCTATACCCAAACGTCACTTGAAACTTCTGTTGGCGCTGGAAGATGGGAGACAATGCAGCTCAGTCATATTTCACACGATACTGACCATTTCAGTGTACTGCGCATGGCCGAGAGTGAGAGTACTGCACATGACCGAGAGTGTAGGCTCGGCAACTGGCGTTAGACTAGTGCGCACACGGTTCTCACCGGCACAAAACCATTGTCCGACCAATAAAATGGCAACATTTTCATTGCAAGAACAGCATGTAATCATTTGTTTTCTCCATTTTCATGGTGTGATACCTATTGAAATTCATCGCCAGTTGAGTGAGGCATGTGGTACCATGCAGTAGCATGGATATGTCTAATGTGCATTCCTGGGTGCGACAGTTTAATGAAGGCAGAACGTGGTGTGACAACCAACCAAGACAGTCATGACCTCGCACCAGCCGGTCCGACAACATGATGCAGCAAGTGGAGAACGTTGTTTTGGATGATTGCCGTTTGAGCATTGCAGACATCGCCTCCAAAATTGGCATTTCCATGGGATCTTTGCACACAATCCTTCATGAAGATCTGAAAATGCGAAAAATGTTCTGCCTTCATTGAACTGTCGCACTCAGGAATGCACATTAGATACATCCATGGTACCGCCACCACATGCTCACTCAACTATAACTACACCGCGAACAAAATACTGCTGGAGGCGTGGCTTACCACCACTGGAGTCCTCTACCTTTCCCCCTCCATCGTTATTTTAGGATGCCTCTCCTACATCGCGCCGGCTGCACTGGTTATCTGTTTAACTTGCTTTCCCGTTCACTGTTACATTCACTCTTTGCATTTTCTGCCAAATCACTACTTTGTTCCTCAGGGTTTAAAGAAACTATGATTCTATCTATTTGTTGATCGACTGTGAGGTCATGTACGAGGTAATTATTTTCTGTTAACTTTGAAAATCAAAATAGCATTAAAATTCATGCATTTTGTGTTGTTTGCACTCTGTCGCATGCAGGAAGGGAGGGATGGGAGTCACGTGATGCTTGGATGGCGTAGAAGGGGAGAAGGCTCTCCTCGCACATGCACGCACCGACCGCAATTTGTTTGCAGTCTACCTGTAGTAATGAATTTCAATAGGTGTCACACTACGAAAATGGAGAAAACGAATAATTACACTTGATGTGTTTGGAGGAATTTAGTAACAGTGACGTCAAAATTAATATAAAAATTATTTGTGGTTGGTTTATTGACACTCGTCACTTACTTTTTCCTATATTTATGAGAGACTAGTTTCAAAGGCCCTGGCCTCCATTTTCAATCTCTTCCCAACTGGCATCTGTTGTTATCTGCTCTCTCTGGTGGTGGAACTATGAACTTTTTTGTCAAATTATCTGCTGGCGGGATTTCAAAGTTCATTACGCGATCCTTATTTTTCCAGATGAATATGTTCTCCCATCCAAAGTATAAACTTGAAAGAAGCGTAGGGACAGTGAAGCACAAACTAGTACAAAATTGAATCGAGAATATATTGACACATTGCTTCACTCACCTGTTTATTCACAGGACATGTTTCAAGAGCTCTTGCTCTTATCCTCAGCTGATACTCGACTAGTGCAAGTTGTAGTGGTTTCTTCTTTCTCCGTATTGTCAATAGATGGCGTGATGTACTTGTCAAAGATGTCCGGTGGTGGAGTTTCAAAATTCATGACTCTATGATTTGTTAACAAAAATCGTCATAGAGTCATGAATTTTGAAACTCCACCACCGGACATCTTTGACAAGTACATCACGCCATCTATTGACAATACGGAGAAAGAAGAAACCACTACAACTTGCACTAGTCGAGTATCAGCTGAGGATAAGAGCAAGAGATCTTGAAACATGTCCTGTGAATAAACAGGTGAGTGAAGCAATGTGTCAATATATTCTCGATTCAATTTTGTACATGTTCTCCCATGTTGTCAAACTATTTTGGTTTATCACTCCTTTTAATAATTTTGGATTTGGATCAATGTCATGGTTTTCATTCCAAAAATGAAATGCTACTGCTGACTTGTCTTCTTGTTTCAATCTGATGTTTCTAAAGTGTTCTTTGACTCTGGTTTTTAAATTTCTTTTTGTTTGACCTATGTAGCATTTTTCACAATTCTTGCAATTTATTTGGTATATTCCAGATTTGTTACCTGAAGGAATTTCATCTTTTGTTTTTGAATTTAGTAATTTTAAAATTGAGTATCTATTAGTAGGTGCCAAGATGATATTTTGTTCCTTGAATATCTTTTTAAACTTATTAAATGTTTTTGGATGATATGTGAATGAACTGAATATGCTGTTGCTTTCTTTTTCTTTAATAAATGTGGTTGCTTCCTTAATGGTTTTCTTTAGTTTAGATTTTCTAATTTTCTTCAACACCAAACTTTTGTTGTATCCGTTTTCTTCTGCTATGTGTATTATTGCTTTTTGTTCCTTGAAATATTCTTCTTTTTCCATGGGTATGTTGACTAGTCTGTGTGTAAGGCTGTTTATTATAAACTGACATCTGTTTGAAAAAGGAATACACATTAACAGGAATATTTGTAGCCTGTTTATGTAAAATTTTACATAAGATTTGTTATACGTTATATAAGATATATAAGATCTTATATAAGTTGTTTCGAAGTTACTACTAGGCGCACCAGCACAAGGCTTGCTAAGCGGTAGCACGTATGCGCTCTTAAAAGATCACCACTTTATTGAATGCAGGGTACAAAATACAACTGCAGCATAGCATGTATGTGCTTTTCTTCACTGACAGTTAATAATTCTTTTCTTTCTATTCAGGCACCTTATCTTTCCAGATCTCTGAAACAAGATGTGCTACAAATGTGGGGTTTGGACAGTCATCCTCATAAAAAATAGCTCTGTAACATGGGAAAAACAAAATAATTCTTTAATTGGTATCTTTAGAGCGTGCAAAGAAATCAGCCATAGTTTTTGGCAAAGCACGCCAGTATGCATGCTTAACTGTACAACGTTGCACACACTGCATTGGCTAGTAGCCATAGAACAACCATGCCTAGCCCCGCCTTATGTTCATTCCTATTTTGTAACTACTTTGGTTCACATTTATGTTTCCACAATAATTTATCTGCTGCTGTTGGCACCATTTTGTTTATGTACTTGTTCTTCTTACCTACTAGGAGAGATGTACTAACATTTCTTTTCTTGCAAAATAAATTGGTTTTGCTTGCACTTAACTTCAAGCCTACTTCCTGTAAAGTATACAGATTTTGCAGAAGTTATTGCCCAGGTAACGCAAGATTAATGAATATTAGTTAAATGCAAGAATTAAAGAACATTTTTCAAGTAGTTCTGATTTTCGTGCAATGAAAATAATTATTCCAGCACATACTCAAAAGTTAAATTAAAGGAATTGGTAACTTAAAACCCTAAAAGTAACCTTAAAAGTAGGTCATTTCTATTTCTAGAATTTTTTTCATATTTTACCCTTAACTCACAAGAACTTTTTACGTTTTTTGCCTTTATAAAATTGTTTCTCCTCTTACAATTTATAACTTTACAATTTATATCTTACAACTGTATTTTCATTAAGAATTATGTTTGAGTACATGTCCATTTATTCTGTATATTTGTTGATAAAACTGAATCAGAAATTTATGGTTCTTATCAAAGTTTTAAAAAACTTACATGTTGGATCCTTTTCCCAAGCCTGCACTAACTTACACTTTGAGTTGACTTGCCGTGCTGCTAGAGCTTTAAGTAAAATATCTGTCCTAGGCTGCAATCTGTAAATGAAGTGAGAAAATTAGTATGGAAATAAAAATGGTCAGAGCTTTGCAGCCTATACAT
Source organism: Mantis religiosa (assembly GCA_030765055.1). Classification (NCBI taxonomy): domain Eukaryota; kingdom Metazoa; phylum Arthropoda; class Insecta; order Mantodea; family Mantidae; genus Mantis; species Mantis religiosa. The sequence goes on along the minus strand of CM060951.1, from coordinate 61,942,263 downwards.
TGGTAAGAATAGCAGAGGATATTAACTACTTTAACTGATTCACAGTTTGGTTATTCTATTAATATTTACATTCCACCATTTTCACAAGAAGAATTATAATGAAGGGGATGACAAAATGTTGTGACAAGTACTCTGCAACAAAGAATGTGTACTGAGTCTAATGTTTTCAATGTAATACAGCAATCTTCCACCCATCAAAATCTCCCTTCCCAAAATCCGGATGGGGAGGTTACTTGTACATAGAGGGTACTTTAGAATTCCATTGATTAACTTTAAGAGATTATAAATGTGTGTTGGGGTTACAACTGGAGATAGGGCACTTGCGATCCCAGAATGCATGATTTATGAAATAAATTTGAGTAAGTATGCCACTGATACCTTCTCAATGGTATATGTAAGCCTTTGCTGCCTACCAAGAAGTGCACAGAGTGTTTCAGGGGTAGAATAGGAAATTCTCAATCCAGCAACACCAGATTTCAACACGAAAGTGAATCGAGAAGATATTGACACATTGTGTCAAAATCTTCTTGATTCACTTTTGTGCTAAGTTGTGCTTCACTGTCTCTACGCTTCTTTCAATTTTGTACTTTGACCAGATTTCAAGTTCAAACCTTGACAAATGTTTCTCTATTCAGTATTTTTTCTAATTTTTTTTTTTTTTTTGCTTCAAAGTGTTGATTGTGAAGGAATTAGAATACTGCATTGCTCCATTTGTTACTAATGATGCTGTTAAATGTAAATAAGCAAATCAAATTAATGATTTTTGAGCAGAAATGTATTACATAAGGTATTACAATGTTGTAAAGATAAACATTTATAATCAGAATCCTTCATGGAGGTGACTTTAGAAATGACAATACCTTAACCTGGGACTCATTCACTATGCACTGAATGCATGCTATGAATTGAAAGAATGTGCAGATACCTCTGGTAAAGAAATACTGGTCTGCAAGACAAATCAAAGTTCTGTACCTGCTTAAGCTTAATTTATTCAGTTCCAGGAATACCAGAAAGCATGTTTCTTCTTCTGTGTATGTGTGTGTCTAATGCTCAGAATTTGATGATTATGTTTATGTTTTTAGATGTGTTGAAACTAGTAAGCATTTGTGAACTCTGATCTGATGAAATATTTCTCTTTTGGGAAGAACTGGTGATTCACAAGATAGCAGTACTATATGTTTCCAGAAAGTCAAATAAATATACCTATGAAAACACCTGTTACCACTCTGGATAGTACACTCAGTTAACATCACTGAAAATAGTGACATAGTGCTATGACTGATTCCCCATGTAAAATAACTTTTATTTTCTTGTTTTTAAGATGGAAGGTGCATGCATATAAGAATAGCAATAATAATTTTATGTATAATGCAGAGGAAGAAAACATTTAGTCTTAGTGTAATAAGTTCTCTCTACATATGGTTTTGTTATGCAGAAGGGGGGATATTTCCTCAAAACAATATCTTTATGAAAAATTGTTATATGTGGAGCTTAAGTGTTCAAACAAAGCAGATCCACTATCTATTGCTTTATTTTAATACAAATAATGCAACTGATTATTAATGTTGATTTTCATTAAACAGGTTCAATGAAACAATATTAAAAAGAGAAAGAAAAAACATCTAGCTGTTGTTTCTAATACTGTATATCTGTCATGTTGAGTGCTTGGTTTACTTTATAGTGTACAAAACTATACAAAACATTGTATGATTACTGCTGAATATTACTTGAAGTTTATATCATAAGTTTATTCCATTAAAATAAAATTACTTACTTGGCCCAAGTTTTGACCATCGTTTTTGGAGCAGAGAGCAATGAATTTTTAAATTTTTTTAATTTTGGGAAAACATCTCCTTCCAGTAAAAAGCAGGCAAACCATTTATAGCACTCTATACTTGGAGGGAATTCTATCTCCATTACAGGCAACTGCCATGCAGCTCGACCTAAAAGCAATAACAACTTAGGCATTAAAGAAGTACACTCATTAATACAGTTTGTGGAACATATACAATGATTAAACAGATATGACATTTTTATGGTACAATAGCATATATATTGAAAAATAAAATCAGAGAGAAACATTAAGTTATATAAAACAATGATTTTTATCCACCTTCCAATTCAGAAGTGAATGCTGAACATTAAGCAAAGACCAAATAAGAAAAATAGAGATCACAGAAAATAAATTTTGGAGAAATTTTTTAAGCCCATAGATTCACCAATGCATATGAACAAGCGTACGGAAGAGGCAGATGTTGACTAGCTTATTGCTTATTATACAGCAGCCAACATGCATAGCATTTAACAACCATTGCTAAATTCTGCAAAAAAAATATTCAGACATATGCACATGAACTGTGTAGTACGTAACATATGGAACCAATTAGTAGCAGATAATTTTTTGGTAGTCCTGACCAAGCTTGATTGTGTACAAATGATGGTGATGGGTATTTCCATCTGTAGATCCTATATCAAGAGAAGACCAAATTAGTCTAACTCAAGGATATAGATCATGTTAAAGTTACATTTTTTGTCATATATATTTATATACATATTTACAAAATGATGGACTCTGATGTAATTTCAGACATATCAAACTATACTCTTATCTCAGGCTAGTTCAATTCTGCTGTAAACAACAAGGCGGAGCTGACTCAACTCGCCATGTGTTAGATGCTATATGCGTGCACATAAGTTTTGCAACACTAGCAGTATATATAGCAGCGCTAACTTCTAGAAAATAAATGGAATTGGGTCACACATTAACTTATTAAGTCTATGAATAGGTTCATTTCTGAAAAAATAATCCTCAACTTCACTGCGTATAGTACTTTTCATAAAATTGTTGTATTTCTCCATGCACCATTTGCATTTACGTGATTTTCCTGGTGTTCTTAGAGTTCCAGATGCCAGCTGTTCCATTCTAACACTATGTACACAACTTGTGCAAACACCAAGGAGATCACCAGTTTCCTTCTCAATCATTTTTATAGACGATTCCTGGCTTATTTCTTTAAGCACTGCAAAACAATGCAAGATCATTTGCCTCTTGCCACTTTTTAAAGGTTTGCCTCGATTGTGTTTCATTTCGGTTGAAACACCGGCCTGCTCCATAGTGAAAAGCTTACCGATTTTAAATTGCATATACATAAGTGTTTTTGGGCTTGTGAGGTAAGCAAGATGTACAGGAAATACAGTGCTACATATCAGAAGCAACTACACACTTTAAACAATAACATCTTAACAGCATTCAACTTGATACAGATCTCATTGCGAGAGAGCTGCCTGGTATAGAAATGAAAAAATACTATATAATAGCAGTGTCCTTTAGTAATTGCTAAATAAAATGCAGCTTAATTTAACATAATAAGTTAATAGTGTGTATAATTTCACCTGTCTTCTGTCTAATCGGTATATAGTATACAGAACACATCTATGTAGTATGTGAAGCAGAAAAATAAACATTCTTATAAATCCTTTTATGGAAGTGTTGAAAACAGTGTTGTTGTATAAATTAAGTTAATTAGGAGTCGATTAATAACACAAAACAACACTCACTCAGTGAGTGTTGTTTTGTGTTATTAATCGACTCCTAATTAACTTAAACATTCTTATGTTTATAAGAATTGAAACATTTGCATACTTTTCTCTCTCCGAAATTAGCTGGCCCAGAGCAGTGATCAGATAACAACTTACAGTACTGTAATTAAAGGAGGGGTTCATGGTACACATGCACATAAAAGAAAATGCCAATTAACTGTGCTAAACCAATCAACAGCTTAACTGTTTTCTTTCCCAATATTTCTGTTTCTGACCCTCTTCCGACCCACATGTATACAGCAGGATCAAACTAGGTTGAGATAGATTATAACAACATACCATGATATACCATACACTGCTATATATTTACTACATATCTACTTTTATATATTTACTACACAGTGTCTGTGTTGCCATATTTACAACAGTACTTTAACTATCACAAGTATTTTTTGTTTGAATGAAATCTTCAAATCCTTCTCTGTATAGAAGGTGTGAGTGATAAGGTACCCTTTTAGAGCTGTCCTAAACTGGTTTTTACTCATATGCGCAAATTATTTATTGAAGTTGGAAGTAAATCAAATAATACTATACCACTGTAGTGCACCCCCTTTTGGAATGATTATAAACTATTTGTTAGTCGGTGCAAATCTTTTCTGCATATAGACCCTTTACTATGAATATCAGCATTTTTAGTGAATTTTTCTGGATTATCTATTACAAATGACAATACAGCTAGTATATACTTGCAAGCTAATGGTAAGATGCCATACATTTTGAAAAGTGGTTTGCAGTGAGCCAATCTTCTTATCCCCTGACAGTCTTATTACTTTTTTTGTTTGTTTTTTTGTTTTGTATAATGAATACCTTTTTTGGCATCTACAGAGCTACCCCAGAACATTATTCCATAAAAAATGAATATGGTTAGATTGGAAAAACATTATTGCTCAGAAAAATTGTATTGTTTACAAGCAGTCATACAAAGTACGAGGCATGTTTTTTAAGTCAGTACCATTTTGGAATTAAAAAAAGACTTGCATAGATATTGCAATAATTTTATTTTTACATGAAAGCCTGTACCTTAATCTACTTTTCTACATAATTTCCGTGAATATTGAGGCACTTGTAATAGCGTGGCACCAGTTTTTGAATACTGTCCTCATAAAATTATGCCGCCTGACGTGTTAACCACTGTATCACAACTGTTTTGACTTCGTTATCGTCTTGAAGACGCTGACCACCCAGATGTTTCTTCAAGTGCAGGAACAAATGGTAGTCGCTGGGTGCCAGATCAGGGATGTATGGAGGATGATCTAGAGTTTCCCATTGAAAAGATTTGATGAGACCTTAGGTCCGATTAGCCACATGTGGATGGGCATTGTCATGCAGCTAAACGATACCCTTACTCAACTTGCCACGTCTTTTGTTTTGGATTGCACAACGCAGATTGTTCAATGTCTCACAATAAGACGCTGCATTGATTGTCTCATTACGAGGCAGAAACTCCTTAGCAATACTCCTTTTCTGTACCAAAAGCTGTGCACATGATTTTCCGGGCAGAAATTGTTTGCTTAAACTTCACTTTTGTGGGTGATGATGAATGTCACCATTCCATGGACTGTTGTTTTGATTCTGGTGTGACGTAGGCCACCCATGTTTCCTCACCAGTAACAATTTGGTCTAAAAATTCTTCTCCTTCATTGTGGTACTGCTCAAGGAAAGTCAATGCACTGCCAAAACGTTGGGTTTGGTGCAAATCCGTCAACATTTTCGGAACCCAATGTGAACACAGTTTTCGGTACTTCAAGTTCTCGGTCACAATGCGATACAAAACACTACAAGAATATTGGGGAAAATAGTCGCACAATGATGAAATTGTAAAGCGTCTGTTTTCTCTAACTTTTCGTCCCCTTTCTGCACCAAATCTTCAGTAACGACCGAAGGACGCCCACTCCGTTCTTCATCATGCACATTTGTGTGGCCATCTATAAATGCTCTCACCCATTCCCTTACCATTCCATCAATCATAATGTTTTGTCCGTAAACTTCACAGATCTCACGATGAATAGATCGGTTTTACGCCTTTAGCACTAAGAAATCGTATAACAGCCCGTACTTCACAATCGGCGGGACTCACAATTGTCGGAGGCATCTTAAACACTCAGTAACCAACGTATACAATGAAGAATCAGACTGTAATGGCGTCAGTGCATAGACAAGAGATGTAGGTAACCAGCGTGCATGCGTGGAATGCCGACCGTAGTGCTGCGGCGGCATCGCAAAACAGTACTGACTTAAAAAACATGCCTCGTAACAATAATGGATAGAAGAATTATGTGTGTGCTTGCGAGCAGTATCTGACTAGTTCAGTTACTATTCTAAGGTGTGCATAATTTCCAATAACACTTAATATATTGCAAAAGGTAAAATTAGCAATACTGGGTACATCCTTCAAACTGATCAATTTATGAGAGGACAACATTCTCTACAATGACAGATTTGGAAGCAAATGAGATGCTGATGACAAAATACCTGATAAAAATAAGGATGCAAACATGCTCAGCAATTATACTGGTCGCCAATCTAGAAAGTGATTGACATTTCGTACGTAGAGAGAGACGACGTTGCCGCTTATTTCTGCCACGTGGAGAGCGCGATAGGATTACACGTGCAAAAGTGATTCAGTTGCAACTACAATTGGTATTTTATTATTATTATTATTATTATTATTATTATTATTATTATTATTATTATTATTATTATTATTATTATTATTATTATTATTGTTAATTATTTATAATTCTGTACACAAAGACAACAGTACAGTCGTGGATCTACATGCAAATGCTAGAACATGCAACAACACATCAATGTAAAGATCATCGTACAAAAGAGGCATACCTGTGACATTTTGATGCTTACTGAAGCGGGAAAATGCAGCTTTAATAATTTTTTCCGGGAGTTTAATTTATACCCCAATATCTTTCTTCTTTAAAATACTTTTCTTTCCCAATCTTAACCTTAGTGCCCTTACTGATACCTACAGCACAGGAAGTCCTATCAAGCACTTAGAGAATGAAATGCTAGATTCCCCTTTCAATTTCTCCTCTTCGAAGTATTCTCTCACAGAGCGTATTATTTCCCGTGTATGTCCTTTAATTGGAATACCTTTACCAAATACAGTTTTATTTGGTTCCCGAGCACGTTCAGGTTTTCGCTTGTCACTATATTTAGACATATTTAAACATCCATTAAACACAATTGCTAATGATCACAACACACACACAGATGCACGAACTCTCACACACACACACGTAAACCAAGGCAAATTGCCACAAATAAAATGCAAAGTAACTTGCCAGTATAGGATCTCTAACTGTGAGGGCATTCTGTTTATGCAGCATTATCAGAAGAGAAATAAAAACCTAGGTATTGTATATACTGCAGCATTTGCATAACTCGCTTGCCCGCAAGTCATGCTAAGCACGTGTTAGAATATCACAACCAAGGTTTAGTGTCTAATGTTGTCATGGAAATGTCTCGACTCTAATTGGTCCCTCTAATCATTACCATGACAACCGTTATGACGTAGTCATCCCCTCCCATTTATTTAGAGCGTTCTTCCATGTGATTACTTTCAATCACATTCTAGTTTGGCGACCAGTATAATTGCAGAACATTTGAGCAGTGACGTGAAAATTTGGATACTCACATATGTGATTATCTGTAACGTATTGAATGCAAGAACCATTTAATAGATCCTTTCCAAGAACTTATGAAAGATTTAAACATGCCTACCTCTGTAGTGTAAAGGTTAAACAGAGTAAACAAATTAATGGATTAGTACAATTCCTTTTTGGAAGTATTGAAAACAGTGTTATAAGAAATTAAATTTAAAGGGAGTTGATTAATGACACAGTCGATGGCCAGTTGAGGATGGAGGCAAAGTCTCTGAAACATGTTCTGGAAAAATTTAAAAGTGTCATTGACTCCCTTTAAATTTAATGGATTACTGTTTAGTGTACAAAAATTCAGGCTATCAGCAATACAAAATGAAGGTACAGGTAGCTAGAAGCTATAGGTAAGGGAAGTGATGAGGTGAACAAGAACAGTTCTTTCACCTGCATTCATCCCCTTACCTGCAACTTCTACTTTCTTAGTATTCCTCATGACCTGAACTCGTATATAGTCAGTAATTTACGGACAGGAAAGAACTGTTGGCTATATTGTTTTAACAGAAGCAAATTTGGCTGCACTGCATTCAACTTGCCTATATGCACAAAAGATAAATAAATAAAATGGTATAAACTTAATGTTATATTAAAATATTCTCCAGTATTAAATTACACAAAGTACTTCTTAACACAAAGTACTTCTTAACACATATTATACTGCAAAACGTCAAGATGCAGTTGGATAAACTATGTCACTCACTTGGACTTAAATTCCAATGTCACATTAGGTTAATTGATGGAAATTAATTGTTCTTTCACATTAGCCATGGTTCAAATCCCAGCTATGTCATTTCAGTATGGCTCTACCCTTCGAAAATCCAATGTCACATGTTAGAAAGTAGAGCCAAAATTTCTTGGAACTATAGCTGAGTGCACACTTCTGACATTACAACATTACAAGTGAACAATTAGGAGAGAATTAGAAGTTTTAAGTATAAATTAAATTATTAAACAATGTGCAGAAAAATGAAAAATATCCTGTGACCACATTATCATCAAGTTGGGGCATATAACAGAGGCATAAAGGAACATTAAACTTGTGCTTATTCTGCATATTTGTAAAAAGTGAAAATGTAAGTTAGCACTGGGCTAATGATTCTAGTGACAAAGTAAGTTTGGTGTAACTTCATGTTGTCATTTGGTCACAACATCATGAGAAAGTTGATGAATCTACCAGTAAATAAAAATGATTATTTAACATGTCGTATATAAATCTAAGTTGAGACACCAAGGCCTTTTTTGGGACACAAGGTCCAAGGTTTTTGTGCTTTTAGCTATATTCTTGTAAGGAAAAGGGTATCGATTCTTTATAGGATATCAATAGTCATATCATTTCATTTTATATATACTCTGAAATAAATGAAACACTATGTCTTAATAACACAAAATCAAGCAGTACAGGATATGCATCTCCATGACAAGAGGTGGTGCCTCTGTCTTCTACTCAGAAAGATAAATTATCTGGAGATGATGTTTTATTAATTTGCCACTATCTTTATACAACAAATAATTATACACTTGCAGAATTTGTTTCACTGTCACTAGCTTACTTGATGCTTATAACTGCAACCACAATAGATTTTATAGATTTTTGTTTCCCAACTACTAGCTTTAACTCTAGTTAAATAGAGATAAACATATTTCCCACATTTAGAGAAGGTAAGCAATTTTCAAACTGTCTGTTTTGCTTACTTTAACTTTTTTTTTGGATGGGGCGTTGTTTTGGAACATTATGACATTTTCTGTGAATGTTTAGACATTTTAAAAATGCAATAAACAATTTTAATTTATGAAAGTGAAAAAATGTTACACAAATAATGAAATGGCAGACTCATGTCACAAAAAATGTACTGATATTGTTTCCTATGCATGCATTTATTTTCAAGCAATTTTCATGTCTTCTCAAATGATTCAATTACGCTCTTTAAATACCAAAATCTACAAAAGGAATTGGGACAGGAATTTGGGACTATTCGTCGTTAATTTCTCTCCATCTTAATCCACACATTCGGGCGCAATTTGGTACGGGATTTTTATATTTGAGATGGGATGCACGTTGACTTTTCGAAGATCCACGTCGAGAAGCCAGAAATAACAAATTCGTTGTATTTTGATTTGTTTCTTGATGATTGTACTTGGTTAACCAAGAGTCATGAGATTCTTGGTTTTAAGGCGTGGTTCGGAATAAAGTTTCGGAGAAGTCAAATTTTGTAACTATTTAATTGTATTATTTAGATTACATTTTACTTGAACTTCCTTTACCAGTCACTTCCAACATATCGATAAATTCTTACTTTGTTGTATTTAAACAGATTCAAACTATTGTTTAAACGTTCTTGATCTTGCACCACTATTCATCATACTCACCATTACAAAACATCTCTCTATACCCAGATTATTTATTTTCCGTAACTATCATTACTATCTTAATTTTGTGATTGGCTGATTTGATTTCACGTCACAACATTACGTCATACAATTACTACTACGGCCAATCACAGAATTACATATAATTTTACTTATTTAAATTACCAAATATATTTACATATCATTTTTTTTATAAATCTATAAACTTTTCATACCTCCAAACATAACCCAAAAATACTGTTACAGAATGCAGGGTAGCTGGACATAATGAATACCAGGAAAGACAAAGGAAGACGAAAGTCAGGACGTCAGATCCCATGAGCTATTGTACTTCATATGCTTCTTCTTGTAAAGCTGCTTCCTGTTTTTTTTCTTTCCCTTTTTTTTTTTCTCTCTTAATTTCAAAGAGATAAGGTATCCAATTCAGAGAAAGTAAATTAGTTTTTTAACAAGTAAAGTAATTATACCATTAGTGTGTTGCTGAACCTGTTAAAAGGTAACACAATGCTCATGCTGATTTATTTATATAGCTGAGTAGTAAATTACACGACTTCGTTCATGAATATAGTTCAGACACACTCTCTGCTGATAAAGCACTAGACTGTTTCAAAACCTGTGAAAAATCTATTAGTAAGGAAAAGAATTACTTATTACATTTGCGACAGCAAACAAAAGTGTAACTTTTTTACAATGTGCAACCTAAGACCACTTTAAAATCTGAGCTAACTGCAACATCTTGCAGAGCATCTCAATTTTCCCTGGATCTATGCTAGGATTTCTTGGACTTAGGAATTCCATTCTGCAAATTGGAAAACTAATCAAACTTCTGCAGAACTACACTAAAGAAGAGATTCCATCAGAAATTAGGAAAGAAAAATTAAGACTTAAAACTTTCACAAGCATTATTAAGTGTAGCTTCAAGACTGATCATCCGTGAAGGTATGATTAAGAAAAATTTAGTTGAATGTCTGCTTGGAAGAGGCCCTGCAGAAGATTTGAATTGGAATTGCAGAAAACAAAATCTGGATCTCCATTTTTGAAAACTGCAGTGGAGTGTTACATGGACAACAACATTATCAGACTACAGAAGCAATGCACACTGATCCTGAAATATTTTTTTTTTATGACAACTGAAGAGATGGAGAGAGCATATGCTTCACTAGTAGCACAATGATTTACAAATTCCTTAATTGTGGCTAATGAAACACATCAAGTCTTTCTTTTTGTCACATATGGGGCATTTCCATGTAAAAGGCAGCTGAAGTCTTGAAAGATCTCTTTCTAAAAATGTTCTATCTCATGTCTAGCCCAAAGATTGCACAGAACCACTGAAAAATTAAGTAGTTTGTACAATATCCTTTTGTGGATAAGTAGGTTTCGGACACCAAGAATGTCTTTCTAAAATCACCCAAATTTTTAAGGGCATGGCACCACAGCTTACTGCGCCTTATAGATAATTCTCACTCAATGCATAACGTGGATCTCTGCAGCCATATACTATAGCAATATTTGGTAAAAGATAATTGAGGTATTTGATGCTGCTTCACTACATGAGATAAAGAAGTGCTGTACAATGAAAAACTAAGCCATGGCCTGGTGTTTATAGCAGAACATTACAGAGTGCACAGAAAAGCAATCTTGAAGTTGGAAAATGGAATTTGAAGACAAAATAAATCTACTACCACTACCTCTACTACTAATTACAGCTCCAAGTAGCACAAAAGAAAGGAAAAAATGTTAGCAAAAACTGTAAATGTGTTATGAGTGCTAATATGGGTCTAGAAAACCTATAGAACATGTATGCCCTGAAATATAAAGGTTCTTTTATGTTTAGTGAAGCAGAACATTATTTTTCTATAAGAAGAACTTGTCTCTGAAAAGTGGCTGACTGACAGTTAAAACCTTGAAAAAACATTGTTACTTGTAATCAAGAAAAGTATGAATAAATATTTTATGTGATAGTTAAATTAAATACCTTAATTAGCTATTCTCATTAATAATGAGTGTGATTACTCAATGTTTTCACTTTTAATAAATGTCTATTTTAACTATATTGCTACCTATCTTTGCTATTTGACTTTCTTTTTGCCCGCCTATTTTAACCAAAATAAATGCTCAGCTTCTGGGTCCTTTATTTACTATAAATATTTGTATAGATCTAGCACTTCTTATACTAATCCTAACACACTGTAAATAATAAGTACTGAAAAACAATAACTATGATTGAATTTACATACCAAAGGTTCCTGTGACAAAGCAAAACATCTTTTCTGATGCCTCATCATATCGTGGTGGTGGTTCAGCAAGTGGTGGAGACAAATTGCACAAAGATGGAGCAAAGATTGGTAACCATTCTGGTTCTATTGCTGTCACTCCTCGCATGTACAACTTTGTTGTTTCAAAAACTTCTTGATATACTACCCATTCAGGACTGTTTTTGCGAAGAACTGATGCGGAGTGCATAAAGACAGGATCCTCCAACTCTGCACATCTGAGGAAAAAATATGATCACAAAATGGTTCATAGCAAGAAGAAGAAGACTGGATCACTAATTTAATTTTCAAATATGGAAAACCTAATACAGGAAAACATTATCTTTCAGACAGCTTCCTTTGATGTTCCGTTCATCCCTGCATTTGCCAAAAGTATATCAGCAGGTCTCTGGATGTTTCTGTTCATATATATTTTTATATTCTTGTTGATTAAGCTTCAATTGTACCTTCTGCACAGCAGTTCTTTTATTCTTATGGTAAGAAAAAATAACTGTCATTTTGGGACACTTTGGAGTAAGGAATGCTCCAAAAAATAAATATATTTCTAATTATCTATTAAAAAAAGAACAGTGCTCCCTAATATATGATTTTTTTGGTCAGTACAATAATAATAGCAATTAATAATAATAATAATAATAATAATAATAATAATAATAATAATAATAATAATAATAATAATAATAATAATAATAATAATAATAATAATAATAATAATAATAATAATAATAATAATAATAATAATAATAACAACAACAACAACAACAACAACAACAACAACAACAACAACAACAACAACAACAACAACAATAATAATAATAATAATAATAATAATAATAATAATAATAATAATAATAATAATAATAATAATAATAATAATAATAATAATAAATTTTATTGTCATTAAGCTATTGCAGCAATAGACGTCAGAAAACCATATACAATACAATATACAACAGTGGTAAGGTAAAAGAAGCTAAGTGAATTAAAATTCTTATTCTCACACAAAATATGAGTATAAATTTGAGTATAAATACAAGCTCAGTACAAACTGATAAAATAAACTTAAAATCTTACTGGTAAAACATACATAATTAAGAAAATGGTACACAATATAATTGGTAAAATACAATAGTAATAATAATACTAAACTGATAAAATGAAACACGATTAAAAACTAGTGAAAATAAAGTAAAATACATAAAAAATTGAAATTAATTAAGATAGAGTATTATTTTCAAGAATAATATAGGTTAGCAAGCAATCTGTTAAAAAGTCTCTGTTTACATCTGTTGTACAGTAATTGAATTAAATCAGCTGGTAAGGTGTTATACAACTTTATACCTAATACTTCAAAACTATTCTGCAATTTGGGTAATCTGTAATGTGGCATATCAATTAAATTGTTATTCCTAGAATTATAACCTGTTTATTAAAAGTTCCTTTCTTTTTTTTTTTTTTTTTTAAATTTACATCCTCCGTCAAGTCATATCAGACGATATGAATGTAATGCATGAAATGATGCTCAAATGAGCCCAGGGTCCATAGAGCTTAGAGTTACCCAAAATTTGTCTTTCAGGATAAGGGAAAACCCCGGAAAAACTATTTCCAGGTAACTCACCCTGACTGAGATTCGAACTCAGGACCACTTGGACGTCAGCCAGACATGCTATCATCTACGCTACCAAGGCAGGCATAATGATGGGTAAATACATTTTCCTTTATATAAGTGAGTACAGTATAAATATACAAGTCTACTACATTTGAAGGTAATGAGTCGGTAATTCAAAAACAAACATCACTTAATGTTAAATACATCACTGTTTCTAACCTTTTGCTTCAAATAAAGTTTACTACAATTATTCTCAATTTAACTTGCAGTGTGCCCAAAGCTGTAGTGCTGGAAATAGTGTTGTGAAAGGACATATATAAATAAACAATTCATCAGTTGGATAAATTTAAACATAACATAGGCATGTGAAACCGTAAAGGCACTATATGTAGAGGTGGACAAATATATGGATCATGCATGTATTGTGAAGGATGGTTGCACTTAAATAGAAAAGGGTCTTACACCTTTAAGCTAAGTTTTAGAAATGTAATAGGGATAATCAGAGCAAACCAGGGAAACTATTTTAGGCACTGCAGCAGAAGGTGAGATTAGAAATAACAGGAAGTTAGTACTGGGCAGTAAAAAGGGTAATGCAGCAGATGTACCATATGTAAATGTCACTAACATTCGTACTATAAATATTCTATATCTGAACGTACAATGTTTAAGAACAAAGGTAGATGAACTAAGTGTGTATATTAAAGGTATAAATTGTAACATATTATGTCTCAGTGAGCACTGATTAAGAGAAAAAGATATAGATTATGTTAAAATTGAAAACTTCAAATTAGCAAGTTTGTACCGTAGAAATAGATATAAAAGTAGCGGTACTGCAAATCTATGCTCATAGTTCATTAACAACAAAAATGTTAGAATTAAACCAGTTTTGCAAGGAGAAAATATTGGAAGTTACAGTGTTAATTAGATGTTTCCATATTGTAATAGTTTACCTGATGAAGAGCCTAACCTCTTCTTGGAATGTTTTGAAAAGTTAATGACATATTTAACTTCAAGCAAAATGTAATAATTTGTGGTGATTTAAATGCCCAAAAGAACTAATACAGCAGGGCTATTTTTAAATGTATTAAAACAGATAGGATACCAGTGCGTAAATACAATTCCTACAAGAGAAGCAGCATGTGTGGACAGTGTAATTACAAACCTGAAACCAAAAGGCTATTCATTTAAAGTCTTATCCTGCAAAGTAGCAGATCATCAAGCTCTATTCTTTAAGATTATCTCTGCAAATAATATATCTATATATCTAAGAAACCAGAAAAAGTTGTTAAAGAAATCAGAGGTTTTAATGTAGAATAAATTTAAGGATAGCCCAGGGGGACAGAATAGGGAAGTAGTTATATGTGTTTGGAGGAATTTAGTAACAGTGAAGTCAAAATTAAATTTAGTGAAGTAGTTATCTGTAATACCTGGGAGCCTACTGATAAAGGATTTGAGGTATTTATTTTTTTTTTTTCAAAAATGTACAATTTATTTAACAGCCCTTGCATTAAACACAAAAGATTCATAAATCTCAACAAAAAGACAAATAAGCAGTGTCTATACATAGTATAATTCAGAACTTCAGAGCATGAAAAATACTGATAATTCTCCAGGAATTGTATCAAAGAAAACCAAATGATCTATCGTCTAAAATATTAAAAGATTTTAGGAAGCAGTAAGGGAAACAATTAGCTGATGGAAAGAAAAATGCAATCACTCATATAAAAGCCAGGCAACAAATGCAAAGCAGCATGGTTGGTCATAAATTCTGTAATGAATAGGGATAGTCAAAACAATACATATGAAATGATAACTCCTGACTACTTCAGCCATTCTTTTTACATTCAGTAGAAGATATAGCCTTGCAGGTACAACCATATCCAGTCACTGCACTGAGTTTTATAAGACCAGGAAAAGAAAATGATCTGTCCTCCCCCGTTTTCATCCTTCTCCTTATTACTTCTATTACCATTATTAATTATTGTCTTTTGCCATGGCTTAGTGGGCTAAGGCTCATGCCTTGGCTCCCTGATACAGAAGAGGCCCAGGATCGATCCACCCCTGGGGTGCGGATTTTAAGTCCTTGGTATAGGATCGGTGCCCACTCAGCATTGTGAGGAAAGTGAGGAGCTTACAATAGGTAAGCAGCCCTGGTCACCATATCTTCTCCCCATATCGGTTGGATGATCGCCCACACCTTGTGTATGTGGGTGTGAGGTCGGCAGTCGGCTTGGAAGGTCCTGGCCCAGTATGGGCTGTCGTATCCTGGTTTATGTTATTATTAATATTATTATTACCGGTGTTGTTGTTTTGGTTATTTGATTAGTTCCTACACTACAATTCATTAACTTACCAAATTATAAGCTCATCTTAATGTTATGTTGTTTTATAGCATAGTTTACAATATATAATCAAATAATTACATTTAAGTATTGTTACTAACCTGTAAGCATGCTTCCATTTTGCCTTTTCTTCATTTTCTTTTATTTCATTCAAATCTACTTTATTTGCCACTTGATCAGGCATACCTGCTAATAAAAGCTGTCGAAGCAATCTTGCCTGAGCATCTGTAGGTGGTGACATTTTTGGATCAACAAAGAGATCTAATTCAGGAACATTTAAATTTACTTCATTTGTTAGCTGTATACGCAGCTTTCGAATTTCTACAATTGCTTTATGTCGTAAACCATTCTCTATACAAAACTGCGATAAATCCCCAGTTCTTCCTGCATATTCTGCTGCTCCTACTGCTCGTAAGAGTACCATGGGATCTCCTGCAGAAAGAAAATATTTGTTATTAAATAATTAAATTAATTAGGATTTGTCTCACATTTTAGTCTAATTCAGTTTTAATTGTATAGTTAAGTCTTGGTCTTGTTCTATACTGTGACTTTGTGGGTTCATAGAATTAAAAGTCCAATTTGCAGAAATTCAAAATGCTGTTTATTTCCGTAGGAACACACTTTGGTCAACCCTTACAGTAGCAGAATTATGTCACATACACAATTACAATCTTCCAAGGCCACTATCCACAAACAAAAGTGTTCACTTTCAAAACAGAGCTGCAGGCACACAATTCAGTTCCGATTACACTCTCAACTGGCGAACATGGGTCCTTTTTATAGCTCACTCGTATTTCTAACGTTTGTAGAATGTTCCCTATTCACTGTTCCAGAAATTACCAGACGAAACATGAACCTTTCAGTCATCTAACTTTATCTGTTTCGGCAAGCCTTTAGCTCCGCGTTGCACTATCTGTCTCTTTGTGCACTTTGGCTGCAACAATGCTCGCAAATGTACCAAGGAAGGAATGTACCAAGAAATGATAAAACAAGATACTATTGTGACTTATTATTGGCACAAAGCGGGGCTTCATTTCTTATTGAAAGAACATTTTGAGTATTTGTAAAGAGATTTAAAAACATAAAACATGCATTAAATGTAGAAGTCAGATAAAGAGAAACGTAATCATAATAGGCAAATGAGTCAACCTTGTATATACTTTTCTCCACTTACAAGTTTTTTGATGAAGACTAGTTTCTGGGAACCTCATCCCTATCATCGGTTAGTTCTGTGGTTGACTGATGATGCATCCGGTGTCTGCATCTGCCTTGGTGTCGTGCTGCCATCTAATGTCCTGGTAAGTTTGATGACGTCAACTACCGCGGGAATTTCAAAATTCATCAAGAGGTACTGTTTCTTTATAATAAATATGTTTTCCCAAATCTGTAGTTCCAGAGGTTTCTTTGCCTGTTTGATCAGTTCTATTTCTTGTTTTATGTTGTTATTTCTCAGACCAAAAGTGATGTGCTACGGCCGACTTGTCCATGTGTTTGAATTTAATATTTCTGAAGTGTTCTTTCATTCTTGTTCTTGGATTCCTTTTGGTCTTACCAATGTATATCTTGTCACAATCCTGGCAGCTCATTTGGTAAATGCCTGATAATTGAGTTTTCGGTGTGCTATTTTTTAGAGGGTAAGTTGCGGATGTTGTGTTTGTTCTGAGGGGCTAATTTTATGTTGAAGCTCTTAAATATCTTTTCAAATTTTTTGAAGTATTTTGGATGAAATGTAAATTTGCCATATCTGGTGTTTGGGTTTTCTAGTTTTTTTAACGCAGTAATGTCCCTTAAGTTTTTGTTTCTTTTGTGTCTGTAGATCAATTTTTTGATGAAATTTGTGTTATAGTTGTTCAATTCAGCAACCTGGTGTATGTGAGTGTACTCCTGTTCATATTGTTTTTGTTAGCTGAATGTTGATTAATCCGTGAACCAAACTATGGAATACTGCATATTGATCTTGTACTGGGTTGAATGGGTTGCATTTAATGTAATCTGTATATTCCAAATTGTAATCCTGTTGGTGTTCTAATGATTTTCAAATCTAGAAAAGGTAGCCATTCATCCTGCTCTACTTCAATGGTGAAAACTATGGATTTTTCTTGTAGGTTTAGCAACTTTATAGCATCCTCGGTTAGTCTTCTAGGGACTATAGCAAACACATTGTCGACATAATGAAATGTGTAGTGTTTAACGCCCGCTTTTACTACATACGGCACCGCAGGCGATGACACTGATGATACATGAGATGAAGATGGAGCACCGGTGGAATGAGATAGCGGGGGAAACCGGAGATCCCGGAGAAAACCCGCCCCAGCACCATGTTGTCCACCACAAATTTCACTTTGATTGTCGACATATCTATGCCAACATTTGATAATATGTGGAAAGGCTTTAGTAATGTGTGTTTCCAAATTGCTGACCGAGATTCGACTCGGGACCTCTTGAATGTGAGGCAGACATGCTAACCCAACGCTACCGAGGCAGGCTATAATAATAAGTACAGCTTATAATAATTATTTTCTAAGATTAAAAATAGAAATTGCCCAAACAATTTAGTAACTATAATCATCACTTTTTATCTCAATGAATTATTTTGTACGGCTTTTAGCATCTTTCAAAAATTTTTAAACAACATAACCTTTTAGTTAATTGATGGAAATTAATAATTTCTCCATACTAGTCATGTATAGGCTAAGGTTTTTGACAGATAGAGTCAACATGAAAAATTCAATGCCACGGCCGGGATTTGAACCACAGATCTCCTGGTTTCCATCCAGTCGCTCTAACCCATTGAGTTACCATGGCCAATTTGCTGTCATGACATTAAATTCTCCATTTGACTCGTATATTTCCTGGTAAACCACTAGGGGCTCTCGCATCCGAGATACACTGGATAATGAAATAATAAGAGTTATATCGAGATTTAACTGTATTGGAACACCACAGTGAAGCGAAATAATTATTAATTATTAATAATAAGAGTTAAATTATGCAGCCTGGGACTCAAGTACTTACGATAGTAAGTTGCCACAAATGGTGTATCTCGGATTTTTATTTACTTCTTTGTTTACTTTAGTATTCTATGAGAAAGTTGCAGCTGGTAGAGAAAGGAGTACTTACAATAGATGTACTGTTCTTTTTAACAATTGAAATATTTTAATGCCTAATTCTGTGATTAATTATTTCAGAGCTTTCCACAAAAAAGCTTAGGAGAAACCATAATGCTTTACCTAACAATAATGAATTGCCAGTTCCAGCCCAACTTCGTCTCTTCTGAGCCCATATTGTACGACTCTTTTTATGGCTTTCTACATTATCATTATCTTCCCAGCTCTGTAAGGGAGCCTCAAGCAGTACTTCATGGACAGAGAGGGCAGCAACTATACAAATTGTGTATGGCAGAAGATTGTGTTGATGGCTCAAAGCCAGCATCTTTCCAAAGCGAGGAGCCACAGGAAAGGCTGCAATGGCATAGCCTAGTGGTGTCACCTTTGAATTCCATTCTTCTGTGAACATAATTGTACAAAGAAGTTCAAGTTATTAAAACATTTACCACTGAAACATAGCTTTTTTTTTATAAAATGAATCAATTAAAAACTAAAACAATAAATTTTAAATAATACATTTCTTTATATACTTGTTTACACTATTACTAATAATGAACCAGAAACTGACTGAGATGTGATATCAGCCCAAAATCAGAGCAAAATTATACAGTTTGAAAACTGCAGCAAGAATAGCTAAACTGCGGATAAGTGTAAAGAAAAAACATAAAAGTAATATAGAAAATCCACTATAGTTAGGGGCTATTACTTTTAAGCACACTTAAAAAAACCATCGTTCTGGGCTGGATTTGAACTCATGTCATTGGGATCAACAGGCCACCATCTAACCAACTGAGATATCTTAGCGATACTGTCATTGTATAACAGATGAAGTTCTCTAACTAGTTAACTTTGTATAGAGAAAGCAGCTTCAGATAAGGATGCAAAGGTCAGAATTAGCTATGATTTGTTAGAAGTTAGCTTCTACAGATGAACAATCAACAACAGAGTCATTTGCTCCCTTATGCTGCAAGTGGAATATGAATGAGCTGAACAGTGAAGAACTACAGGAAAGTCCTCAAACACTATGTATATATGTGTATAAGGGCGTTCAACTGCAGTGGTTATCAGCGTTTTCAAACACTGTTTAACAGTATCATAACATCTGTTTTGCCGTATGGATGAGAACTTTAAAAGAAACAACTGCAATGTATAATTCGTACATTGTACAAAATAAACGTTTGAGATTTACTCAAACAATCTTGTAGCAAATGACTACATAAAGAACTACAGAAAACACATCACAAAATGAAATCTAGCAGTTTTTAATAGAATACTGAAAATGGCAATGGATTGGTATATACTCAGGAGAGAACATAAAAATATACCAAAATGTAGCCGCTGCTGCTATGATAATAAATAAATTAATAAATAATTTTGTCATTGAGTTGTACAGCAATAGACGTCAAGAAATAAGATTACAAACATTTGGTATTAATCACACAGAAAATGAAGCTAGTCACAGTGAAGCAACAAATATTACACAAATAAAAATATTTGCAACAGAATCTCCACTTAACTTAAGAAGTTGATAATTCCTTCTTCTTTATAAAAGATTGATTTTGAAGGCACATCACCTTCGTCTTTAGTTTATTAACCAAACTCCGTTGTTAAGGAAATCTCGGTTACCATGTTATTTTCTTTTATTATGTTACGTTTTCAACATTACCAACATCTGAATACGAAACAAACCTAAAAGCAGAATCAATTGCCGGTATGTCAAAATTCATTACGTGATGTTTATGTTTTAAAATAAATATTTTCTAACACACTATTAACTCTATGGGACCATTTAATTGTTTTAATAATAATTTAACTTCGGGATTTATTTCCTGGTTAAATGACCGAAAATGATCTGCTACGGCCGATTTATCAATTTGTTTATATTTAATGTTACGAAAATGTTCTTTCTTTCTGGTTTCCAAACTATGTTTCATCTTTCCAATATAAACTTGATCACAATCCAAACAAATTAATAAATACCAGATTTTTTATTATTAGGAATTTTATCTTTTTTAGAAATTTGTAATACATTTTTAATACTATATTTATTTTGAGGAACTAAAGTTATAGCAACTTCTTTTACAATTTTTTTGAAAATGTTTATTAAACCAAGGATGGTAAGTAAATTTTTGATAATTATAATCATCTTTTATTTCTACTCTTCAAAAAATAAAAGATGCAACTGGTGCAACTATGAACTTCTTTGTCAAACCTACTGGTGGGATTTCAAAGTTCATTACTCGGTCCTTATTTTTCCATATGAATATGTTGTCACTTTATTTTGGTTTATCACTCCAAAATTGGATTTGGGTTTGAGTCTATGTCATGGTTTTTGTTCCAAAAATGAAATGCTACTGCTGATTTATCTTCTTGTTTCAATTTGATATATTTAAAGTGTTTTTTGACTCTGAGTTTTAGATTTCTTTTAGTTTGCATATTTCATAATTCTTACACTTTATTTGGTATATTCTGGATCTGTTAATTGGTATGATTTCATCTTTTGTTTTTGAATTTAGTAATTTTAAAACTGAGTATCTATTTGTAGGTGCCAAGATGATATTTTGTTCCTTCAAGATCTTTTTGAATTTATTAAATGACTTTAGCTGTGTAATAAGATTTTCATCTCCATCACTTTGTGAAACCAGTCGGAAGATGTTATAATTGTGTCCTTGGTGACACTTACTTTGAAAGAAGTTATGCATCACTGGATGAGAACACTTGGAAATTCAGATGGTGTAATCAATTTAGAAATTATTAATTTCCATTTCCTGACCGGTGTATGAAGATTCTCATCTCAGGTCGTTGGCTCGCATTGATGTTTTCTATCTGAAGATGAATTTTTTTTTTAATAAAAAGATTATATCCTGCTTTGTTTTATATTCTGAATTTAATTATTGAACTTTGATATTAAATGATGTAACACAAATTAAATTAAAATCAAATACATTTATTTTCTCAAATTCCTCTCGTCTTTACACAAATGTTTTTCTTATGTCTCACACACTTCTACAATATCCAATATCCAGATCTCATTTCTTGGAAGCTGGACATCCTGCTGTATTTCACGACATTGTCAGCGAGAATAATTTCAAACAAACACATGACTACAAAATCTACACAGATGGCTCACAATATTCTGATCATCCAGAGAATCCAGCTCATGTGGGATGCGCTTTTGGTGTTTGATGAAAACAATGTGGAGTTGCTTTATAGAGGTTACAAACTTGCACCTAATTGCTCTATATTCCAGGCTGAACTTTTTGCACTGAATCAAGCAGTGGAGTGTTGCTGCAGTAACAACTATAGTGCATGTATATACAGTGATTCCCAAGCATCTGTCAGTGTTATTGGAGATAAATACACTACATATTCACTTGCTACCAAAATAAGAAACAATATAACAAATACCAACCACCTGTGTATCAATGGGTTAGAGGCCATATGAGTATACATGGCAATGAGAGGCAGATGAAATTGCTAAATATTATGCATTATCCCAAAAGGAATTCAGTTTTAAAGGATCTAT
Organism: Mantis religiosa; assembly: GCA_030765055.1. Lineage (NCBI taxonomy): Eukaryota > Metazoa > Arthropoda > Insecta > Mantodea > Mantidae > Mantis > Mantis religiosa. The sequence continues at coordinate 61,919,765 of CM060951.1, read as the reverse complement.
AATCACATTTGTTAAAAAAACATTGATTTTTTAAAAATAGAAACAGCACTTGGATAAACAGTGATAAAGGGTAAATCACTCAAAATTTAATATAAAAATTATTTGTGGTTGGTTTATTGACACTCGTCACTTACTTTTTCATATATTTATGAGAGACTAGTTTCAAAGGCCCTGGCCTCCATTTTCAATCTCTTTCCAACTGGCATCTGTTGTTGTCTGCTCTCTCTGGTGGTGGAACTATGAACTTTTTTGTCAAATTATCTACTGGCGGGATTTCAAAGTTCATTACGCGATCCTTATTTTTCCAGATGAATATGTTCTCCCATGTTGTCAATCTATTTTGGTTTATCACTCCTTTTAATAATTTTGGATTTGGATCAATGTCATGGTTTTCATTCCAAAAATGAAATGCTACTGCTGACTTGTCTTCTTGTTTCAATCTGATGTTTCTAAAGTGTTCTTTGACTCTGGTTTTTAAATTTCTTTTTGTTTGACCTATGTAGCATTTTTCACAATTCTTACAATTTATTTGGTATATTCCAGATTTGTTACCTGAAGGAATTTCATCTTTTGTTTTTGAATTTAGTAATTTTAAAATTGAGTATCTATTAGTAGGTGCCAAGATGATATTTTGTTCCTTGAATATCTTTTTAAATGTATTAAATGTTTTTGGATGATATGTGAATGAACTGAATATGCTGTTGCTTTCTTTTTCTTTAATAAATGTGGTTGCTTCCTTAATGGTTTTCTTTAGTTTAGATTTTCTAATTTTCTTCAACACCAAACTGACATCCAAATTGCTACACAAACACTTAATGAAGAAAGTAAAAACACAGTAAAAAACAAATGCTCCAAAATAGTAGAAGAGATTAAAAATGAAAAGAAAAAGAATTTTAAAAACCAAATCATAAAAGCTCTTAAAAAGAAACCGGTTATTTATACTAAAGCAGACAAGGGAAATAAACTAGTAATTCTGGAAAAAGAAGAATACACAAAGAGGATGGAAGATTTGTTAGAAGACAGTAATTACCAAAAAGTAGAAACTAATCCATTAAAGTACTGCATTGAAACCACAAATAAAACGCTAAAAGAGAGCAAAATAATCAACAAAAAAGAATTGCACAAAATTAAAGTAGATAATCCAACATTACCAAGAGTATATGGGCTGCCAAAAATTCATAAAGCAGGGAAAGGCATGAGACCTGTTACTAGTAGCATAAATGCCCCCACATATAATTTGGCCAAATGGTTACTAAGTAAATTTAATAGTTTTCCAAAATTTGAAAGTGCAAATTTAAGAAACTCTTTAGATTTAGTAGAAAAAATCAAAGATATAAATTTGGACAAAAATGACAGACTGGTTTCATTTGATGTCACATCTTTATTTCCAAGCATACCAACAGAAAAATTGCAGACTGTGTTAAAAAAAATGGCTAGCTACAATTGATATGGAAGCAATAGAAGCAGAAGAATATATTTCTCTAACAAAAATATGCATTGAACAAAACTTCTTCAGCTTTAATGGAAAACACAAGCAGAAATCAGGATTATCAATGGGCAATCCACTTTCACCTTTTTTGGCTAACTTATTTATGAGTGCATTTGAAACACAAATTAAAAAGTCCTTCCCATTGATCTTCAAGGTTTGGTATAGATATGTTGACGACATCTTTGCAATTGTACCAAGTAAACATTTAGATGATGCATTAAAATTACTCAATCTGCAAGAAAGGACTATCAAATTCACAATAGAAAAGGAAATCAATGGACAACTACCTTTCTTGGATCTAAATATCATCAGGAATGATACAAAAATAAAATTTGGAATTTACAGGAAGCCAACACATTCAGAAAATTATATATAAAATAATAGCCACAACCCAATTACACATAAACATGCAATAATAAACAGCCTTACACACAGACTAGTCAACATACCCATGGAAAAACAAGAATATTTCAAGGAACAAAAAGCAATAATACACATAGCAGAAGAAAACAGATACAACAAAGTTTGGTGTTGAAGAAAATTAGAAAATCTAAACTAAAGAAAACCATTAAGGAAGCAACCACATTTATTAAAGAAAAAGAAAACAACAGCATATTCAGTTCATTCACATATCATCCAAAAACATTTAATAAATTTAAAAAGACATTCAAGGAACAAAATATCATCTTGGCACCTACTAATAGATACTCAATTTTAAAATTACTAAATTCAAAAACAAAAGATGAAATTCCTTCAGGTAACAAATCTGGAATATATAAAATAAATTGTAAGAATTGTGAAAAATGCTACATAGGTCAAACAAAAAGAAATTTAAAAACCAGAGTCAAAGAACACTTTAGAAACATCAGATTGAAACAAGAAGACAAGTCAGCAGTAACATTTCATTTTTGGAATGAAAACCATGACATTGATCCAAATCCAAAATTATTAAAAGGAGTGATAAACCAAAATAGATTGACAACATGGGAGAACATATTCATCTGGAAAAATAAGGATCGCGTAATGAACTTTGAAATCCCGCCAGTAGATAATTTGATAAAAAAGTTCATAGTTCCACCACCAGAGAGAGCAGACAACAACAGATGCCAGTTGGAAAGAGATTGAAAATGGAGGCCAGGGCCTTTGAAACTAGTCTCTCATAAATATATGAAAAAGTAAGTGACGAGTGTCAATAAACCAACCACAAATAATTTTTATATTAATTTTGACGTCACTGTTACTAAATTCCTCCAAACACACATCACTCAAAATTTATTTTTTCCTACTTTTAATGATCGTGTAAACTGCAAGTACCTTTAACCTAATTTTATTTTGACCCAGTTTGCTACCAGACATGGGAAATTTAAACCTTACTTTTGAAGATTCCATATAGACTCTCCTGATGGATACCTATGAAAATGTGAAAGCGTTGATGAAAGTGTTGAAACACTTAATATTTAGATGTGATCTTCATTCAAGAAAGAGATATGTTGCACTTCAGCTTTTGAGCACTTTACTGGCCAAATTTTTAGATCGTTATAACTCTTATTATGTCCAGTTTTTTTTATCTTTGTATTTATGTGTTGTTTTTTTAACCAGAACCCTAACATACCTTATTGGTAAAATAGGGTTACTTCATTTGGAGAATTAATAATAATAAAGATGATGATGATGATGATGATGATGATGATGATGATGATGATGATGATGATGATGATGATGATGATGATGATGATGATGATGATGATGATGATGATGATGATGATGATGATGATGATGATGATGATGATGATGGTGGTGGTGGTGGTGGTGGTGGTGATAATAATATCCAGGCATCTACTAATACCTCATCCCCTCTAAGGACTATTGATTTTTCCCTGTCCCTATAGCAATCACACTTTTCCACATACTCATTTAACATTCATAGCCTCCCATAAATACATCCTATATATTATTGTACAAGTACACTTTCTCATATCCACCATAAACACAATAACATTTTTAAACATTTCAAACATTTTTGCACTCTAAATAACATTATCAAACATATATCATTAATTCTTCGGGCCAAATCAAAACAACTGTTACAGGTGGTATGTGAATGCTCTGAATATGCTGTTGCTTTCCTTTCTTTAGTGAATGTGGTTGCTTCCTTAATGGTTTTCTTTAGTTTAGCTTTTTTTGACAAAGAAGTTTGACATAGAAGTTCATAGTTCCACCAGTGAGAAGAGAGCAGACAACAGACGAAGTTGGATAGAAGCTGAAAATGGAGGAGATGGCTCCTGAAACTATCCCTCAATAATATAAAAATTTAAATGATGAATTGTCAAAAAACCAATTACAAATAGTTTTTCAATTAATTTTGATGTCACTGTTACTAAATTCCTTCACTCACGCATAAAGATTATTATTACTTATGAACATTATACATACATTTTAGTTAATTGATGGAAATTAATAATTTCTTCACACTAGCCCTATACAGGCTAAGGTTTTTGATAGGGTCAACATGAAAAATTCAATGCCATGGCCGGGATTTGAACCATGGATCTCTTGGTTTCCATCCAGTCACTCTAACCCATTGAGCTACCATGGCCAACTTGCCATCACAACATTAAATTCTCCATTTGACTTGTATATTTCCCCAGTAGACCACTAGGAGCTCTAGCATTCGAGATACACCATTTATGGCGACTTACTATCGTAAGTACCAGAGTCCCCGGGCTTCATCATTTATTAAAATGCACTTATTAAAAAGTGTTGAAAATTATAGCAGTTAAAAACCACCCATAAATACAAGGTGTGATCAAAAAGTTTCCGGAATGACGTCATGAATACTACAGTTTGTTTTGTTTATTCTGCATTGTCACCCTCAAAGTAGTCTCCTTGGGAGTTGATACACTTGTCCAGCGCTTCTGCCACTGCTAGAAGCACCTCTGGAAGTCCTCTTCTTTCAACATGTTCAGAGCCTTCTGCTATTTGCTATAGATGACACCAATGTCCTCAAAACGGTGTCCTTGGAGCTGCATTTTAAGTCACAGGAAAAGAAAATAGTCCGCTGGTACCAAATCTGGAGAATAGGCAGGAGGGGGAAGAGTATTCATACTATTTTTATCAAAAAATTGGCGAACAGAAAGGGCTTTGTGTGCGGGCGCATTGTCATGATGTAGGAACCAGTTATCACTCTTCCACTTCTCTGACCGTTTGCGTTGCACATTCTCCCTTAAGCTTTGCAGTACTTGTTTGTAGAACATTTGATTTACTATGCACAAAAGTGAATCCAGCTTTCACTTGATTCACTTTTGTGCTAAGTTGTGCTTCACTGTCTCTACACTTCTTTCAAGTTTATACTTTGACTTCATTTACTGTTTGATTTGTGGCACAAATTCCTTATGTGTAATGCCTTTAATGTCAAAAACACAATCATCATTGACTTCAATTTGGATTGAACTTGCCTCATCTTTTACGGGTGTGGAGATGGAAGCACTCTTCCACTGTGAAGATTGTTGCTTCGTTTCCGGTTCGTACTCATAAATCCATGTTTCATCACCAGTAATAATTTTCACCAGAAACTGTGGATCATTTTGAAGCTATTCTTTAAGATCTGTGGAGGAAATCACATGACTTTCCTTTTGGTCATTTGAAAGCAGGTGGGGCACGAACTTGGCGGCAATTCTCCTCATGTCCAAATCATCTTTCAAAATGCTTTGAATACTTCCAAAGGAGAGTCCTGAGTCAGGAAGTTCTCTTATTGTACTGTGCCTGTCATTTAAGACCATTTCCCTCACCTGATTGATATTTTCATCTGCTTTGCTGGAACAAGCTAACTTCGAACTATCTACATCTTTAACTGATGTCACACCACTTTTAAATTTCGAGAACCACTGAAATGCTTGAGTTTTGCTCATAACTTCCTTCCCATAAGTTGTTCTTAACCTTTCATAGGCTTCTGTCGCAGTTTTACCGAGTAAACAGCAAAACTTTATGTTTGTTCTTTGTTCTTCATAAACTGACATTTCTGCTAAGTAGAAAAGTAGCAGCGCATGCAAAACACATGTTCACTTCAAAGCTTATACCTCATCACTGGAAGTTCACAGAAAGTCACGTTACCTCTCATTTTTATCAGGAAGAAACACTGCATGTACAGTATGGATAAGAATTAAAGAAATTTCAGTGTCAGCATTGTCGTGAAGCCATTCTGGAAACTTTTTGATCACACCTCGTAAAACTCAATTTAATTTCAATTCAATTGTAATTCAAAATAGTACATTAGAATTTCATTCACACACATCATGGAAGATGTGCAAGAATAAAAAAAGCTTAGAAAGGTACAGTCAGACTGAAAAATTCAATGACATAGCCAGGATTAGAACCACAGATCTTCCAGCTATGGCATTGAATTTTTCACTCTGACTCTATCCAAACCTTAGCCTACACACAGCTAGTTTGAAAAAACTATTAATTTCCATCAATTAATCTGAGAGTGGTAACTATGAAGCCTCAGACTTAAGTACTTACAGCACGGTAGGTCGCTACAAATGTTGCATCTCTCATTGTATACAAGAACCCCTAATGGTTTACTGGTAAAAATACGAGTCAGTTGGAGGACTTAATGTCGTGTTGGCCATAGTAGCTCAATAGTTAAGAGCAACAGATGAGGACCAAGAGATCCATAGCAAAAAAAAAAAAAAAAAAAAAAAAAAAAAAAAAACGGCTGCGGCATTGAATTTTTCAGTCTTACTCTACCTATCCAAACCTTAGCCTACACACAGCTAGTGTGGAAAAACAATTTCTATCAGTGCTTAGAAAGTCATTAAGTTTAAAGGATGCAACAAGTGAGTAAAATGCAAAATTAATTTGTAAAATAAGATTCACCAGCAGCATGAAAGCTAATAAAGAAACTACAGGAATTTATATCTAGGTGAATTGATGGAAATAATAATTTCTTCCACACTACATTGATAGCCGTGTGTAGGCTAAGGTTTGGATGAGTAGAGCCAGACTGAAGAATTCAATGCCATAGGCAGGATTTGAACCATGGATCTCCACTTTCCGTGCGGTTGCTCTAAACCACTGAGCTACTATGGCCAACATGCCAACATGACATTAAATTCTCCAACTGACTTGTATGTTTCCCGGTAGACTGCTAGGGGTTCTCATACAATACAATACTTTATTCGTCTCATTACACTTACATAGTTGAGCAGGCGCTCGTAAATTGGTGACTCGTCAAAATTTTAAACCTAAACTTTAAGATCAGAAATAGTCTACAATATTTACAATACAATATGTTACAAAGTATAATAAAGCAAATGAATTACACAGAAAATGAAGCTATTTACAATGGAGCAACAAACACTATACAAATAAAAATATTTAGTAAATATTCTCCACTTAACTTAAGAAGCCGATGACAATACTTCTATTATGTTTTTGCGAAATTAATTTCATGGACATTTGCCTACATCTTCAGTCAACACAATTCATTGTCAAGGATACCATGCATTTACATATTTACATATTACCGACATCTGAAGACGAAACAAACCTAAAAAACAGAATCAATTGCTGGTATGTCAAAATTCATTACACGATTTTTATTTTTTAAAATAAATATTTTTTCCCAAACTATTAAATCTATGGGACCATTTAATTGTTTTAATAATTTAACTTCAGGATTTATTTTATGGTTAAATGACCAAAAATATGTAAATATGTAAATGCATGGTATCCTTGACAACGAATTGTGTTGACTGAAGATGTGGGCAAATGTCCATGAAATTAATTTCACAAAAACATAATAGAAGTATTGTCATCGGCTTCTTAAGTTAAGTGGAGAATATTTACTAAATAGTTTTATTTGTGTAAAGCAAGTGAATATTAATATAGTATATAATTTTCCTAAAGTTGAACAGACACTAAGATAAAATTGAGCTCACAGTGTATCATTCATGTATTCCTGAATTGAATAGTATGCTTTGTTGATGAATAAACTTTTGACTGTTTTCTTAAAAAGATTTTGGTCTTAGGATATGCTGAGACACACCTTTTTATGGCGACTTACTAACCTATAGGTACTTAAACCCCAGGCTTCACGGTTAAACCACTATGTTTTATTTCTAGGTAAATTGATGGGGAATCCGGTTCAAATCCCGGGTATGACATTGAATTTTTCAGTCTGGCTCTACTAATCCAAACCTTTGCCTACACACGGCTAGTGTGAAAGAAATTATTATTTCCATCAATTTACCTAGAACAGTGTTAATTCCAACTTTAAAGTTTTCAAATTAACTGATAAAGATGCTGGTCAAATTTCGGTTACTGCCAAAATAACAGGTTAGGAACTTGAGATATTGAAATCTTATTTAATCAATATTCATAAACATATGCTAGAATTGGTATTAACGTTTATTATTACAAACATTTTGGAAAATAATACAAAAGATCTTACATTTTACTAAGAATCTTCATATAAACTATTTTAAACTTTATCCTGATTTCAAACAGATTTAAAAGATATTAAAATTTTTATCACTGCACTCTGAGCAATTTGTCTAAATACTGTCAATCTTTCAAAGGTCCTTCAGCAACTACTCTCAGTATTGCAGCAATTTCAACAAATTTAAAATGTGTGTAAAAATCTTCAAACTGTTTTTATATACAATTTTAATTCAGCAAGTTGCCTAAAAATCTGAAATTTTAGGATATGCTCTATATTAACTTTAATTAACATTTTTCAAAATCCTAATGACATTAAGAACTTTTATGCTTATTTTTCAAGCTATTATGAGAATTCTTTGATGGTTTATCGATTATGAAGGCAATACTTATAGTTTCCAATAATCCAAGAACAGAAATCAGAATAGAAACAAGAATGGGAGGTACAACAGCATACAACATATGGTAACATATAACTTAGCATACAACCTCAATAATAAAAGCGGAAATGAACATCAATGACCATATCAATAGCAAAGTGGAAAGCTGATTTTGCACATTGTAATATTATTTGTTTATAGCTGACCTTCTTCCAATTCAGCCAAAATATTGGAGGTTAGAAAATGTTGAAATCTGAGAGAATAAATATTTTCTAGATGTAGATCATTACTCTTTCCAATTCTCTTACCACACTAACCTCATTTCTTTAATGGTATTATACATTAAAATTATTTGCTGTTCCTTGTTAATTTTTACATATTTTTTAAATTCTTTGAGGTTTTTACTTTTGTTTTTTAAACAGACATGTTAAATTGTTCAATGGATCTGAAGGAATCAAAATCTGTGGTAAAAATGCCTATTTGTTGGCATTTTTTCCATTTACATTTTCTCAAGCCTAGGACTCTTGAGCTCTAGACAGTTGTACTGAATTATTTCTAAGTGAAGAGTCTTAATGTGTACAATATGGAATAAATATTGTTCTGCCTGTTAACAAGAAAAAGTCAAAACTTGACCAATATTCTTTCCCATACCCAGGAAATATTCCTGTTAATTGTACATGAGCACGTTATAGTATGTGTAGTTTTGCTTTTTCATTCTAGTTCCTGTTATAATTTTTAGCTATTATGAACCAGCCATAACAAGCTCATTAAAGAAATAACATTTAATTTTACAGCAATCCCCAAAATTGGAACTAATAATAATTCCAAAAGGTGGCGGCGGCAGTGGCGGTGTTGATAATAAAATAAAAAAATTCATAGTCAACTTGAAAAATTCAATGCCATGGCCGGGATTTGAACCACGATCTCCTGGTTTTCGTCCAGTCACTTTTACCCATTGAGCTACCATGGCCAACTTGCCGTCAAGACATTAAATTTTTCACTGAATTTTTTTCAAATTGATCCTTATCTATCTAAAACCTTAGCCTATACACAGCTATTGTGAAGAAACAATTTCCATCAATTAACTTAAAAAAAATATATTTATAATTAAACTTTAGTGTACAATACTATTTAAAAGATTACTTATTATTTTTTCATTTGGAGAAGACATGGAGACTAGTCTATTGAAGAATTGTTAATTCTAATTATTTGCTGAAAACTATTAAAACTGCATGTATCAATATGCTAAGTAATAAATTATTTCTAATGCACAATTGAAATTTTTTTTTCTTTTTTGCTTTGTTTTCTTTATCTTGTTTAACTTTTTTAACATACTTATTTAGAATCCATATTCTAAATTATTTATGCTATTCATCTTATTACCTAAATATATATAGCACAGATAAATAGTGATACTTTTCCTAATAACAGGAGGATATTTTGACAAGTAACATACCCTTATTGCTTTGTTCTTCAAGAGCACCAAGAAGAATTAGTCTTCTCTCTGCAGCCTTTAACTGTGTTTCATCTGGTGGTGAAGGAAATGGGAAATTGATAACCTTGTCTATGTTCATAGTTTTCATCTGAAGAAGCAAATCATCTATTGGTTTGCGTTGAATTTCTGGTACAGAAAATTGTTCAAATTCATCATTGAACACTGCTGATGAATACAATCTGCAATTTAAGATATTTATGATGGCAATGCAATACATGGCAAAGATATATAGAAGCTTAAGTAAACAATTACAGTATTTCTGATTTCTTTACAAAAAACACTCCAAAAAGAAAAAAACAATACAATAAAAACAGAATTTTAATTTCTCTATTCTGCCATCAAACCAACTGATTGACTTAAACTGCTTACAATGGTTAGCAGTATTTTAAATTGACTAAGGCTTTCTATACATATAAGCAACAGAAACTACTGCCATTTAGTTTAAAGGTCTCAGTGTATTTTATGCAAACTTTACCCCTTAACCGCTTTGCCGATGAACATTTAAATCCTGCACAGCCGGGAACGGATACACAATAAACAGAACAAGACATTTAAACTATTAAATGCTTCAAAAATGCTTCATAAATAAATATTTGTATCTTGCATATTTATTAAGTTATTTTAGCAAAACAAAAACTGGTTTAAAGCCCATTAAAGGCAGTATACATCTAAGGTATTATTGAAATAGAGACTATATTAATAAATCGTTGAAATTTCATTATTTTGTATCACTATAGAGAAAGCCAATCTTTGCGTCGAACACGACTAATGGGGAGTATTTTTGTTTTACAAACCATATGTGTATATCAGCTGCATAAGCGAAGTGTTGTGTTCAAGGTTTATAGGTTTCAGTTAATGCTACCACGCATATGTATATGTTGTGTTACATACACACACTGGAAAAAAACCTCCAACAGCATCCCTCTTATTACAGTATTTCTCAACCAAAGTTTATGGTAGCTGACATAACTGTTTTCTTCGCTCAGTTCATATAGTAATTTTGATTGCATCAGAGTTCCGAGTGATTTCTTTAGCTAAAACACATTTGAAATTGTTTCTTCAGAGCTAATCATGGCTTCAACTAATAAAGTAGCAAATAAATTAGCTTGTGTAGGAAAAGTACAGGCTTCTGATATACTGATTCTGATACTTCAGAAAATGTGGAAGACTTTTTGCTGTTTGACACTGATTTGGACATTGATGGCAAGTTTTCGGATTTTGAGGGGGGTGTTGAGGATATAGGTAGCAGTGAGGAGGAAAAATGACTCATTTCTGACAGATGTTCGTGAAGAATCAGCATTATGAAGTTGCCAAATAATTCTAACACAAATAGACATACCTTCAAAGCACAACCTCTGGTGTACAACTGCACACTCAGCTAACTTCTGCCAGCCAACCAATAAGATAATGAAAGTGAGAGTTTAAATTCACCCTCACAGGTAGTTCAATGCTTCAATCACCCTTCCAGTTATTTTAAGGATGACTGACAACTATTATTAGCATTCTTCTAAGTCATGCAATTTTTTTTTTTGCTATGACTTCTCTTGTTTTTTAAAAAATTAAACTAAATACATCTTACTAAAATTTAGGCAAGTGAGTCAACCTTGTATATACTTTTCTCCACTTACAAGTCTACCACAGAGCTGACGATAGGGGAGAAGTCCCCAGAAACTAGTCTTCATAAAAAACTTGTAAGTGGAGAAAAGTATATACAAGGTTGACTCACTTGCCTAAATTTTAGTAACAATGGCACTCCACTTTCTGAAATACTTCTTTTTATTCTATATATCTAAATACATCTTATTAAACATGCAGTTTTGTTACAAATCTTATGCAAATTACAAACATTTATATCTAAAAGGACTGCAGTCAGTCATTTTGACCAGCACAATATTTCAAGAACTATTAATTCTGAATACAAATCATGGACTTGTAGATTTCAGTTCATTGTTGGAGCTGCATTACTTGTTTGTTGTTTCTCAGACTATGTTGAATTTAATTCAGTTTGAAAGTGGACCTACTGATGGAAAGTTCTAATGTATTACTTAACATAAATGTTGTATTTTCTTACAAACATTATACATCAGAATTGTTGAACTGCTGAACTGTTTCAATAGTTTAATAGAAAGTTAGTTGGAAGGAAATATTTTTATTGTGTTGGGTTTGCTGACAACAATCATCCTGAATATTTCCCTAGAATATCTGTCTTAAGAGAATTTTCCATATCCTAAAAAAATAAACATTGCAGACACAAGCAGATAGACATTTGTTGTGGAAAATCAAGAGAGAGGAAATCAAGATACACATGATGTTCCTGCTCTCATTCAAAGAGTGTATTTGCAATTATAGGCAATGCTTTTTAATTCTTTTAATTGAATGCTATGTGAATATCAAGTTATATCTGAACTATTCTTTGTCATTAGTGACACTTGAAATAAGAACTTTTAATGCTGTTCCTGGAGCAGGAAGGCAGGAGCAGCATAAGACTACGCAGCAAACGTAAAACTTACCTATAACAGTGACCTGGACCCATTCGGCCAGCTCTACCAGCTCGTTGATTAGCTGCTGCTTTGCTTGTCCAAGTAACAGTAAATGCTGAAACTCCAGTCACTTTGTCATAGACTCTAGTTTTCACTCTTCCACTGTCTATCACATACTTTACATTGGGAATGGTCAGTGAAGTTTCTGCAACATTTGTTGCCACTACACAAAGTCGGCAGCCTGCTGGTGGTGGCTCAAATACCTAAGCAGATATACAATATTAGCCTATATTTCTAATCACACATTCCTTTTAGTTCTGTTACTTCTTTTTATATATCAAACCCTTAATGCCAGAATTATGTGATCTATTATAATTCCAAGTAGAAGCCATTTGAGTTAAGACCAAATCCAATGAATAAGTTATACCTAAAGGTTTCAAACAGAAAACTTCTAATCTGCAATAACAATGCACCATGCAATGCAGTCCATACTCCTGCTTGAAATGCACCACATGATTCATTCTCTCCTTCCTTCCAATAGGCAGGCAAGTAGCCAGAACTATTCATTCCAATCAATTAGAAGGTATAAATGTGGCATCCAAAAACAGCATGTCTCTAAAGTGAATCAACAAACCTCGATCAGACAAATTAAAAACAGTTTTTGACAAAGATCATGGACCACAATTTGTTTCAGTACACTATTATTAAACTAGATTATCTTGAAGAAAAGAATTAACAATGTAGGAACTAATGAATTAATAAACCAACATTGGAGTTACAAGCATTTGTAGTAAATAGTGAGAAAGACAAGAAAAGAAAAACTAAAAACATTTTAGTGTTAAATTAGGAGTATGAATCTATTATTTTGTTGTATTTGTGTCATCATAAGTGCTTAGACACACATCAACTTATTTCCAAACGTGGCTTACTCTGCCATATTTCTCAATCATTCCATACATTTTGATGCTGTATTGACTAGGCATATGGTGATATGATCTTCAGAATCAATAGGGGTTTCATAAATTAGATTTCATATGGCTACATACAAAAACAGGAATGAGTGTAGAATCAAAACACAGCAGCCAGACTATATGCCTATCCCAAACTCGTGAATGCCTATAAAATTATGGTGTATTTCTTCCTTAAAATGAGCAGGCAGGTGATTAGAACATTCTCGTCCTAAAATTGTTCCACTTCTATCAGATTTTGCACTCTTGAACTTAAACAGACTTTAATCCATGGATTCCTCAATAATAGGGATTTTAAGAGTAGTATCTATCCAATCACTAACGTTCCTCACTAAACTTTCAGATATCCTTTGGTTTAAATGGTTAACATGGAGCTTGCTTTAAAATTTTGCTGTTAAAAATTGCAGTTTATGATAAAAGCAGTTTTTAGCTAACACTAAAAGGTAAAAGAAATATCTATTGCAATTGATTGTACACATGTTATAAGTCTCCTTAAGGGACGAATGAAGGGCTGTTGCTTTGATGTTAATGACCTCAGGATAAGCATACACTGATATGCTTTTAAAACAGATGACTGAAAAATGAGTCTCATCTGTAGCACATGTTAACAATAACTCAAACCTTTCTTCATGGAAAGTATGCTGTTTAACAGAACGTATATAGAAGCACAAGTTTCTATGTGAATGGTTTATAAACAAATTATAAAATGATAAAGAATAAAGATGTTAAACTGTTACCACGTTAAGTAAGTACCTTTGCAATGAATGATCTACTCAAGTTTATGTAAGCTTTGTATTGTGACTTTGTGGGTTCGTAGAATTAAAAGTTTTTTTGCAGAAATTTAAAATGATCTTTATTTCAGTAAAAAGATGATTTGTACACGCCTTACAGCAGCAAAATGACGTAGTACACACAAATGCAGTCTTTAAGGTTGTCTTGTTTGCACTGCCACATGTAAACAAAAAGAATGCACTGCTGTACACTTCAAATGTACAACACACTCAACTCAACCAGCAACTGACTCGCCACTGTCACACTGTTGGCTTTTATACCTCCAAACATTGTTCTAGAAAACCGCCAATGTTTCAAGGCCTTTCGCGGTGCAGTGCAAGATAGAGTTATCTCTCCTTCTCTCTCTCTTTTGGCAAGCGTTCAGTGCTCGCCCGAGAGCCGGCTGCGACTTGCGGCACTATCTGTCTCTTTCTTTCCAGCCCACGCATGACCAGCTTTGGCCTGTCGCAACTCCAACAAAATAATGCGATCAGTAACACTGCTCCCTCCGTAAGGCTGATTGTACCAAACAGCACCACCGTAGCGGGCCAGACGATCCAGATGTACCACCAACATCTTTCCTCGGCACACCTTCTGGATGCGGTACACCACGTCGTTAATTCTCTTTACCACTCTTCCTTGATATATCTCTTGACATGCCATTCGACTGCAGATGTAAAGGTGTTGTGCGAGTCTTGTTCACTCCAAGTCTTTCCAGTGCGTCCTTCATCAGGTAAGACTCAAAATTGGCGCCCCGGTCGCTGTGGAGCTCTAACGTAACCCGAAACGATGGAACAAATGCTCCACGAGGCAGTCTGTAATCGTCTTCGCCTCCTGGTTCGGGATGGCATAGACCTCCGGCAACTTGGTGAAGTAGTCCACACCATTAGGTACTTGTTGCCTCAGTCAGACACTGGGAATGGTCCAGCTATGTCGACAGCGATGTGCTCGAAAGGCACTCCGACGTTGTACTGCTGCATGCGACCCCGGCTCCTAGTTTGGGGGCTGCGACTCACCGCACACATGGGATACTGACAGCACCATCTCTCAGCATCTGCTCGGAGCCTCAGCCAAGTAGTAGCGCTGTCGGAGTTTGTTGATCGTTCGGTTTGCTCCCAGTGTCCTACTGAAGTAACGGCGTGCACTTCCTCCAAGACTTCCGGGACCTTACTCCTGGGAAGTACCAACTGCTCTATCTGCATCTTCCCATTGGGCGATTCTCATACCCGGAACAGCACGCCCTCTTTGGTCTTCAGCGAGTCCCATTGGGCCCAATATGACTTATACACAGCGCTTCTGGGTGCAATGTCCTCCCAGGTCAGTCTTGTCCCTGCCTCCACTTCCCTTAAGAGTGGCCCTAAGTCGGCGTCCACCAGCTCAGGCCTGCGCTATCCTAACCTTCTGCAGGCTCTGCCGTACCACTCTGACAGCTGCGGCATGCCCCTTCTCTTCCATCTTGTGCATTGACCACACTGTTCCGGGCTGGGTCTTCGAGACATAGCGTCTGCGTTGGCGTGGCTCTTCCCTCTAAGATGTTCGGAGGTGAAATCGTGCTCTTGCAGCCTCTGGACCCAAGGGCTGTCTGGCCTTCTAGGTTTCTAAAGCTAAGTAGCGAAGTTAGGGCGGAGTGGTCAGTCCTCAGCTGGAATGGCTGACCATACAGGTGCTCCAAGGTCTTCACTACCCCCAGCAGCTCTCTCTGGGTGATGCAGTAGTTCTTGTCTGCCTTGGACAGCATCTTGCTGTAGTAGGCTTATCACTCGCTCATGGCCGTCCTGGACTTGGGATAGGATGCCTCCAATGCAATTGTCGCTAGCATTGGTGTCCACAATGAAGGCATCGCCTGGTTGTGGGAATCCCAAAATAGGAGCACTGCAGAGTGTCTGCTTCAGCTGCTGGAAAGCATCTTGGGCATCCTTCGTCCACACATAAGACCGGTGTCCTTCTGTCAGGAAGGTGAGAGGCTTGAGAAGCCTTGTTGGAGAAGCCTTTTATGAAGCGCTGTTAATAACTGCACAGCCCCAGGAAACTGCGCAATTCTAGCATATCCTTTGGGCGAGGCCGATCTGTCACGGCCTGTGTCTTCTCTGGGACTGTGGCCACTCCGGTTGGTGAGACTATGTGGCCCAAGTAGTTCACTTCCTTGCGGAAGAGCTGGCACTTCTTCGCATTCAGCTTCAGGTTGGTCGTCTGCAGTCTCTGTAGTGCCCACAAATACAAGCTGCTTTGCTTGTATTGTAGTAATACAATAGGTAATACATTTGCTTCTTTTAGGAATTATGTTTTGTTAGCTACTTGAAAATTCACTCTTATTATGTGTTTCAAATGAGAAGAGTTCTTGCCTGTAGCGAATCAGATGTGTTAGAGCCTTCAGCATTGCCAACTCGTTACCGCATTCTTTTTATATTTCCCTCTCTCTTGCACACTTGCGAGTCTTCTTTGCGCTAGATGTAAGGTAATGCAAACTGAATGTTCCA
>CM060951.1:61260767-61298267 GCA_030765055.1 Mantis religiosa | reverse complement strand
CTTAATTATGAGCATCTTAGTCGCTAGAGATATTTGCACGTGAGACACTCTTGCGAAAAGCGCATCCGTCTCGGAAACCAAGCCGCTCCCAAACGGTGTAAGGATGCTCCAAAAACCGGATTCCTTCCACTGGTAAGTATTTCGTCGACATTTAGAATGGGGAGTCGCAAAGGACAATGCTGGCTCTATTGTGTGCAACACTGCAAACAGTTCAAGATATTCATTAAAGGATTCGTCCTTCCTGTACTGCTGTTACTGGGAGTTTTCGCTCTTCCTCTTCTTAAGCGTCCTCTGGTGGAGGGAAATTAAAACTTGTATCAAGCCGTTAATCTCGCGGGGTCTTTGGAATTCAGGACTTTCTGAACAACTTCCTGCTGCCTACAACAAATCTTCTGCACAATTACCGGCGGTAGAGATTTAGTCTCATCCAGTGTTTCGCTTAAAACTTTAAGCAAGACAGTCAAGGTATATTATAAAAAGCCTACAGCATAAATTCAACCAGCACTGCGTTCAGAGAACGCTTCACGCACGACTGCATCAACTTCCGTGAGTTTCCGGGAGTATTTTTGTATTCTATTCATAGAAAACATGGCATTTCTTAAACTGCACCTTGGATTTAAAAGCTACAATTACTTGTTAAAGGTCTGTTAATAAAGGCAGAATTCATCACCTTTCTCCTGCCAAACTTCGTTTTACAAATGTAGTTGTATTATACATTCTCAATGCTACCACGTTCTAATTTCTTCGCATCGGTCCTCAAAGCCTGCAAATAGAAGCTGCTGAAATATGATTCCAATTGGATTTAAGCCGCCAAACAATGAAACTGCGGAGAAACATCTCATAAAGATGAGAGTCCATAGCTGTGCTTATAATTTCATTTCAATATGTTAATCATTCAACATGAAATCAGACTCAAGAATAAGAGAACAAAATATTCATTTGCTTTTGTAGTAGTAACCTTAATATTACGAGAATTAGGTGATATCATTTTAGAGTAACCTTTGAAAATAACAGTATTATCAGCTAATAACGATGTCGATGAATGGTGGCGATGACTGCTCCATTTTGTCAGCATTTTTTGAACTTATAAATATATACTTTCCTGGTGTATTTCAAGAACCAAGTTCCTCATGGAGAGTCAAATGTATCCTCTGGATCAGCAGCACTTTAGATGATCGTGACCGAGCGAGTCGGCTCCGCGATAACATGTATGTATTGCATTCGGGAGGTCGGGTTCGATTCCCGTCGTCTGCCCACATTTTATTCATGGTTTTCTCTGGTTGATAGGTGAATTCTGGAGCAGTTTCTCCTCAATCATTTCTTTTCGCTTATTTTCCCTTCACTCTGGCTTTCTTCTCAACATTCAGGTTCCTTCTAGGTTTCGTGACTGAAGCGCTACATATGAAAATGCTTAATTAAAAGAAGGAATATTCCTTATCACACTACAGAGCTGCCTGATTACATGGAATGTTTATCGCTCTCTGGACAGTTCTAGTAGTGGACTGGTATCCGGGCCAAGAAAAGTTAGAAACTTGCGCATTTGTCTATGACCTGTGATTCCTTCTTGAGGGGTAGTAGCACGCAGATTTCTGTAGGTGATCCCTTCCGTTGTACATCCTATAGATGGTTCCAATTTGTCCGCATTGTCAACTAGGTATCTTTCATTTAACTCATAAACCTATTAATGCGCAAATATCCCTATATCTTATATTCAGATTCATTGGAAATGTGTCCTGCGACAACTTAAGAAAAGCTAAAGCATATAAACACCATCTTGATATATTAGTGTGACATTTTACACGAGTGCCACATGAAAATAAAAAAAATCCCTCGCCAAATGTTTGACACGTTTTCAATTTTGGCAAAAGAGACTATCGAATTTGATGAAAATACTATAACCTACGCTTAATCTTGAATTTTCTGCGAAAGGTTTATTCAGTTTTCTTCATTTCAAATAACGTTTGAATAACTGGAACACACACCTACTTAAAAAAAGTAAAGTTCTTGTTAAAATGCACACTGTCAAACTTACTATGTCATTAATCACTTCGGAGATTTTCATTGCTATTAGTTTCAATTTTGAAAACCTTTATATTCAAGTTCCGATTTTTTCTCAGCGCATTAAATAGTCGTTTAATTTGGACAAATCGCTGAAGCATTATGTGCTTCTCCACTTTAAAAATATGTTCTGTATCCCGAATTACCCCTGAAAGCTTTCCCTAAAAGAACACCGCGTTAAATACGTACTATACGTTTCTTATCATCTAACACTGACTTGCATGTGATCCTAAAAGTACAGAAAACATAGAAAGTATGAGAAATTAGTCCACACTCCTTTCATGTATGACAAAACAATAAATGGGACAATAAAACAGCATTAAGAAACCAAGCTTGCAATTTTACAGAGACGAACTTAAAAAACTGTCAAATTCTTGAATCTTTTCTTCATGCTTCCCCAAGAGTAAATTAGTTGCTCCTTCATCTTCCTTTTTCGGAGAGCCATATCAGTCCACTTCACCGCTTTAGGGTTATTCTCGAGGGTGCCACCAAGTTTTAGTTCTAGCAATAGTCTCTCAACTGCTTCCGATTGCGAACAAGCGCCAACCAAGATCCCTGTCCACTCATTCCATGGATATGCGACGTACAAGAGAAAGAGCCTTCTGTAGCAGTATGTTGCCTACTTCAACATGAACCTGGCTCCTTAGATCTCTACCAAATGAAGGAATACTTTCAATGACACTCATTTAATCAACTTCAAAGTAGATTTGTTTGTTTAAAGACTCCTTTTTACCTCAACTTTGAGTTAAGCTGCTGTAGGTTCCCGCTCATCTATAACTTATTTAATGTTCTCAGACACCGCTCTAATGATTTTGAGTAAAATACCACAATTTAATTAATTTAAGTACAACTGAAATGTATGTAGTATATCATGAATTACCTGAGAACGTCTTCTGAAGTCCTCTTTATTTTGCATAACTGGCAAACCACAAGATACATAATATTACTGCACAGATAATGTAGATCTCATTACAGAATAATTTCCGAGATATTCCTTGTCATTAGTTTGAATTTTCATCACATAGCGAACCACTCTTAAAAGATTTAACTATCACGTTGATGCATACTGTAGTTTCCTATTCTCCGTGTATTTACAAAGAAATATACAATAGGTCTTCAACTTCCCTAGTTTGCCATTATCATGGTGTTGGAGTATTCCTTTAAGTCGGGTTGAAGAACAGAAACTCTGGATCAGATAGAGAACCCAGGATAGGTGATCAGCCCCATGACTGGTGTGAGAGTGAGAGAGGTAGAGGCCAGAATGAGAGCGAAATGAATGAAAGGAAAGATAATGGAACAATTGGTGGAATGGTGGTGGGGAAAACCGGAGATTCCAGAGAAACCCCATCCTGCACAGTGTTGTCCACCACAAATGGAACGCGGGCCGCCTTGGCGAGAGTCAATCAGTCTAGGCGCTCGGCCACGGCGTGTCCTATATATGCAATAAGACGATTTGTGAAGATATTTATCTTGGTTAACATGAAGTAGAATACGTGTTTTAAGAAGTTTCTACAACATGAGTACAAGTCATCTGAGTGCAACACGTCAGAGCTTTTTCATACTTATATACTAAGCCCAAATTAAAAATTTGGAAGTAATACGATACCGTCATATTATCATTAAACAAAGGAAGAAATTCATTAATATTTTAATAACGCTTATAGGTATTTAAAGTTTGGTGCATTATACAAGGGGCGTCCAGAAAGTAAGTTCTATTTCAATTTATCTCCGCTGCAGCGCTGCGATCGCAGTTCCGCACATGCGCGGTAGACGCTCTGTATCAAGGAGAAGAAACGTGCGCCACTGCGAGATCGCTGTCAGCTACGTACGCTTTGTTGTGTTTGTTTACAATGTCGGTGTTGATTGAAAATCCCGCCGCTTGTGAAATCAGATCTGTGATTCGTTTTCTGAATGCTAGGACAATGAAATCAATTGCAACTTATCGGCAAATTTGCGATGTTTACGGACAAAATGCGATGAGTGATGCAATGGTGAGAAGATGGGTCCGTCAGTTCAATGAAGGAAGTAGTGAAGTGCACGATGAAGAACGCAGTGGGCGTCCATCTTTGGTTACAGAAGAACTGGTTCACGCGATTGATGACAAGATCCAGGAAAACCGCAAATTTACAATTAGTGCTCTAGCTATGGCATTTCCCCAAATCTCACGATCACTAGTTCATGAAATAGTTACCGAAAAACTGAAATTTCGTAAACTTTGCTCACGTTGGGTGCCAAAGATTCTTACTGAGCTACTCAAAACAAGACGGATGGGTATGACACTTCAGTTTCTGACCCTACAGGGATTCGGTTGCGACGTGTTTGACCACCCCCGTATAGCCCTGACCTCGCACCTAGCGACTTTCATCTGTTTTTGCATCTCAAATCTTTCCTTGTCGGTCAACACAACAATGACGAAGAGCTGAAAGAAAATGTTTCCAACTGGCTGAAGACACCGGCGGCAAACTTCTATGAAGAAGGTATACAAAAACCTGTGCCCCTCTATGACAAACACCTACAAAATTTCGGCAGTTATGTGGAAAAGTAGTTTAAGAGTTGTAGAATTTTGTGCAATAAATAATTTTTCTGTATCTGCACACAATTTAATTTTATTACCAAACAGAACTTACTTTCTGGACGTGCCTCGTATGTTTAATATCCTAAGGTGAATAAAATTATCAAAAGAGTATTTTTAAATAGCTAACTATGACATATTACTAGCGGTACCATAGTAATGCTGCAGTTATATGCATTTTGCTACAGCTACAAGTCCAAAAGAAACATTGGCTGCATAAAAATCACTATGAAAGTATGGTATTTATGTAATTATAAATTATTATATGGGCTACTGGAAAAAATGAATAAACGTTGTTTAAGGTTAATCTAAAACAACCAAATTTCCATAACATCTGCTAATGAATGGGAAGTTTGGGGACCTAATATTAAAATAGGATCGGGATTTGAGCCGCAGAATTCTCTTCACGAATCTGTGACGTACGATCTTCGGCACCTGTGCTAGCACAACTAGCATATGATTATTCATTTTTGAGCTCTGTTGTTTCCAGGTGCATATACAGGGATAGATACTGCGTTAGTCTAAAAACGGATTTACAGGACATCCAAAAAGTATTTCGTTGAATTCTCACCATTAATTTTTTGTAGCACATATAACATAGGAAAAACAGAGGAAAAAAAATACGCTGATATGAAGTAGAACCAACCAACTAACATAGCCACAAAAGGAAAAAAAATGAATAAAAGCATGTAACGGCATAAAAATACTGCCGAAGACTAGCAAAGTTGATGAAGCATGTTGCACAAACGGAGAGCCTCGCAATGCGTCCCAAGTTTCTGGAATTTATAAGATATATCGTAGGGTGACTGTCTATACGGCAAACTACATCTCCCGCACCTCCCCTAAAACTCCATATACGAATATTGGTCTCCGAATTCACATAACACTCCCGTCCCCTCTCGCTCCATTCTTTCAATATTACCCCCTTGGTGGTGAAAAGTAGGAGCGTTTCTCTTGTTTTGCATATGAAAGGTGACAAATGTCTATATTTTGGAAGCAGGCAGTATAGCATAGTAAAGTAGTGTAGACTGAGCCATAACTGTTCTCGGAATGAGAGTAAGATGCATGATGGGGCGAGGGAGCTGGATTTGGGGCGATGGATGTGGATGGAAGGTGCCAGGGAGGCGTAAATGGAGCTCCCCTGAACCAATACATTTGTTCCCTCAAGTCCAACTAAAACTTTCCTGTAAAAGCAGCAACATAAAAATCTGGAAGTATGATGCGGTAATGATCATCTAAGTGCATCGACTACAAAAATCTGATCTGTTATATTCACATGCCTTTTTCTACCCACTATCTTTTATTGTCATATAAAGTCTACAAACTTTTCTTGGGAAAATTTGTTATTGTGCTTCATGATTATGAAGCAAAACTTTTTCAGAAACAGTTACACTGTAGGCGTTTACAAAAGAGGTAAAAGATAACGAATAATTTTATATATTTAGAGGGGGCTGCTACAAGCTGGTCTTAGACTGCTACAAATTTGCTCATTTAAATAGCTTACATACACGGTATTAAAATTAAAATTGTATGAGCTACTTTTGAGAAAATATAAAGAAAAAGATTTGAAAAATGCTCCATGATAATCTAGAGTGTGAAGCCTTTCTTTAAAAAAAAAATCATCTTGTCACATTTTCAAAAGATCCTGAAATTAAACACTAAATTTGGTATTTATCCAAGATTTCGTTTTGGATTATGAAGTATATAATACGAAGGCTGTTCGATAAAGAATGATCATAATTTTTTTACGGTCATAATTTTTCGCGCTAAAATTCAATCGTATTATAATCTGTTAGCTTAATGTGAAACAAACACGCCGTAGTAGTTTCATTGTTGGTACTTCTGGTTCCCGCCTGTAAGAACCAGGCAAGTTCAAACATGTTCAGTATTGCCTACCGCTGCAATGGAGATAACACGCGAGGAACAATATGCGACTTTGAAATTCTGCTTTCGTCTCAAAAAAAAATCTTCAGTTGAGGCCTATACAATGTTACAGGAGACATATGGAGAGTCTGTTCTTCCCCACGACGAGAGGAGAAAACCAGTTTCAAGGGAAGGTGGACCCGGTGCTCCAGTTACTGCTCTTACGGAAGAAAACATCCACACTGCTGCTGCCATTGTGAGAGACGATCGACGAATTACCTTAAGATCACTTTCTGAAATACTGGACATTAATCTGGGTGCCACCCACACGTTGGTGACAGAAACATTACACATGAGACGTATTTGTGCGCGATGGGTTCCAAGACTGTTGATTCCCGAACAAAAGGACATTCGCATGCAGGTATTCATGCAGTTAAAGTTGATGTTAGAGGAAGATCCGGAGTTTCTTCCAAACGTAATCACTGCTGATGAAACTTGGCTACATCATTCTGAACCTGAGAGCAAACAGCAAAGCCCAGTGTGGAAATATCATCACCAACCTCCAAAAAAGCAAAAGTGGTTGCTTCTGCTGGGAAAGCTATGGTCATCTCATTCTTTGATATTCATGGAGTGGTTTATCAGCATGTTGTACCTGCACACACATCAGTAACTGGACAATACTACAGGGATGTCCTGAAAACATTGCAAGTCCATATCAGGCGCAAAAGACCACATTTCCATGAAGCAGGCTGGATGCTTCACCACGATAATGCGCGGCCGCAAATGCCAATGATGCTGAATATCTTGCAAAAATCAACGCTCCCTATAGTCCGGATTTAGCCCCATGTGACTTTTTCCTATTCCCTAACTTGAAGAAACGCATTCGGGGAGGCATTATCCATCTTCAAAAGCAGTGGTGAATGTTGCGAAGGCGATTTTGAAGGATCTCTCAAAAAATGGTTTCCCGTCTTTGAAGACTGGCAGAAACGCTGGGACAAGTGCATCGCATTCAGGGGAGACTATTTTGAGAAGGACCATCAAAATTATAAGGATGAGTTAAGGTACGTTGTCAAAAAAAAAAAAAAAAAAAAAAAAAAAGATCATTCTTTATTGAACAGCCCCCATATATTGCTATACTAATGTGGTAAGCAGTTTATATAGGTCTGTCCACTTACAGAATATGTTATTCGATTATTCTACCTTCTGTGCTCTTTAAAAAATAAAAAAGAGCAATCAATTACCAGAAAACAATTTATTTAAATAGTAATTGTATTATTGTTATTATTAATGTATTTATTATTGAAATGAAGAGATAAGAAACATGTATTGATTTCATACATATGTAAAAATATTTTTACTGTCATTAGCTGATTATTGTAATAGCGTTAGTGCTAACAAAGAGGCATATCGTTTAATAACTCTCTAAAAACTAATTTTAGATCCATGTTTATGTGCTATCTTTTCAGTGTTTTGATGTTGGGAGATGACGTTAAAAATGAAACGTTTTGTCACCAATAAGTACAATCTACAACAGGTAAAAAGAACGGTATCACATTAAAAAATTTCGATGTCGACATTTTACTGGAAATCCTGTGACCTCATATATTACTAAAAAATGTAGATTTCCTTTAAAAACACAATTTGCTTTAAATAACATCTCTATGATTTTTTTTTTTTTTTTTTTTTTTTTTTTTTTTTTTTTTTTTTTTTAGTTACACTGTTCACAGTCACACACAGACCCCGTCCTATTTTAGTTCAAGGGCCCTCATAAATTGTAAAAAATTATATTTTCCCCTTCCAAACATTGACAGCATTTTACAACCATTAGTGGACAGAATCATATTGTGATATACGATGGTAAGTGCACTATGTAGGCTCAAGGAATGTTTGAAAAGGATCTTTTTGAGTTAGAAAATAGTATTATGCATTTAACAGATATGTTTTAGTTGATGGTTTTTTAGACATATTAAATAGTCCAAGCTAGAACATTTGTATTACATGCTATGGTTAGGACAGTCAAGTTTGTCTGGCACTCACTATGAAATAAACATCACAGAAGTAGGATCTGTAATTGAAGACAACATAAATAAGGGAAGTATTGACTCTGTAGTTGAAAAGGGATGTGAAATTGACAGGGATGATTCAAAATGTATAATTTAATTAGGAAATATTATTATAATTCATAAGTGCCATCTAAAAACCACATCAAAAGTGATACAAATACAGAATATGTATAGAAGAAAGGGGAGAAGATGCTTGTTAGTTTATTTGGCAACTCTCAAAGCAATAAGCGTAGATGTCCAAAGAATTTCAACTCCTAAATTAGAGAAAATTGGTAGAGAAAGCAAAACAGGCACTACAGATAACACTAAGTGATTTGGTTACAGACAATGGTTTATTATTGGATGAAAGGAAAACAAAAATAACAGCTATAAGTTAAAATAAAGTTGAAGAATAAAGCCTTCCAATTACGGCCTTCATATATCTAATGCAAAACAAAAGTTCTTAAAAATATACTTCAATTTTTCTCAGGAATATATGAGGCCAGAAATTGAAAGAACAATTTTTTCAGCATGGCAAAAGCAAATGCATTTCTACATTACATTTTTACAGAGTAGAAACCTTGTCAGAATACTCTGAATAAAAAGCCTCTGATAAAATAACAGTAAACTTTGGCCTCTTCATTCACGGTATTAACCGCCTGATCAAGATGTCCAAATCTACAAATTTGTGTCTTAACATTTAAGATTGTTCAAATGATATACCTACAAAAATAAAAGCAGTTTCTAAAGTCACAGTTCTTTGCTCAGATAAGGGACAAGTTAGAAACATAAATATAATCCTCTCCTACAAACAGGTCTATGGCTATCCAAGGGGCAAATATTGTTGATTGTATGTACAAATCATAGAATGTAATGCTGCAATTTTATGAGCAAAATAACACAACACCAAATTTACTGAGGCATTATAAATTAAATTCTGTTGTATTATAGAATGGTAGCCCTCATTTTTTATGTACTTTGAATAACTAAAAAGACTAAACTGAACTATTTACAGATATGAACCTAAATTTCCTTACCACCATAGACAGCAACATGTGTTTGAGAAAAACAAAGGAATAAATTTTGAAATGTTTCCAATGACATCTAAATGTCTTAGTAACAAAATACTATCACCTAATGCATCTAAGAGAAATACTTAGTGGATATTTTGCAAAAATAAACATAAACCTTATGAATGGATAAAATTCTATTTTCGTATCTTAGGACATGTTTCACCAAACCTAATTTCCATTTTGACCTGTAGCAATTACTTCAGATTTAGATGTAATATGGTTGGGAATCTAGCTCCCATCCACAGGACATTTGATAAATTTCGAGACTGGGTTTTCTTGTAGCACAATAAATGAAATTATACTTAACACATTTTTAATGCATTAAAAAATTAAGTAGATGAATGATGGTGTTTTCAAGATTATAATGGTAACATAATAGAAAAAATAAGCCTAGAGAGCAAATCAGGTACATGCCAGAAAGGTGTATATAAGAAAACAAAAGAGAATATTGAGGTATCAAATAAAAAGAACATTCCAAATTGCTATTGAAACAATGATAAACTGGCTATTACTGGCCATATGTCAAGAAAACAGAACTTATTGTGAAACAAAAAATACAAATTAGTGAACTTTGATACCCCATTTGAACAGAAAATTATGAATTGGGTGTCAGTTGTAATGAGATCATACAAACAATGGCTTGCAAAGATACCCAAATAATATGGATGCATGCACGCCCGTGTGCGCGCCCATACAAACACATATAAAAAAGCTTGTCAAAACGTTTTATCTATAATGATCAACATGTACGTTAATTAGCTGACAAACTACAGTTACTACACAAAGTATTCGTCTCATACATGAGTTTATATTTAAGGATGTATGAATAGTGGAAAATCATCAGCATAAGTACAGCAGGGGCACTCTCTTATTTACTGATTAGTGAAAAAGAGAATACTATAAAGAAACACATAGTATCTACTCATATAAACATAGTTAAACATTCAAAAGTAAAGATATGCAATATATTACGCAAAATAAGAATTTGTCTGCATACTGAAAATGGTGTAGATTGTTACGGTTAGTACTTAGAAGGCCCTCCATTCCTTTTTATAATCTCTTGCATTCTCCTTGGCATGGATTTCACCAAAGATTGTGTTGTTTCCACTGTAATTTTACACCATCCCTCTAGTAGAGAGTTCAGTAGATCCTTTATATTAGATATCTGATTAGTCCTAATATTTTTGTACAGTATACTCTACAAAACTTTCTATTGGATTCATGTCTGGGGATTGCGGTGGTGTCGGCATCCATCGTGGAGTATTATACAACAACCATAGCCTTGTACCTAGAACTGTGTCTTTTGCATCATTATCTTGTGTGAAAATATAATCCTCTGAAAGACCCATATTATTCACGCTTCTGGACAGATATGTTCTTAGGATTGTGGAAATGTAGAGTCAGACTGAAAAAAATTCAATGCCATAGCCGGGATTTGAACCATTGATCTTCTGGTTTCCGTCCAGCCGCTCTACCATTGAGCTACTATGGCCAACGTGCCAACATGACATTAAATTCTCCAACTGACTCGTATTTTCCCAGTAAACCACTTAGGAGTTCTCATAAACATATGAGACAACTACCTTAATGGCGACTTACGACATGTAAGTACTTTAAGGCCCGGGCTTTTATAGTTAATTAATTGACCTAATAGTGGTTAACTATAAAAGCCTGGGCCTTAAAGTACTTACATGTCGTAAGTCGCCATTAAGGTAGTTGTCTCATATGTTTATGAGAACTCCTAAGCGGTTTACCGGGAAAATACAAGCTTACGTTTCCACAATTTAGCCTACACATGGCCTGTGTGAAAGAACAATTAATTTCCATTAATTGACCTAATGGTGATTAACTATAAAAGCCCGGGCCTTAAAGTACTTACATGTCGTAAGTCGCCATTTTCAGTCTGACTCTACGTTTCCACAATTTAACCTACATACGGCCTGTGTGAAAGAACAATTAATTTCCATGTTCTTAGGATGTTTATACAAACCTTATGGTTTATAATTCCATCAATAAAACACAAATCCCCCACACCATTTTCGCTCATGCAGCCCCAGAGGGGGACTGAACCACCTCCATGTTTAACTGAAGCTGTTATATTTTTCTCCTCAAGCTCACAATTCTTGTTTCTCCACACTATTACTCGCCCTTTTGACTTAAAGAGCTCAAATTGACTCTCGTCAGTAAATACAACCTTCTTCCAGTAAATACAACCCATTGTATTTATGTCCTTTTGCAAAAGCAACTCACTTTGTTGATTTTACTGAAGTATGGTTTTCTATGGGCCGTTTGGCCTCCATACTCAGCTTCATAAAGCATGTTTCTTATAGTTTGTGTTGAAACAGACTTTCCTAAGCGTGTTTGAGCTGCAATAACAAGTTTTGGAGCACTTAGTTTAGGACTTTTCTTGACTCTTAAGAAACTGTTGTTTCTCCATCTTGGAAGAACTGCAGGACGACCGCTTCTTGATAGATTTTCGAAGTTTTGTTCTCATCAAACCTGTATATAATAGTTTTCATTGTACTGGTAGATCTTCCAATGGTTTCTCCCATTTCTTGAATTGATTTTCCTTTTCTAAATAGCTTGATGCAAATTTCTCTCTCTTGTTTTGTAGTTTCACGACGTTTTTGACCCATATTACTTAAATAGTAGTCAATGGCTTCGAAAACAGAGATGGAACTATCAACGACAGTGCATGAAACACAACTGCTCAAGAAAAGGGAAGGGTTGTATGTCAGCGAGGCACCATACCTGGGATCTTGTTGACTAGATGAATACTTGTTTGACATCAAATGGGACATGATTTTAAATAATGTAAAGCTGTTCACTAATTAAGCAGTATATGAACCCAAATTGTATTCTGTTTTTAACTCAAGATATCAACTGAAGTAAGGAAATAGTTATTTTTTATTTCTTATCTATATTTTCTGATTGTGCTTGTTATATTCTATATGCTATGATTAGACAAATACTTTTTGGAATATCTGTAGCTAAGAATCAAAACATAAGTACAGAAATATGGATTTGCATATGCTTAGAAATACTAGTTATTATAATCAAACAGCAACAGTAAATAACATATGTATCTTTCTCTTCATACAAATTTAATAAAACATTAGGTAATGCAATTTTGCAAATTTCTTTAACAATATAGCCTACAATTGCATCATCTCTGTAAAAGATCCTGAAAGTCCCTACTAATATTAAAAAATTCATTTTTTTCAAGATTTACTTCCTTTTTTAACAATCTTTACAATAACAAAGGAAACAAGAGATCTTGTTGAATAAAAAAATTATCACTCAGCCAATCAAAAGCAAAGTTTTTTTAATAAATTATTTCCCACTAACAAAACTTGTCAGTCTGCTCAAAATTAAGTTTGTTTTAATAAAAGATTTCCCACTAACTAAACTTGTCAGTTTACTCAAAATTAGGTTAGATACATCATTTTGTGCAGGCATTTAAGCAAATGTATAATAATGGACCTGAGTGGACAAATGCTTTCTTAACTACATAACCTCTTTTCTTTTTTCTTTTTTTTTTTTTTACGTCCTCCAGCATTTAGTCATATCGGACAATGAATGAAATGTGTGGAATGATGCTAACTACTACCATTCTGGTTAATACTACTTGGAGCATTCTGGAATACTTGCATGTGATTTCTTATCTACAAGTTAGTATGCACGGCTTATTCTCATGCAAAAATCCTTTTGTTTACTTCAAGGGTCAAATCATGTACGAAAGTCAGCTGATAAGTCCCGGGCCTCACAATAAAACAAAAAACATTAAATTTTTTGTTTATTTCTCAACATAATCTCCAGAAAGGCTAATATATTTGTCATATTGGTGTTCTAATTTAATTAAACCATCTCTGCAATTTATTATGGCCCTCAAAACAACTGTTTATCGCATCAATGACCTTCTCATTGCTGTGAAATCTTCATCCTCCAAGGAATTTTTTGAGGTTCAGGAACAGGTGGTAGTCACTGGGTACTAGATCTGGTGAATAGGGTGGATGGTCAAGCAATCTGAACTTTAATTCACACATTTTTCCATTGCAATGACTGAACGATGGGCCAGAGCATTGTTACAAAGAAACAAATTTTATCTTTACCAAATGTCTTCGTCTTTCTTTTTCTTTTCACCTCATAACCCAAACATTGCAGTAAGCTTCTGCAGTAGTCACCAGTGACACTTTTACCCTTTTCCAAGTAATCATAAAAATAATTCCCTGTGCATTCCAGAAAACACTTGGCATAACCTTGTTTGCTGACAAATTTGACTTTCCTTTGTTGGAGTTACTTCACATGGCACAATCCACTGTGATTTACTTTCTGGAATGTAGTGATGTATCCAAGGTGCATGCATGGTAATATACCATCTCAAAAGTTCAATGGAATTTTTAAGGTAGAGCTACAAATTCTTAACAGAAACAGTTGTTTTTTTTTTTTTTTTTTTTTTTTTTTGCAACTTTTGATCAGGTGTTAACAAACACAGAACCCATCTTGCACAAACCTTGCAAAAGCCCAAAACATTACTTAAAGTATTACCAGCACATTCTTTTGATATGTTTACAGCCTCTGCTACCTCAAACAACTTTAATCTGCGGACTTCCAGTACTAAACAATGACTTTTTCCATGATGTCTGCAGTTATGACTTCCAAAGAGCACTCAGAGCAAGGCTCATCACTAGTGCTTGTACGTGTAATTTTAAGGGCAGTGTCTTTCAATGATCTGCCCATTTCCTCCTTGATTTCTGTAGGCATTAAGCCTTTCAAATGGAAGTATTTAATCACTGCTTGTGTTTCCAAATCTTCTATTTTCATGAAAGCTCTACACCCTACGTGTTTAAAATGCTGACATTCAAGAACTAAACAAGCAATTGACCTGTAACTATGGATACAAGCTAGTCTAGAGTTAAACTATATGATGCTATCCAACAAACTGGATCCAGTGGTGCCATTTCTATGCGAGGCCTGGGACATATCAGCAAACCCTTGTATTTCCAAATAAATATAATACATTTTTGTGTAGACTGCATACCTTATTTACTCTGTATATGATAAAGAAAGTAAAATCTGAATGAATGAATTCTTGTAATTCCTTAAGTGGAACATAGGACATTCTGAACTGCGCAACCTCGAGGCCCAAATGCAACGGTTTGAGAATTAGAGGTTTTCTGATCAGAGAGATTCCAGGATGAGGGATCAACCTAATGCCGAAAGTGAAACTACAAAAGATGAGGTGATAGGAAAGATGATGATGGAGCAATCAGTGGAACGCTGGTGGGGGAAATCGGAGGACCAGGAGAAAACCCATCCCAGCACCATGTTGTCCACCACAAATCTCACTTTGCGGTTGCCTGGGATCAAACTTGGGCTGCCTTAGTGAGAGCCACACGGTCTAACCACTCAGGCATGGCGAACTAACGCAAAATCTAGATCAGAAATTTTCTATGACTAAAACATTTGACACTTAAATCACAAGATTGGTACAATGCCCAGATAGATTAAATGTTGCAGGCAAAAGAGTGGTTTAAAAGCTAGTCACAAAATAGTAAACAGTATGTTCTATAAAAACACTACATTATGGTATACCTAAGGGTTTAGTATTTAGGACACTGTTAAGAAAATTAAGATATTTTGCTAGCAATGATGAGGCACGGCAAAATTATGAGTTAAGTCTAGGTGAAGAGAGAAAAAAGTTTTCTATAAATGAAACATCTAAAATTTGTAACCACAAACTATACAGCAGTGTGTAAAGTGCCTTCCAGCTCCATTGGAAATTACTTTTTTTTTTTTGTAATTTACGTCCTCCAACGTTGTCATATCAGACGATGAATGGAATGGGTGATATGATGCTCAAATGAGCCCAGGGTCAATAGAGCTTAGAGTTACCGACATTCGTCTTTCTGGATCAGGGAAAAACCCGGAAAAAAACTGTATCCAGGTAACTCACCCTGAACAAGATTTGAACTCGGGACCTCTTGTACGTGAGGCAGACATGCTACCACCACGCTACCGAGATGGGCCAAGAAATTACTTAAATGACTTCAAAGTATGGAAACATCTCAAATAGTATATGTGCGTTCATTTACATTTTTGTGTTATGAAGTTGATTGCTGTCCACGTAGCAGACAAGATACAATGCCAATCTAATTATTTAGTCTCAAAAATAATGTTACTTTAAAGCTATAATTTACCTGAAAAGGGTATTTAACACAGACCATCTTCCCAGCACTTTACATTGCATAAACGAAAATTTAAACTATACAAGATTTGGAATACCGAGACAATGTGGTGCACCATACTAAACCTAATTGCAATAAGTATATAAAGGGAACAAAATGCAGTTTTTGCTTTATAAGTAGTCTTTACAAAAATGTAACACAGATACTTGTTCACACACCACTTCAAAAATGACAATAGCATATTTGTCACCTACAAGGTAATCAGACAACCGTGTAAAACATTTCTTTTGAATACCTCCATCACATTACCCCCTAAATCCCACAACAGCAGTGCAGGTGAACAACCTCTTCACTGTTCTAATGGGCAAGTTGAATTTTATTTTGCTGATCTTAGGTATTGTATTCGAGTAAGTTGATTAATGACATTAAATGGAATATATATGTTTAAATAAACTTGAAGACCTCTTCCGGCTGTCTTTTGTTAACGTGGTCTAAAAAGTTTTCCAAATATTTACTTCATTCTACAATCTAATCAATAATACACTGCTACTGTTCTTCAATCTAAGCTCTTCCATTCCAAATTGTACATTGATTCCAATGATGCCAATTTTCCTGGTCATCAGTAACATCCATTTTACTCAATAGTGGACTTCTTTCACAGCCTGATGGTGTACATTTTGCTCACCAAATAAAAAAAAAAAAAAAAAAAAAATTGCAATAGGTATATTTTTTCGGCAGTATTGTATAGTATTTATTTCATCCTTTGAAACATATACATGTTATTGGACACGTCAAAATTACAGAAAAACATATAGTAACACAATAAATGAAGCCATATTTTTAACACTGATAGACAAAATTTGCAAAAGTGATATAAGCCAATTTTATACATAAATTATTTACACAGCATTATAGTTTTAGTGTAGTTTTCATAATATATATTATGTGAAAAGAAAAATTATACAAAAGGAGAGGGGGGAGAGAGAGAACAAAGTTTATGAAGTAAACTGAAAAATGGAGCTTAATGTTACTCCAGCATCTTATTCGCAGGTGCACAGCATCGTTCGAATTCCTCAACCGAGTAGAACAGGTTAGAAAGCAGGAATTTATTTAAATCCGTTTTGAATTTTTTAACTGACCCTATGTTCCTCAGGTGTGATGGTAAGATATTAAACAATTTTAGACGATTATATTTAAAAGACTTCAGACAGTTTTGTTTTATGACTAGGGATATGCAGCTTATTTTTAGTCCGCGTGTTATGAGTGTGAATTTCAGAATTTGTGACAAGATTATTTAGGTTAGATTTCACATATAGAAAACAATATTTTCATTCATAAGGCATTTGTATGGAGGCCCAATTTGAGGTATGCTTTAACATGGTATCATTCTGCAGACTTAAATGTAACAAACACATACTCATTATTCCATGCAAAGAATACACACATGCCTCTTTTAAGACAATCAATTCAATTCAGGACCAAGGACCCTCTACCAGGGAGTTACCTTGGTCCCGAAAGGGCGCCCGGCGCCTCTGAGGCTCTTTCTATAGGGCAAGACCTAGAGACTAACAAGCCCCCCCATCTGGTTCTGTGGACTCAAGACGGGATGGAAGTGGATACGCCACTTATGCACGACAACACCAAAATGGGAAGGCTACCAATATGACCTCGGTGGGGCCGCCTGGCGATCTAGCACACCTTCTACTAGCTATACTGGCTAGTACGCGGGAATATTGATGGCTTTCCTCAACCCCGTCCGGAGACATACCCAATCTCCCACGGGTATCGGGAACCACTTCCCCTCGAGTCCAACCCAATCCGAACAACTCCCTATCAGGGAGGAGCTCGAATGTTTGGCCCGAGCTTCCTCTAGTAACGTCAGAGGTACCACGTGTGCTAGGGGTCTGCAGCGTTCGCATCACAGCAGCTGAATGGGTCGGATCCCCTCCCCTACGGGAGCCTCTTTCAAGACAAGCAAATATGAGCTTCAGTAATCAATTGGAGCCTCTTTCTTGAAGCCTTGGGAAGTACTTCTTTTCTGCTTTTTCCAAAATTCTGCCAGATTTAAATGATGCTGTTAGCTCAAATTCCTTTTTTGGCATGATTACCTACGGCTATAGCTGCTCCGACTTCAATTTCTGCTTTAGTTCATTCATTGACTATCCAAAACTTTTTCTTTCTGCATTCCATGCACCTTTGCTCTGATGCTTCCATCTGTACCTTCTGTTTTCTTATATCAATATTTCTGAGTTATCTTTCTTCTTCCTTTGGAGCAATTTCATTACTTTTCATTTGCATAGTAACCCTATCCTTTTACACATTCCTTACACATAAAATATATTACTGCTGGCACTTTAATCACCTTCACAAGCAAGCTTCTGCACCTTCCAAGAACAGCACAGTAGAACATGCATAGAAAGTCAGACTGCTAGACTGCTACTGCCAAAAATACATCAGTGAATTTAACAAAATAAATAAACAAATAAATGTTACCAACCTGTTATGCTTGTAATGTGATGCAAATACAGGTTCTGAAAGGGAATTTTAATCCCCAATATCACAATGCAGACCTGTATTTGTTGTATAGAAAGAACTGGTGTAAACCAATATTTACAACTTATAACGTAAAAAAATAAAAATTTGTTTTGTTATGATGGATAGTCAAAATGAAAAGTTCAATGCCACGGCCGGGATTTGAACCACGGATTTCCTGTCTTCTGTCCAGTCGCTCTAACCCATTGAGCTACCATGGTCAACGTGCGTCCTGACATTAAATTCACCATTTGACTCGTATATTTCCCCGGTAAACCACTAGGGGCTCTCGCATCCCAGATACACCACTTGTGGCAACTTACTATTGTAAGTACTTGAGTCCGAGGCTTCATCATTTAACTCTTATTATTTTAATTGATGAAAATTAATCATTTCTCCACACTAGCCGTTTATAGGCTAAGGTTTTTGATGGATAGAGTCAACATGAAAAATTCAATGCCATGACAGGATTTGAACCATGGATCTCCTGGTTTCCATCCAGTCGCTCTAACATTTCCGGCCATGGCATTGAATTTTTCATGTTGACTCTATCCATCAAAAACCTTAGCCTATAAACGGCTAGTGTGGAGAAATGATTAATTTCCATCAATTAACTAAAATTGTTTTGTATTCATTATGAACTCTAGTATAAGTTATTTTATTCTTGTGCATTATGAGCATTTTATTACTGAATAGTTCAAGAGCATGAAGAATCATATATCCTTCGATAAAATACTGATATACTGAATTAAAATTTTACACTTATGATGTTTCTGGAATCACTCTGTATGTGACATAACTGAGGACAGAAATTATATGCAAAAGCATATTTTTCTCTGTTGTCTGAAAGTATGTTCAATAATGTATTTGAGCAAATTACTAAATTTCAACAAAATTTAATGAGTTTTATTCCTGACAAGTGACATGAAAGTCATGCTTAGCTATCATGCATATGTCGTCGCCTTGCTGACTAAGTTGACAAAGATAAGTAAATCCTTCACCCTAGCCTACGCTTTTAGGGAACACATCCTTCCTAAGCTCCCCCCCTCCCCATAGTGACGTTCAATGTTTTAAGTGGAACTCAATGCTACATTACATGCTAGTACAAAGCGTGAAAGTTACATCTGCTGGAGGCGCCACGTGAATGTTACAGTATGCTGCACATACAAATACGAATCACTCTTGAAACTGGAATATATAAGCTATGTTGCCTCATCAATTACAACTCGCCATATTGGTAAACTCCTAATTTATCTGGTTTGTTTCAACATTCTATCAGTACGAAAGAAGGTGGTGTTAAGGATTTCTCAGAACTGTGTTCAACAGTGGTTGCTGAACGTAATAAAATAATTTAGTTTTAAGTTCAATGTTTAGTATCACCTGATTTATAATAAAATGTACCCTAACTAACACTTTAAAGAAGTAAATTTCAAAATATTCAAATGATTTGTATAGTTATAAATAAAAGTGTTGTTAATAGTGGAGCTAATTTCATGTATAAGGACTAAAATTGAGTCATACCTTTTAAAACTTGTAACTTCACTCACGTCCTTTTCCAAAATAAGGTACGTTTTCATGGTTTTACAACAACCAACTGTGATGAGTCGCTAATCAGCTGAGGATGAAACTGCAACGGTTTCGAAAACATTCCTGATTTTAGAAAAGGACGCGAGTGAAGTTACAAGTTTTAAAACGTATGACTCAATTTCAGTCTTTATATATTCAAATGATACTTAATAGTTTTAGAAATTCACTTCTGACATTTAAAAATAACATTCTTTTCACAATTGTCCATCTTCTATTAAACTTCTTTTATTTCTTTATTAAATCACAATTGTTCCTCAGTTGACAGCCGAGGTAAATTCAGCTGTGTTTTCATGGAATAACACCTACAGTAAAAGTTAGGTTAAACGGAAATGAACACAAGTTTGAAACCGATTTGTTAACTACAGATGGTAACAACTTTTTATCGCTGAGCGAATATGAAAACTGTTAGTAGTGAAAAGCATTTTCTAGCCCTTTAACATTTAAATACTAATAAAAACAAAGATAAAATCAAACTTAAATCTACAGAACGTGTCCCTCTTCAAAATTTGTTATGCAAGTTTTTAGACAGTAATTGTCCAGAGTTCTTTCATAGCTGCAAAGCATTTTTAGCAGCAGACATTCCATTGTGGAAACTCACCAATCCCATGCTCAGAAATTTCATTGAGTAATATGCTAAGTGTAAATTGGCAGACTATTCTATGCTTTTAAACATTAAGTGGAGTGGTGTTACAATATTAAAGAACATACTGGAGATGATTTTGTATGGGTCTCAGTCAACAAAATGCAAGACAGTGAAGAATGGTTAATTCAAAATTTTATTGTTGAGTCTTTCCATAAAAATGAACCAACCACTCAGATCTTCATTGCAATACAACTTGATGTAATAAATAGCTTTCTCATATCCAAGTTGGTTATTCATTTACTTAGTGTTCTATGGTTTACTGGTGTTCAGTACAAGCGTATATTACTCTTTACAAATGATGCTGCAACATACATGATAGAACCTGACCTTGCTGTTAAAGCTATATTTTCAAATATATTTGTCTTGTCTTGGACATGGATTACTTTGAGTTGCTGAAACAATTCCTGCAAATTTCTCAATTGTAGATAAGCTGGTGTCTAAAATGAAGGTATTTAAGCATCATAGGAAACAATATTTTAAAGCAGCTGCACTGAATGCTCCATTTCCACCAAAACCAATTATAATACGCTGGGGAGCTCTATTACACCGACCATTTGAAAACAACTAGGAATGTAATAAATAGATTTGATCCCCAAAACTCTGCATCAATTTAATCTACTCAAGTTATATTAAAGGACACAAAAGTGGAAGTTAACCTTTATCACTTATGTGCATATTTCTCTTATATTCCATTTGGCATAACTTTTTTGTAAGTTTAGTTGCCCCAGTCATAAGTGCCCTCTAAACTACAATCTCTAAATCTAATTGGCTAAAGTCTGTCTACTCAATGCAAGTGCACGGCGGCCGCTTTCTTTGAGGAACCCTCATAATCGTTTTACAACATGGACCCTCCTCCTGACGGTCCTCTCTACAAGGTTGCAACATTTTAACATCACCGTCTTGCACCTAATGAAACAGAACAACTGGAAGTTGGAACTTTGGCAACTGAGACTCCACGCGGAATAGACATGTAACTGTCATTTTCAGAAAATCGGGGTTGCTATTGGTCCCCAACGTCAGTGTTCCATTTCTGAAGTGTGGAGATAGATTTATGACGGTCATTAGTGGGCGGAAAGGTCAGGTCCTTTGAGGTCCCTTTGAGTGGGAACTGCACACATGTTAAAAAAAACAGACTTTATTTATTAATTTTTAGCTTCACTGTGCTGTTCCAATACAGTTAAATCTCGAGACTTTATTTAATTTGGTGTAATGAAAGAAAAAATATGCTGTATTAAATTAAATTTAAAGGGAGCTAATTAATGACACTAAACAGAACTTACTTTTAAATTTTTCCAGAACATGTTTCAGAGACTTTGCCTCCATCCTCAACTGGCCATCGACTGGTTCTTATTGGTATAGTTGATATTTTGTCATAAGTCTCCTCTAGTGGCAGTTCAAGGAACTTGCTCAACAAATCTTTCTGAGGGATGTCGAAATTGAATACTTTGTTCCTAATTTTTGAAATGAAGATTTGTTCCCATGTGAATAGTACTTATTTTCCTGATGTATGGTTTAGTAGTTTTGGTTCTGGATTTATGTTGTGGTTTTTTTCCCAAAAATGTGTGGCAACTGTTGATTTTTCTAATTGTTTATATTTTATGTTCCTAAACTGTTCTTTTGCTCTTGTTTCTAAATTTCTTTTGGTTTTTCCGATATCAGTTTGACTACAGTCACAACATTCAATTTGATATATA
Source organism: Mantis religiosa (assembly GCA_030765055.1). NCBI lineage: Eukaryota > Metazoa > Arthropoda > Insecta > Mantodea > Mantidae > Mantis > Mantis religiosa. Next base: position 61,276,015 of record CM060951.1, on the reverse strand, counting down.
CCAGATCTTTTGTTAGTTGGAATGGCATCTTTGATGTTTGAACAAATTAGGTTTCTTTTTAAGGAGAAATGGTTGACTGATGCTAGTTGAATGTTTTGTTTTTTGAAGACTTTTTTTGAATTTATCAAAGGCCCATGGATGGTAAGTAAATTTTTTGAAAATCATATTAGTTTCTGTAGCTGAGAGGGTTGTGGTTTCCTTTATCAGCTTCTTCTTTTTTTTTTTTTTTTTTTTTTTTTTTTTTTGCTAAGTTCACTTTTTTGTGCTATTTCAATAATTTTGTTGTATTCTGTTTTGTATTCTTTTGCTGTTGACCAGTCTGTGTGTTAAACTATTGAAGATTGCCTGTTTGTGGGATCTTGGGCTGTAGCCATTAGCTTTTATGTCTGTCTGTGCTGGTTTTCTGTAAATGCCAAAGTTTAGTCTGTTTTTATTTCTCATTATTTTTAGATCCAAAAATGGTAAATACTCGCCTTTTTCTATTTCTACAGTGAACTTGATGGTTTTTTCTTGGATATTTAAAAGTTTTAGTGCATTACTGATGTGTTTTTTTTTTTTTTTTTTGTTGGTACTATTGCAAAGATGTCATCTACATATCATTGCCAGAGTTTGAACATCCAAGGGAAACCTTTGGTGATCCTTATTTCTAATGCACTCGCAACAAGAGCAAAGGAACACTTTAGGAGCATAAAATATAAACAATTAGAAAAATCAGCAGTTGCCACACATTTTTGGAAAAAAAGAAAACAAAATACAACATTAATTCAGAACCAAAACTACTAAAACATACCTCAGGAAAACAAGAACTATCCACATGGGAACAAATCCTCATTTCAAAAAATAGGAACAAAGTATTCAATTTCGACATCCCCCAAAAACATTTGTTCAGCAGCGGTTCCTCGAACCACCACCAGAGGAGACCTATGACAAAATATCGTCAACTACACCAATGAGAACCAGTCGATGGCCGGTTGAGGATGGAGGCAAAGTCTCTGGAACCTGTTCCGGAAAAATTTAAAAGTAAGTGTTGTTTAGTGTCATTAATCGACTCCCTTTAAATTTAATTTATTATAACAACACTGTTTTCAACGCTTCCAAGAAAGGAATATGCTGTATTGTTTAAACAACCAGGATAAGAACAAATGTGCTCACACATTAGCTCTTAATGTGCTGAAGAAATCTTAACAGGAAAACATTCCCAACTGTACAGTCATAAGTGTACAGTGAAATACCATTAAAAGTTGAACAAATAGCACATTTTGTGTATGCACCTTACCTTGCTGTAAGGTAAGGAGTTGAGGATATCTTAAGGAGCAATACGAAGGAGCTAACATTGGGAAATGTAAAACATTTGATGGTTGTAAACTCCAATAGAAAAGCGGTTGAGACTGTGGAGAATAAATGTGAGTACAATGCCGTTTTTATTTTTGTTTATTTAAAGAAAATATATTCAAATCTTTTAACAGTAATGATGAATGTTGCCAAGCTGAATTATTTGCCTGGTTTCCACAGTGTTTTAATTTTCAGATGTCTTATATATTGTTTTAAATAAAGATAATTTTGTTTTAATAATGAAGTTTTAATATTTTATAAGTTTTCTTTGCATAAAATCATAATATTAAAGTAATATTAGAGCATAAAATTCCTGTCACAAGAATAACCCTATGCTTTTGCCCTTTGCTATAGCAAAGTTTGAAGATGTAATCAATAAATTATTATTGCTTGCAACTAAAACCAGAGGTCTCCAAATTAAGGTAAACAACAGTTGCTGTAATCACTCAGAAATAAAAACTATTGTTAACATAATATGTCAATACTTCCTGTAAAGATACTTAAGTGGTTCAAAAGCGCCAGCTTGTCTCAAGTAATACACTGTGCTATGTAAAATGTCAGCAAAAAGAAGACAATCACAACTGGCGGTAGAACAACTTAAACTGACCTTAAAAGTGAAGACACTTTGCTCATTTACAGAAGAACTTTGCACATACGAAATAATTCAGTGACATCTTAGTAGGAAGGCGTGCAATTTACCATATAAATTACATACTCATTTTATTTAAAAAATAGATGCACACTTTGCATAACAGACAAACAAGAGAGATAGTGAGGGAGACATTAATTTAGTATATTTAGCTAATGAAATCTTCACATTTTGTTTCTCAAAGTCCAATGATTATCATTTTTACCAAATAATGAACCAACGTTTGGAAACTAAAATTTAATTGACTGCTCTTATAGCTCGTTTTATTAGCTATCTATTGTTTCTGATTTCTTAATTTATTAAACAAAGAAATAGGCACAGAGAAAAATCTTAAAATTTTAAGTACACTACAATAAAAGTGAAAGAAGGGAGTCGAAACAGAACAATAAAATCATGAACCTAAGCTATGTACCATTTGCTGCATAATTTGTTTACAGCAACACAGTTTAGTGAGTTCAACACTAGTGTCTATACAGATTATGCTCTTGATAAAAATGTGCAAAACCAAATTAGATGTTTAAACCCAAAGAATGGAATGGACCAGACATTTCTTAGAGTATACAATCTTCTCAAAACGATAGTCAAACACTGAATGCAATAATAACTTTCACCCATAATTATTATCTTCAGATATTTTTATTCCTGGTTTCACTCATGGTTTGACTAATTTAGATTCAAGGCAAAATGTTGAAGAATCTGATAATTTTTTCCTTGATGTGTGTTTGGAGGAATTTAGTAACAGTGACGTCAAAATTAATATAAAAATTATTTGTGGTTGGTTTATTGACACTCGTCACTTACTTTTTCATATATTTATGAGAGACTAGTTTCAAAGGCCCTGGCCTCCATTTTCAATCTCTTCCCAACTGGCAAATGTTGTTATCTGCTCTCTCTGGTGGTGGAACTATGAACTTTTTTGTCAAATTATCTGCTGGCGGGATTTCAAAGTTCATTACGCGATCCTTATTTTTCCAGATGAATATGTTCTCCCATGTTGTCAATCTATTTTGGTTTATCACTGCTTTTAATAATTTTGGATTTGGATCAATGTCATGGTTTTCATTCCAAAAATGAAATGCTACTGCTGACTTGTCTTCTTGTTTCAATCTGATGTTTCTAAAGTGTTCTTTGACTCTGGTTTTTAAATTTCTTTTTGTTTGACCTATGTAGCATTTTTCACAATTCTTGCAGTTTATTTGGTATATTCCAGATTTGTTACCTGAAGGAATTTCATCTTTTGTTTTTGAATTTAGTAATTTTAAAATTGAGTATCTATTAGTAGGTGCCAAGATGATATTTTGTTCCTTGAATATCTTTTTAAATTTATTAAATGTTTTTGGATGATATGTGAATGAACTGAATATGCTGTTGCTTTCTTTTTCTTTAATAAATGTGGTTGTTTCCTTAATGGTTTTCTTTAGTTTAGATTTTCTAATTTTCTTCAACACCAAACTTTTGTTGTATCCGTTTTCTTCTGCTATGTGTATTATTGCTTTTTGTTCCTTGATATATTCTTCTTTTTCCATGGGTATGTTGACTAGTCTGTGTGTAAGGCTGTTTATTATTGCATGTTTATGTGTAATTGGGTTGTGGCTATTATTTTTTATATAATTTTCTGAATGTGTTGGCTTCCTGTAAATTCCAAATTTTATTTTTGTATCATTCCTGATGATATTTAGATCCAAGAAAGGTAGTTGTCCATTGATTTCCTTTTCTATTGTGAATTTGATAGTCCTTTCTTGCAGATTGAGTAATTTTAATGCATCATCTAAATGTTTACTTGGTACAATTGCAAAGATGTCGTCAACATATCTATACCAAACCTTGAAGATATATAGATATGTTGACGACATCTTTGCAATTGTACCAAGTAAACATTTAGATGATGCATTAAAATTACTCAATCTGCAAGAAAGGACTATCAAATTCACAATAGAAAAGGAAATCAATGGACAACTACCTTTCTTGGATCTAAATATCATCAGGAATGATACAAAAATAAAATTTGGAATTTACAGGAAGCCAACACATTCAGAAAATTATATAAAAAATAATAGCCACAACCCAATTACACATAAACATGCAATAATAAACAGCCTTACACACAGACTAGTCAACATACCCATGGAAAAAGAAGAATATATCAAGGAACAAAAAGCAATAATACACATAGCAGAAGAAAACGGATACAACAAAAGTTTGGTGTTGAAGAAAATTAGAAAATCTAAACTAAAGAAAACCATTAAGGAAACAACCACATTTATTAAAGAAAAAGAAAGCAACAGCATATTCAGTTCATTCACATATCATCCAAAAACATTTAATAAATTTAAAAAGATATTCAAGGAACAAAATATCATCTTGGCACCTACTAATAGATACTCAATTTTAAAATTACTAAATTCAAAAACAAAAGATGAAATTCCTTCAGGTAACAAATCTGGAATATACCAAATAAACTGCAAGAATTGTGAAAAATGCTACATAGGTCAAACAAAAAGAAATTTAAAAACCAGAGTCAAAGAACACTTTAGAAACATCAGATTGAAACAAGAAGACAAGTCAGCAGTAGCATTTCATTTTTGGAATGAAAACCATGACATTGATCCAAATCCAAAATTATTAAAAGCAGTGATAAACCAAAATAGATTGACAACATGGGAGAACATATTCATCTGGAAAAATAAGGATCGCGTAATGAACTTTGAAATCCCGCCAGCAGATAATTTGACAAAAAAGTTCATAGTTCCACCACCAGAGAGAGCAGATAACAACATTTGCCAGTTGGGAAGAGATTGAAAATGGAGGCCAGGGCCTTTGAAACTAGTCTCTCATAAATATATGAAAAAGTAAGTGACGAGTGTCAATAAACCAACCACAAATAATTTTTATATTAATTTTTTCCTTATTTTGTCCTTCTGCTCTCCATTTATGTAGGATGCTACAGATTTCACACATTCATAAACCTTTCGATTTGTCTACATTATTTTGCATTCTTATGTGCATCAAGCTACTTTAGATTAGTAGAGATAGTTAACATAATTGAAAATCATGTTAATCTAAGAAATAATAACCTCTAAGGCATAGTTTAGTTGATTTCCGGATGTAAATGTAATAAAAGATATACTTAGGTGTGAAAAGCAATATATCACTCCCTCAGCCAATGACTTGGTCATCTTGTCGTCAGAGCATAGCAATGTTGCATTCTAGCACTGGATTGATTGACTAGGTACCTGCACTAGCTACAAGCAGCAATACTAAACCAAATGCCATACCTACTCGAAGCCATGACACCAAAGAGCAATTAATTTGTCAATGCATCATACTGTACTTCCAACCAGCATAAAAGTAACTATAATTGAGCCCCATTAGACTCAATTTTTCTACCATTATCATTCAAAAATAAGAGAAGACTAGTCTTTTTAGTATATAACTGCTAGAATCTTATATGTTTTTCCATTTTCTATTTCACTTAAGTATTAAGCAAACACCTTGATGTTACAATAAACTGAACATGTCAAGCATAGGAAAACCATGCTATGTGTGCATGCACATTCACAGTGGTAGCTAATCTAGAAACTCAGTACAATACTTTTTCACTGTAGCTCACAGATAGAAAAAATACAATTCTTATTTCAGAAGGCATCTCGCGACATGACATAACCTCAAACTTCACGAAATCAAAATCGATCACCTGTTAAATACAGACTTATTTGGTGTTGCTTAAAAGATACTGCTAGTATTATAATGTGTAGAAACGTATACATATACGTCTAAAACGCTTTAAATTGCAAACATTCAACTTCTGGAGCAATAAAACCACGCTGTGTGTAACAGAATCAATACAACTAAATTCTGAGTAAATCATATTTTGAATCGAAAAGTAGGGCTGTAAGGTTAATTACTTGATGTATATCAAAGACAATATATGGAAAATTGTGCAATATGTGTTACCTGATAAACATCCTTTGGAGTATCGTCGACACTTGCTGCCCTCACAATGATCGCCTGTAATGCACACTGGCCATGATCCCATAAGAATAAAATATTATCTTTACACTCAATAATATTTCTTGTTTTCACTTTAAGATCCATAAAACTTTCGCGCACAATTTTAAATATCTTACGATCACTTAAACCAAGACAGTCCGTTGTGGCTTCCATGATGTTTACGTTAGGGCTACCAACTTGGCAGTGGAAGCGGCAAACGGAATTGGCGCCAATCTTAAGTCAGAAAATGTGCCCTTTAGCTTTTCACTTCCTCAAAGTATTGCAAAATTTGAAATAACTTCATACAGCAGTATAGCTTCATGAACAGCTCATTTTTTATATACAGTTATTAATTCTATCATAATATAGAGCTATATTGGTTTCCTCTAACGTTCTTTCATTACAAAAATTGTTTTCATATTCCGTTGCTATGTTCTGCCATTTAATTAATTACCAAACTATTCCTAGTTATTTTTATATTATTAACCTTACATTTCAAAGTAACCCAAACTACATCTCACAAATGCTGATTATAAATAATGCATATTACATTAATGAATTATAATAATTTGCATTAAGGATGAATAACTAACTGAATTTAATGTCTGTAAGAAGATATGGCAAGTATAAAATTGATTTTTAATTCGTTTAATTTTAAAACAAGAACACTTCAACAAATTGTTAAGGCATTTGGTACATACTTTCCTTACGTTCTACTGAGAATCATAGTTTTGGATAGCAACAATATTTGCCCCTCTTACGTAAGAATGTGATACAGATAATAAAAATGGAAGCATCAAAACAATACGCACAATCTTTATATTTTTACCTTCATGGTAACGTCCACGTTCATTTACTCCCTAAAAAGGCTTACTGTATTGCATTTTAGGTTAAAAAAATTTGAGTGAAGTGTATAGATAATATATAATATATGTAAATACAAAGCATTGTCCACATACCGAACAATGTTTTATTAAGGTATTCCGAGTAAATTATTATGAAATAAATGCAGGTATATATGTAATTTAATGAAGTTTGCAGATAACTCAAGAGAAATGCCAAGGCAACTAGCTATTTACGTACTATATTTAATTCGCTATTGGGCATTTGTTATTAATTAACTGCTTTTTTTTGACGAGTACACATTTGATTTTTCTTAAAATGATAGAAAAGAATTAAACTAGTAATGTGAAAATAAATTCAGAATGGCCCACCTCGATAGCGTAGATGGTAACCAGTCTACCTCACGGTCAAGAGGTCCCGAGTTCGAATCTCGGTCAGGGTGAGCTATCTGGATAAGGTTTTTTCTAGGGTTTTCCCTTATCCTGAAAGACGAATGTCGGGTAACTCTAAGCTCTATGGACCCTGGGTTCATTTGAGCATCATTCCACCCATTCCGTTCATCGTCCGATATGACTTAACGTAGGAGGACGTAAAATAATAATAATAATAATAATAATAATAATAATAATAATAATAATAATAATAATAATAATAATAATAATAATAATAATAATAATAATAATAATAATAATAATAATAATAATAATAATAATAATAATAATAATAATAATAATAATAATAATAATAATAATAATAATAATAATAATAATAATAATAATAATAATAATAATAATAATAATAATAATAATAATAATAATAATAATAATAATAATAATAATAATAATAATAATAATAATAATAATAATAATTCAGAAGTGAGCGGTGCATCTGAGCCCTGAGTCGATAGTTTCATTTCGTAATTTACAGAAAATTCGTACATACAAGCCGTCCAGATCAAAATTCCAATCAAGGCTCACAGAAACAGGTTATGAACAATGGACAACCGGGATATATTTGCTATCATCTCTGCAGCAGCACAAGAGTATAGTACGAGGACTGTTCAAAATAGTCTCCCTTGAATGAGATGCACTTGTCCCTGCGTTTCTGCCAGTCTTCAAAGACATGCTGGAAACAATTTTTGAGACATCCTTCAAAATCGTCTCCGCAGCCTTCACCACTGCTTCTGGTGATGGATGTCTCACACGAAGGCGCTTCTTCAAGTTAGTAAATAGAAAAAAGTCACATGGGGCTAACTGCGGATTATAGGGAGGGTGAGAAATGAACTTTGCGTTGATTTTTGCAAGATATTCAGCAATGACATAGGCAATATACGGCCGCGCATTATCGTGGTACAGCATCCAGCCTCTCAACTTCGCGGAGTAGTAGTTCATTTAAATATAACAAATGTTTAAGGGAATTCTCATATGCACAATACTTAATTGATGAAACATATTGTAAATGTTTAAACAAACTCATATGTACAGACTGACCAATGTTACACAAAGCTGCATGCAAGGCGACGTTGATTAGCGCTACAAATAAACATGTTGAAAATAAATCCACAGATCTTAAGGCAAGAAAAAAGAAGGTTATCTTGCATTCAAATAGCTTTCTTTAATAACTCTTTAAAACATTGTTCATAGTAAAGCTTAATATTTGATATATTTCATGTTAAGCCAGATAAACCTTTTTTTTTAATTTATTGAACACTTTCTATACCTATAAAGGCATTTTTAGTTTAAATAACAATGATACAATTCTTGAAAATAATAGCAAACTACTACTGAGGTTGCAGTCCAGTAATTTTCCTCATTTAAACTGTTTTGAGAGTATTTCAAATTAGTATACATATGTGTGTCTTATTGCTTCAGCCCTTTTCGTGCTAGTTCTTGTGCCATATGCTGAGCAGACTGACTCAGAATTGCATTTTCATGTCCACTAAAGGAAGTGAAGAGGCCTGTGTAGCAGGACTGAAGTGTCCTCTATTGTTGAAGTAAACAGATCTCTGTGTATTGTTGAATTGCGAATGTACCAAGGTGCATTCGCTATTAGGCGCAGAACACGATTTTGTAAAGTCTGTTTTTTGTTGGTTTGCGTTTTGAATGCTGAACCCCCAAATTGAACAGTCATATACCCAAATAGGTCTGATTAGCGAAAACTAAATAAATCTTTAGGAGGATAAGGGCAAAGGAGAAGTATCTGATATTAGAAATTTCAGTTTCTTGACAGGATCGGTGATGTGTGCGTTCCAGGTTAATTTTGAATCGTGGGTTAAACCAAGATATATAACTGTATCACACCGTGGTAATATCTGAGTGGCAAAGCTTATTTGCAGTATTTCTTTTATAGGTGAATTTCACTAATTTGAGCCCGCCTCGGTAGTTAGCGTGTCTGCCTCACGTTCAAGAGGTCCCGAGTTCGAATTTCGGTCAGAGTGAGTTACCTGGATAAGGCTTTTTCCGGGTTTTCCCTTATCCTGAAAGACGAATGTCGGGTAACTCTAAGCTCCATGGTCCCCGGACTCATTTGAGCATCATTTCACCCATTTCATTCATGGTCCGATATGACTTAACGTTGGAGTACGTAAATTACAAAAACAAACAAACGTCACTAATTTGGATTACTTTGGATTCCTTTTCACTCTCCACTTTTTGCACTATTCGTCAATTTTATCCGCGATAAGATTGTAGTTCCCCTAGCAGCTACAGTATCAGGTCCTTTGCTAAGGTGGGCTACCTTATCTGCGAATTGTGAGATAAGTAGGAGATAACCTTTTTTATTGATTTATTATTATTATTGTTGTTGTCATTGTCATTATCATTGTCATTGTTATTATTATCATTATCATTATTATTGTTATTTATTATTATTATTATTATTATTATTATTATTATTATTATTATTATTATTATTATTATTATTATTATTATTATTATTATTATTATTATTATTATTATTATTATTATTATTATTATTATTATTATTATTATTATTATTATTATTATTATTATTATTATTATTATTATTATTATTATTATTATTATTATTATTATTATTATTATTATTATTATTATTATTATTATTATTATTATTATTATTATTATTATTATTATTATTATTATTATTATTATTATTATTATTATTATTATTATTATTATTATTATTATTATTATTATTATTATTATTATTATTATTATTATTATTATTATTATTATTAATTATTATTATTATTATTATTATTATTATTATTATTATTATTATTATTATTATTATTATTATTATTATTATTATTATTATTATTATTATTATTATTATTATTATTATTATTATTATTATTATTATTATTATTATTATTATTATTATTATTATTATTATTATTATTATTATTATTATTATTATTATTATTATTATTATTATTATTATTATTATTATTATTATTATTATTATTATGATTATTATGATTATGATTATGATTATTATTATTATTATTATGATTATTATTATTATTATTATTATTATTATTATTATTATTATTATTATTATTATTATTATTATTATTATTATTATTATTATTATTATTATTATTATTATTATTATTATTATTATTATTATTATTATTATTATTATTATTATTATTATTATTATTATTATTATTATTATTATTATTATTATTATTATTATTATTATTATTATTATTATTATTATTATTATTATTATTATTATTATTATTATTATTATTATTATTATTATTATTATTATTATTATTATTATTATTATTATTATTATTATTATTATTATTATTATTATTATTATTATTATTATTATTATTATTATTATTATTATTATTATTATTATTATTATTATTATTATTATTATTATTATTATTATTATTATTATTATTATTATTATTATTATTATTATTATTATTATTATTATTATTATTATTATTATTATTATTATTATTATTATTATTTATCTATTTATTATTATTATTATTATTATTATTATTATTATTATTATTATTATTATTATTATTATTATTATTATTATTATTATTATTATTATTATTATTATTATTATTATTATTATTATTATTATTATTATTATTACTATTATTATTACTATTATTATTATTATTATTATTATTATTATTATTATTATTATTATTATTATTATTATTATTATTATTATTATTATTATTATTATTATTATTATTATTATTATTATTATTATTATTATTATTATTATTATTATTATTATTATTATTATTATTATTATTATTATTATTATTATTATTATTATTATTATTATTATTATTATTATTATTATTATTATTATTATTATTATTATTATTATTATTATTATTATTATTATTATTATTATTATTATTATTATTATTATTATTATTATTATTATTATTATTATTATTATTATTATTATTATTATTATTATTATTATTATTATTATTATTATTATTTTAAAATAGGTTGTTTGTTAACGACGCGTCAATTCCAAGGATCATATCCCCACCTCGATGTGCTTCTATATTGCAGTAAATCGACTGACATGGGGACTATGTTTTAAGAACCATACAAAAATAATCGGTCTGGAACGTGTCTGGCCTTGGGGTCAATAGGCCAGCGACATATTTTGTTGTGCGATAATAACGTGACACCAGCCAATTTAAAGAACACGTCACTAGGTCATTTTGAAAAAATTTGCATGGTCACAAATAGAGGGTGGGGAGCGAGGAGGGGGGAGAGAAAGCAATAGGGATTACTAACTTAGAAAAGCATAAGTATTTGGAAGTTTAAACCTATATCAAATAAATCTTCGAAATATTTAATATCACAAAACTGCAGTTAATATAAATTGTGTGCATTAACGAATTCTCATTTTTATGGTACATTTTTGCCCATTCCTAATGGTTTACGATAATTATGCAAATATCTTTCAGAATGAAGAAGACTTCATAGATAATTCTCCCAAAATCCAGGATACACGTCATGCAAATATTTTAAACCTGTAGTATTTAAAAACAAAACATTATCTCATGTAATGAGTAGTTTCTGGTGAGGAAGTTTTCTGGAAAATCTTCGTGTCATATCCTTGGAACGTGCCAAAGTTGAACGAGTTTGGTACTGAACCGATATTTTGCTATGCTTTTCCTGGGCCTCACACAGAAACACATGCACACACGGGAACAGTTCTTCTGCAGTTCAGCCGATCATTCTCCGGCTCTGACTTGTCTCGAAAGGGGAAAGCGTGCTCTTGCCAGTTCTTTAGCGGGAATTTCAAGCAGAGGAACAATGCGCATTTTAAATATCTCCCGCATTAGCATATTTCAGGAACCAGCAGCCATATTATTATAACAGCGATAATAATAGGATTTACAAACACTAAAATTTGGAATTCACGCACGCACAAAATAGCAAACGAAATTCACCAACGCAAACAACAAAAGCAAGAGTAGCCACGTGGTCCACACAAAATTAAAGTGGCAACACGGTGTTGGATTTGGAAGCCACGCTTCTCAGTGACAATGCTGATTGGCGCTAGGAGACAGTTTTAACTTCTTGACCACGACACCGGATGTACAGACTCCCAGTACTACGAACAAAAGTAGTTAGCGCGCGTTAAAGGTGTGAAAGAAATATTCAAATAGAATGGCGCTGTAATGAAAATCTTGCAAGATAGTGAAATTGCAAGTGGGATTTCAATGTTTTAAAGCTAATTATAGCCCTATGTTTTCATTCTAAGGATAATTTCGTGGATATGTTTTCAACTGCTTATTATTGTATGTTGGTACTAATAACCTTCCCCCCTTCGCCTGCTGCAAACGCAAAACTTCAGAGCCGGAGATCCAGCGGCCGTGCTCTAAACACGTCTTTTGGAGGAGACATGTAGTCCCAAAAAGTTCACTTTCGGTGACATCTTTGTATCAAATTTTGGGTGGAATGCTGTATTCTCTCTACTTAGTGTAGGTAATGCAGCAGAGAAAGTAAAAATAAATATACTCCTCCACAGGAGAGTAAACCTCCAAGGAATGAGACGCAGGGGGGTCGGCGAAGGCTCCCACACCCTCCCTGGACAGGTTTATGACACCCCCATGTCAGTACAGTTAAAGATCATTCAAAAACATTCTGATGGCTTCTACTTTTTTGAATGAATCTTTTTAACTTATCGGTTCTAGTATACAGAGTGAATATGGTGCATATTTTTAACGGTTCTGCTCCTTGTGCAGCAGGCGTTCTCTGCCACACACATTCGCTGTCCTTGACCCACAGTGTAATACAGGACATTCCTTTGAGGACCTTCTTTGCATTGCTGGACTATACTTTTCTTAGGGTGACAAACCAATGCATTTAAGTTTTACCATTTGCCTCTTTTTGAGCAAAGTATAATGCCACCTGTTTAAACCATTAGAATGTAAGTTCAGCCAAAGGAGCAAACTGGTTAAAATCTGCATGAAAAAACGAAAATTCTGGTTTGAATAACCGCTGTGATCCAAATTTTCAAGCCTGATTCTTCTGACCACTTTGCTGTAAATGGCAAACATGTGAAAGGCATGTAAATTTAGACAACACAGCATTTTGTAAAATCAAGTTGGAGGCTCACTATTAATGAAACGTTAAAATTATTTAACATTTTTAAACATCCTTAGTTTCAGAATGAGTCAATTTTATCCTGAGTCATTTCCTATGACTTTTGTTACAGCCAATACATACTTTAATAGTGTGGGTTCATCTACTTTAGTGGCTTGAAATAGAAAAACAATCTCCGCCCTGATTTGAGAAAATGGTTTTATGAGATGTTACATGAAATTACACAGGTGATAAATTAACCTCTAGCATATTCCCGTTTTCCTTCTGTCGCCGTGTTGTCGCCTGTTGATGAGATCCCAGCAGCCTGCATCCCGATGGTCTGGTCGTACCAGCAGCAGACCAGCAGAAGAGTCGAGTCGTCCAGGTTTACCTGGACGGAGTTTTTGCTGCCCAGCACCTAGCCGCTTATTGCGTCTTTATCTTTGTTTTCGGCAGTGGACATATCTAGCCTTGTGCGCGCTTTTGCCCCTTGTGGGGAGGTCTGGTCGTCGATTAGCTTCCTAAGCTGTCTATTCCTTTGCTCTGGCTAGTCAGTAGAGCCGAGACTACGCTATCTGCAGGGTAGCGTGAGATAGGTTGACGAATGAAAACAAAACAGTTCCTTGTAATTGCTTTATTTCTCAGCTTCGTTCCGTGCTCACAGTTCACCGTGAGTTGCCGCCATGTTCAGATCCAATGACTATATCTTTCCACTATCACGGTTAATCTATACGGAGTGGCTGAAAGCTATTCTAGTGGAATAAATCATTAGCACGATTTTAAATATATACTTCGGCGCTTACTTCGCTGCTGAGAGATATCGTTCACTTTATAAGATACGCTCTACTGATTATTACTAACTCAATGTTTGTCAAGGGACGGCTAGACACGTCTGCACCACACCACGTCTCAGACCACAAGACCGACTCTAGTGCATCATCTCTCCTACCAGAAACAGCTATAGCCTCGCCTCTAGCTAGTTTCTCAGAAACCCACTCTAGCTAGCGAGCCACACTTGGACATTTCCCGGAAATATTGGTTTGAGCCAGGTTTGGACCGGTCCCGACCGGGCTGCTAATGACCCAGGTAGTGACCCATCCCGTGACAACACCTTTAGAAGTGACATTTTTATCCATATAGACCAGTAACATTATTGCATAGCTCTGAGTTAAAATATTTATTCGCATCCTAGTAATTGAATTTAAACATTATTGCTTCGTTTCATTTACTTATCCACCCGTAATAATCATTATATTAAATTCATTCACATTACTTCCTCATTATAATTTAATTATCATTTTATTCAATATTAAAACAGTATTTAATCATACGGCCAATAAACACGGCATCACTTCTCTCGGTATCTTTCTCTTTTCTCATTGATATACAGTCTTATTGTCCTTTCTGTACTTGTGGTTCTTAAGACTTAAGGCAGCAAATGCATTTATTGCATAGGTGATCCTGCGGTTTATCTCTCGATAGAAAATTGGATGCGTAATCTAAGAAAGACTGTCATTTCAGTTTTAATTTTTGTACTACTTATCTATTCTATACATATGGTGGAAGCGCTATATTCCACCAAAATTTTGATATTGAGATTTCAAGGTACACACAGATCTTTTCAAAAATAAATACAAAGAAAACAGCTACTAATTACGTAAACGCCTACTTATTTGCTGATGATACTGCATTAACAGCTACATCTAAACACCTTGTCAATGCAGTACGCAAGACTCAGCGTTATGCTTATATGCTGTCTGCCTGGTTCATCACCTGGCGCCTGAAGATAAACGCAACCAAACCTCAGGCAGTCACATTCACCCGCCGTACCCTGCAAGTTGCACCTAACC